>JAJJMB010009213.1:767604-782394 GCA_023531105.1 Papaver atlanticum | reverse complement strand
GAATTGGTATGCGCACCCATACGCGTACTGGCGTAACCAAACTCGGTCCGGCTACTAAAGTATGCGTACCCGTTTGCATACTTTAGTTGGTTACTTTCTAAAATCACGGATCTATCAGCTAACTGAAGTGTTATCTGGGTAGGTTTCATCTCACCAAGTCCTAGCTTAAGGTACACATGGTATGGGAGTAAGTTCACACTGGCTCCTAAGTCAAGCAGCGCTTTCTCAACATGGTATTTCCCTATTGTGCAAGCAATGGTAGGGGAACCTGGGTATTTATACTTAGGAGTAGTGGTGTTCTGAATAATAGAACTCACATGACTAGCTAGGAAAGCTTTCTTCTGGACACTAAGCTTACGCTTTCGTGTTCACAAGTCTTTAAGGAACTTGGCATAAGCGAGAATCTGCTTAATCGCATCTAATAAAGGAAGGTTGATAGTAACCTGCTTAAAAACCTCCAATATATCATTAAAGTTGGACTCCCTCTTAGTTGGAACTAGCAGCTGTGGGAATGGGGCTCTGGGAACAAAGCCGGGCTCAACAGGACCCTCATTGATCTCTTTGGAGACTCTACCAGTCTCTTCATTTTCTGGATCGGAAAAGTGAACTACAACATGTTCACTGTCAGGCATTACAACCTTGTTGTCAACTTTCTTTCCACTCCTAAGGGTTGTAACAGAATTCACATGACAATACGATTTCTCTCCTTTAGGGTTAGGATCAGTATGACTAGGGAACTTTCCGTCATCTCTCTCACTTAGAATCTTAGCCATTTGGCCAACTTGAAGTTCTAACTTAGCAAGAGTCTTGGCACTATGTTAAAAATTCTGCTTGGTTTCCTCTTGAAAACTAGCCTGGTTCTTTATTAACATTTCTTGGGTCTGTGCGAATATGTCTTGGCTCTTTTTTAATATACTAAGAGATTCCTCTAAGCTAGTTATTCTATTATCAGAAAAGTTCTGGAATTGGGCTTGACCTGAAGAGTTCTTATTATAACCAAAACCTGGGGGAAGCTGAGAATTACTAGACTGGCCTTGACTCTGTCCTTTAGACCAATAGAAATTAGGATGGTTTCTCCAACCAGGGTTGTAGGTCTCCGAGTATGGGTCAAACTTCTGACGGTTTTCAAATCTAGCGTTGTTATAGACAGCATGGGCTTGCTCTTCACTACCTGACCTTCCCAAAATGAGTTATTGGGTTCTATTCCACAACTAGAGACTTGAAAGGCTCTAATCCTATCATCAGGTTCAACAAAAGACCTATGTTTAGACTGATTCAATTCCAAAGCTTCTAACCTTCTAGACAAAGCAGTAAACTTAGCATCTGACCCAAAGCTTGTATCTACCACATTGGTGCTACTTCTATTGACCAAGAGTCTTTTAGGGGGTTCAACACAAGATTCCCACTGTTGGGATTTTTCAGCGACAACTTCTAAGAAGGAAAATGCTTCATCAGCTTTTTTACTAGTGAACTCACCAGCGCACAAAGACTCGACCATGGCTTTGATCGAATAGTCTAAACCATCATAAAGAATCTCTACTAGTTTCATTTTCTCAAACCCATGGTGAGGACATTGAGATATGAGATCATTGAATCTCTCTGAAAACCTATAAAGAGATTCTCCCTCTTGTTGAACACTAGCACTAATTTTCTGCCTAACAGTTGCAGTTTTATGCTTAGGGTAACATTTCAAATAGAATGCAGCAATAAGTTCCTGCCATGTTTCTATGGATTCAGATGGTAGGTTGTTCAGCCAAGGCTTGGCTTTATCTCTCAAGGAAAAGGGGAACATCCTAAGTTTCAAGACTTCGTCACTAAGGTCTTTAATCTTAATTGTTCCACAAATTTCTTCAAAGTCCCTAATGTGAAAGTAAAGGTTTTCATCATCTTTTCCTAAGAATATAGGGATCATCTGAAGATTACCAGGTTTCAACTCATAATTAGCCGTAGAGGCTGGCAACTTAATGCACGATGGTCGGTTGGTCCTAGTTGGGTACATGTACTCCTTCAAAGTTGTCATTGTTGGCACAGTAAAAATCCTAGGGGTGAATTCCTCACTAAGACTTAAATTCTCAAAACTGAAGTTTCCAAAAACAGGGCTCTCCAAAGAAGAGTCTTCGATCTCCCCATTTACAAAAGAAGAACCTCTAGGCTCGTCACTAATCAAACGGCCAAAAGTATCTCTTTTCCAAGCACGCTCACTAATGGACTCGAGCGATTTTGGCATACACTAACAAAAAAAAAAAAAAATCCTAAGGAAAGGAAGTTCTAAGCAAACACACAGCAGGCTGACTCCACCAAAGCAAACCTAAAGATTTCTAGCAAACAACAAGCATGATGGCTCCACTTAGATTGTTTCTAGACCAGCTTCTAATCCTTCGAAAGGGAATTAGTTACAATCTAAGCAAACCTCTCTGGAATCAATCTGAGTTAATGTAAGTTGAATAGAGACAAGGGAAGCTCAATGGATCTTTGATACCCAGGCCTCACTGGCAAAACATTCACTTGGGTTACAAGGCGGCACGCTCAACTTACATTAACCATCATGAACTTCAAAGTATGCTTAAAAGAGCAACCAATATTTTTCGAACGACTTTCCTATTAAGCTCGTTACCATATAGGTCTCGTTCTAATCAGTATTTTAAGCTTGGGTTCGCGTAGGTTATGTGTTCCTAAGGCGGGCAAGGGGGAAATGGTGATGAAATCCGAGTCCCTATCTTGATTTGGCCAGTCCTTACCCTTTACTAGAAAATTAAATCGTTTTCAGTCCTCAACATATATGCACCTTAAGGAAGACAGTAAACCCTCTGACAGGGGATTCACGGGTGTTTAGAAGCTTACCTCCCGCACCAGATGGGGGATGAACCGCTGAAGTCAACTCGGGCCACGACTCCTATGTCATGTACGAACCCGAGGGGCCGAGACGATATCGTAATCGTAGTCCTTCTCTGCAAACGGTTTAATATTTATAACTACCCTTCCATAGGGTTTAAAAATAAAAGAATAATGTCCCAAAGTCCACAGTCCAAAGTCTAAAAATAAAGTGCAAAAGAAAAAAAAAATACAAAAATAAAAGATATCCTAATACAATTTCTAAAAATAAAATCTAAAGAAAATCTAAAGAAATAAAAACTAAAATAAAAATAAAATCTAAAAACCTAATAAAATAAAATAAAAAAAATTCTTTGTCTTTCTTTTCCTTTTCTTTTAGCTTTTATCTTTGGCTCCTAATCTCTTAGTCACCAAAGTCTTTGGCTTAAATTCTTTTCGGTCCAAACTCCAAACCTGTAGCACAAAGAAATATACCCAAAGAAACGTAAAATAGAACAAAGAGAAAATAATAAAAAATCTAATAAATAAATAAATCTAAAAACTCTAAGTTAAAAACAAGTCCGCGTCGGCGGCGCCAAAAATTGATGTGATTTCAATTTTGTTGTAGTAAAAGGTTCGTTGAGACTTGTGAAAGCAATTGATTTTAGACTTATTTAAACTAAAAATAGAGAAAATTTAGTTCCAAATTTGATTTCAAGATTGAAAATAACCAAGACACTAGATTCCACTATTACACATGAATGAATGATGGTAAAAATTCCAAAACTCTAATTATCTTTTAAATTTCTTATTTCTTAATTCACAAATAATCAGGCATATTCTCAAACATTAATTGTATTCCCTAAGCATTGATTATCTAAACAAAGTATAACCTATCTAATTGAATCACAACTAATTAAGAAAATAATGCAAACAATTAAAATTCTGCAAAGCAGTGATTGAGTGAATTATAATATAAAAATTAGAGAAAAATAGAATAGTTACCAATTATTCATGCATAAATAGCTTCCTCCATGCCTTGGTTATGCGAGAATTAGCTCATCATCATGGAAACACGATAAAAATTCATCTTTATTGCTCAAAAATGGTGTTCACAATAATGAAATGGGAGAAAAACAATAAAACCGGGTTTGTAACACTTTTATTTGTTACAAACCGAGTTGTTACATAGAACGATAAAACTGAAGTGTTGTTGTCTCTGTAGCAATACGACCCACAAGCAATTGTCGTTGTCGCTGTTGGAAAACGACGGTTCGGCGTGCGTCTTATGTTCTCCACGCGTTTGCAGCTGTATTTCTTTCCTTCTATACCTTCTTCACGCTCCAGAATATCGATTAAGTCTTCCAAGCACGTGCAGTACACGTTTAAATTCCTCACAACTCGTGCAAGCTCATGTTTTTCCTCCAACTCCCTGTTTGGATTAAACCAAGTTATCCAGCCAAATTTGATCGAAACAAACACCCATACTAGCTTTGTTAGGACATATCACAACTACCCAACGAATTTCATCCTTTTAGTCTCACCCAAACACCTTCAACTTCCGATCGAAAAATCTGCTGTTAATGAAAAATTTCCCCGCCAAAATTCATCTTTTTTGAATTCGTGAAGAAGCTGGTTGCCCCTTATCCTTCCCGAGGGTGCGAATAGCACTTGCCCTGGGGTGCAAATAGTAATTTTTGGGCGTAAATAGTAATTTTTCTGGGGTTCCTCCGACACATTTTTGGGATGCTTCCGGTGCATTTCTGGGGTGCCTTTAGTACTTTATACTGGGGTGTAAAACACCACTTTTTGAACCAATTTCGCCGCAAGAGCTTATTTCTCTATAAATACCTACAAAGACATAAAATAACAAAATAAATACAAAATCGAGCACTAACAATATATACAATTAAGACATATTAGACACATAAATGCGTCTATCAGATAATCCTTGGACGTTCCGTATATTGGTTTGGTGAAGGACTTAGAAACCATGGAATCTAAATCTTTCCTTGATCTAATTCATGAACACGAGATGGACAACATCAAGACTGTGAAATAATACAATCTTCTTGTCAGAAATTCCGGTGGTTTCACTATATACTTTCTTGTAAGTTAGCTTTTTCACTTGCTTAATCTCTATCATATACAACTTGAACGGTACCAAAGACCAATGTTCAAGTGTCAATCAATTTCAATCAACAACCAAAGGTTGGATTTACCAATTGATTGAACTACGCACAACCTGTGATATTTCAATTATATAAACAAATATAATGCGGAAAAGAAATAACACAGATATCAGAAGTTTTGTTAACGAGGAAACCGCAAATGCAGAAAAACCCCGGGACCTAGTCAAGATTTGAACACCATACTGTATTAAGTCGCTACAGACTCTAGTCTACTACAAGTTAACTTCGGACTAGAATGTAGTTGAGCCCTAACCAAGTCTCACAAGGATTAAGGTACAATCGCGTTCCTTAAGTCTCTGAATCCTAGTAGGACTCTACACACTTAATTCCCTTAGCTGATCTCACGCACAACTAAGAGTTTCTATGTCCCAAAGTCGAAGACTTTATAAACAAATATGTCTCCCGCAGAAAAGTCTATTCTGATAGACAAATCTCTCTCCCACAGAAATACCTATGAAGTTTTGTTCTTTTTTTTTATAAATCAAGGTGAACAGGAACCAATTGATAATCCGGTCTTATATTCCCGAAGAACAACCTAGAAATATCAATCACCTCACAATAACTTAACTATACGGTAGTAAAACAAGTTATGTGGAATAACAAAGAATGAGACGAAGAGCTTTGTGATTACTTTTTATATCTTACCTATCGGAGATAAAACTCGAGAAAATCTTAGAGAAGATAGTACTCACTACGATAGAAACAGTAAGATCAGAACACACAACTAAGAGAAAATAGTTGGGTCTGGCTTCAGAATCCCAATGAAGTCGTTAACCTAGGTTAAAGAAGAATCAACTCTAGGAATCTACTAGTATCACACAAGAGGTGTGGGGATTAGGTTTCTCAGTTGCTAGAGTTCTCCCTTATATAGTCTTCAAATCAGGGTTTCAGAGCTTTAAAACAAAGCAATCAATATTCAATGTTAGATGAAATCCTGATTTAAGATTCAAGCTAAGTTTGCTTAAAACCAAAGCAATATCTCTCCACCATTAGATGGTCTTAGCTTGTTACACACAAATGAAATATACCTTCATTTAGATATGGGTAACCATACCTAAACGTGTATATTGAGTTGTCTCAACAATAGTTAACCGAAGTTAGCCATATGAACACTTTTGTATTAACCACATTCATCTAACACTTCTTGATCAAATGATAATCAAATGAATATAATTGTGTTACTCATAGAGTTGTTCAATTGTTTATATTCTCATAGAAGTATACAAGACACAATTGAAACAAAATCGGATTTGATTCAAGAGAATCAATGAATGAACATTTTAGCCATGGTTTGCAAAGATTGCATTCCTTAATATATAAATGTATTTGTTCATGAGTATGAAATCATACTTAACCTATTTTAGAACTTAGTTTGCAAACGGGTACGCAAACTTAAGTTCCGGACTTTGGTCACGTCCGACAGTTCGTAAACGGGTACGCATACTGTCGTTTCGGACCCAACTCAGGTGAAACCGTTCGCATATTGGTATGCAAACTTGGTTCCCGGACTTTGACAGTTAAAACCATTTGCATACTGGTACGCAAACTTGGTTCCCGGACCTGAATCATACTACAACAGTTTGCATACTGGTATGCATACTGTGTTATATCTAGACAATGGTTATTTGTTCTAAACTCCCATTTCAATCATTGAAACATCCTTAGAAGACGACAATAGCTGTCTCACACAAACTATTAGCTTATAAGTAATTTTCAAGTGATTTAATGATCAATACGAAACATTCCGAGTCTACATCAAATGACTGTCTCACATAAATCATGTAAGATGTTTCAAGGAAATTTTCACATGATCATCTTTTGACTCATTATTTAGTTTCCAACAAATAAATTGTTTTCCAACTAAACTCGTCAATAATAATGATGAACGTAGTTAAAGCAAAAACTTTCCAACATATATTTTGAGAAATATACAAGCGAGTTAAACTCAGCTCGAAATATCAAATGTGTATAATGTAAAAGTCTATATAGCTATACGATTTAGTCTCAATAGGAGATAGAATATAATAGACTTCTGAGTTATAGATAAGTTTTAGTCTCCACATACCTTTTGTTGATGAAGTTCCTTCGAGCTCTCCTCAGTATATCTTCGTCTTCAATCGATGAACGCCTTGAAGTCTAAAGCTCAACTACACATTATATCCTAATCCGAGACATAGCTATAAGTAGACTAGAAATCAAGACTTATAGTTTTGATCACCTAAACTTGACAAACAAGCTTGGGATAGCAACTCTTGCGAGTTCGACCGAGCAGTGCTCTAACACATTGAATACCTGGAAGATCAGGTAATACGCTTCTCAGTCATGTGTTATTCCGGAAGCGACGAGATAAAAAGGAGAATGATAGTTACCAACAGATTTATGCGGAGGTTGCAATATCCCACTACATGATTTATACGGAGGTTGCAATATCCCACTACATGATTTATGCGGAGGAGAATGATAGTTACCAACATATGCCTTATTTGATCCAAAGATATGAAAAATTGAACCTATTATCAGATATCGTGGAGATAAAGAGGGATGAACTTGTATTCAAGGATATACTTATCCCCAAAGAACATTCCTCAACAAGGTTCTCACCCCCATTTCCTCGTGTTTGTCTGCTACTATATGAAGTTGAGGATGAAGTTAAAAGGCATAAAGAAATGGGAGAAGTTGGGAAAGCTAGAAGCAATATCCAAAATCCACATGAAGAGAGTACGTTTGGCATTGAAAATGCTGACAGATAATGGTAACAGTTAGGACTTAGATGCCAATGAAGACGTATGGGATGCAGTAGATGATGATGTGCTTAATGTGCCTGTTGCTTTGCATAATGTCCCTTGATTGGTATGTGTTGATAGATACTTGGAAGTTAAAACTAATTAAAAAATAGTTGGTGAAACTTAACTTCAGACGATCTATATTAATTCGCAAGTAGTTGGTGTGATGTATTGGTATATGCTTGAAAAATTTGGTAAAAACCCTTGTCTGAAAAACTAATATTTTGTTATATTACGATGTTTATATTAATGCTTGTTTCAGTGCATCTATTTGCTACAAACTAAGTTTACAAAAACTTGAAATACTGACATTTAATTGTATTATGATAATGAGGGGGCACTGGCCCCTCGACTCCCGAATATAAAAATAACATGTTATAAATCTTACAAAGTAATGAAGGGACAACAAGTTGCTAAAATATAGAAAAACAAAATGCATGACACATTCTGCAGTCATATTTAAAATGAATGAATACATAACAGATTATGCACCTTAAAAAAGAATGCATAACAAATTATGGACCTTAAAAAAATGCATGACAAATTTTGCATCTTAAAAAAGAATGAATAACAAATTATGCATTTAAAAATAAAATGAATAACAATTTCTTGTAGAAGCAAAAAAACACACATTAAAAAATAAAAGTACCTGTTCATAAAAACCAACACAAAAACTAAGTAAAAATAAGTATTACAATTTGAGATGAGAAAATCGTAACATACTTCTTCATGGTGAAAACAAAATTAAAAAAATACTAAGAATAAAAAATGAATTACGTTAAAACAAAAGTAACAGTTTGAAAACCACAAGGTAATTACTCTCCCTTACGCAGCTTTAGTCTAAAAAAATACGAACTATTTGCCTCCCTTAGGACGCTTCCGCGGCTTCTAATATAGATGGACACTGGTAGGATTTGTACAAGATTTCCTATTGTGATTGTTAGAACACTTCTCGGTCGAAAGCGCAAGCGTTGCTATCTCAAGCTTGTTGTCAAGTTTAGTTACCAAAACTATAAGTCTTGATTTCTAGTCTACTTATAACTAAGTCTCGGACTAGGATAGAAAGTGTAGTTGAGCTCTAGACTCCACGGCGTTCATCATACAAAGACGAATAACTACTCAAGGAACTGGTGGAACTTCATCGACTAAAAGGTATGTGGAGACTTGAACTTATCTATCACTCAAAAAGTCTATCTACTCTATCTCCTATCTTGAGACAAAAGTCGTATTGCTATATAGACTTCGATTATACACATTTGCTATTTCAAGTCGAGTTTATTTCGCTCTCGAAATATGTGTTGGTAAGCTTTCGCTTTGGCCAAGTTCATCTTTACAAGTGACGAAAGTCATGTTGATTATTTCAATATCTTGAAAATTGCTTTGATGAAAAATAGTGTGTGAATAACCTCTATTTAACATCCCCTAAGAATGTTTCAATGATTGAAATAAAGAGTTTAGAACATGTAACAATCTTTGGATATAAGCATATAATGTGTTTGCGCTTTAGTGTATAATTCCAAAATCGGGAACCAAATGTATGCATACTTGTGTGTGTACTAAATGGTTGATGAATACTGGGTAAGTATGCGTACCCGTATGCATACTGGCGGAAGTTCACGTCCGTGAATTTCTGCTGAGTTTGGAAATCAAAACCAACTCAATCCGGTTACCAAAGTATGCGTACCTGTACGCATACTGGCGGAAAGTTCACGTCCGTGAATTTATGCTGAGTTTGGAAACCAAAACAAACTCAAATCCGGTTACTTAAGTACGCATACCCGTACGCATACTTAAGTGTGTTACTTTCTAAAATTGGTTTATTCGTGAACTTAAATTTATATAAACTAAGGAATGCATATTTGTAAACCATGGCTATAAAGTTCATGAATCGATTCGAGTGATTCAAAACCAATTTTGCTTCGATTGTGTCTTGTATACTTCTATGAGATCTAAGCAATTGAACAACTCTTGAACTAGTTTATTTGAGTCATTTGAACTAGTTATGGTGAAGATGAATAAGGTTGATATGAAAGTGCTCATATGGCCATTTGGTTAACTACTGTTGAACCAACGAATAATACACGTTTAGGTACAGTTACATAAACCAAAATAACGTATATTTCATTTATGTATAACAAGCTAAGTTCGATCTAACGGTTGAAAGATATTAGCTTGAATCTAATCAGGTTTTCATCTAACGGTGAATATTGAATGCTTTGTTACCAAGGTAACTTAGATTGCAAACCCTGATTTGGAGACTATATAAAAGGGAACTCTAGCAACTGGGAAAGTTAATCCGCACACATGTGTGATACTAGTTGTATAAGCTAGATTCGATTCTCCTTTAACCTTAGGTTTCTACCGAGAACTTGTAGGTTAACGACTTGAAGACTTCATTTGGATTGTGAAGCCAGACCCAACTATTTTCTCTGTAGTTGCGTGATCTAATCTTGTTGTTTCTATCGTATTGAGTACAATTGTAAAATTGGCTAGAGATTAATTTCTCCGATAGGCAAGATAGAAAAGTAACCACAAACATCTTCGTCTCATCGTTTGTGATTCCACAATATCTAGTTTCGCCATCATACGATTTAGATTATTGTGAGGTGATTGATAATTCTAGGCTGTTCTTCGGGAATATAAGTCCGGGTTATCGATTGGTTTCTGTTCACCTTGATTTATCAAAAGACGGAACAAAAACTTGTAGGTATTTCTGTGGGAGACAGATTTATCTATTCTTGTAGACTTTTCTGTGTGAGACAGATTTGTTTATTAAAGTCTTCAATTTTGGGTCGTAGAAACTCTTAGTTGTAGGTGAGATCAACTAAGGGAATCAAGTGCGTAGTATCCTGCTGGGATCAGAGACGTAAGGAGCGCAACTGTACCTTGGATCAATGTGAGATTGATTGGGGTTCAACTACAGTCCAGACCGAAGTTAGTTTGTAGTAGGCTAGTGTCTGTAGCGTCTTAATACAGTGTGTGTTCAATCTGGACTAGGTCCCGGGGGTTTTCTGCAATTGCGGTTTCCTCGTTAACAAAACTTCTGGTGTCTGTGTTATTTCTTTTCCGCATTATATTTTGTTATATAATTGAAATATCACAGGTTGTGCGTTGAATCAATCAATTGGGAAATACGACCTTTGGTTGTTGATTGAAATTGATTGATGCTTGAACATTGTTCTTTGGTACCGTTCAAGTTAATTTCTCTTGTATTCAATTAGACTCACAGATTTTTATTTGCTTGAGTAAGTATTTAATCGAGAAATTGAGATATAACTCTTTGATATACTTTTATTAAGATTGATTCTGACTATCTAGTTGATTCTCTTAAAAGTATCTTGGAGTTAGTCCATACAGATTGCTAAGAGAATTATTTGGTGAGGTTGTTGTACCCCCACTTTTTCAATTGGTATCAGAGCTGGCAAACACGTTTAAGACCTTATAAGTCTGTGTTTGTAGCGATCTGACTCTATGGACAGAAGTGCTATCTCTATAAACGTACCACAAGTCTTCGATGGCTCAAATTACTTATGGTGGAAAATTGCTATGCGTGCCTTTTTTCAAGCGCGTGATTTTCAATCATGGGTTTATGTACTTAATGGCTATGATGCTCCCATTGTGGCAGTAGGAGATGCAACCGTACCGAAAGATATTGGTGCATATGACGCTGCTGAGATACTTGTTGCAAAGAAAAATCACGACGGTTTGAATGCCATCATACATGCCATTACCCCAGATCTTCAGCACCATGTGACTACGTGCACTCGGTCTAAAGATGCCTGGGATATCTTAGAAACCGTATTTGAACGGAATACCAGTGAAAAGGAAGCCAGGCTTCAAAACCTAAATTCCGATTGGGAAAACCTTCGTATGGCAGATGAAGATTCATTTGATGAGTTTAATCACAAAGTGTCTGAAATTGGTAATGCATCTTTTGCATTGGGTAAGACTATTCCTGAAAAGGACACTATGATGAAAATTCTCAGATCGCGGCCATCTAGAAACGATTCTAAGAAGCATGCCATCGTTGAAGGAAATAACCTTAATGAGCTTTCCAGAAATACTCTAATTGGAAAGTTAAAGATTCTTGATCTTAATCAAAACACAGTCAGAACATCTACGTTCAATGCTATGATCAACACAAGTGAATCTTCTAACTTGTCTTGGGCTGATGAATGTTGTTCCAATCACGTTGATTTTGATAAATCACTGATAACAGAAAAGATCAAGGATTCTGTAAGAAGAAGTAAAGGATGTGATAAACATCTCTCTCCAATTAATGCTTCAGATGATTCAATACAAGAAAAATCTTTATTGAGTGTCAACTTCTTGGATGCGTCTGATATGTGCAATGAACCTTCAGCTCTTACAGCAGAAACTTCCACCTACTCAATTTATTATTCATAGCTTGAGTCTGACACAGAGATTTGTGAATTCTTGAATAAAAGTAGAGAAATTCACCAAGAAAATCTTCAACTAAAGGCTTCGTTGAAGAAACTTGAATCATCGCTCCAGGTGAAAAATATTGAGATAGATTGTCTCAATGATGAGTTCACCAGAACCGTGTTACTAAAGGAAAAAAGAGATCAATACTCTTAAGAATGACCTGCAAAGGTTATCCGGAAGTTCTGACAAAATTTCAGCAATGTTGTTTGGTCAGAAGTCCTTTGGATACACAAATGGTTTGGGGTTTAAAAGCAAAACTGTAAACACAAACAACTCTCTTGCTGGAAGAGTGAACGCCGAAGGTTGTGATAAACAGAATACAATTCAACAAAACAAAGAATCTTTATTGATTTGTTCGTTTTGTGGAAATGCAAATCATGTTCAAAGTATGTGTTGGAGATTCAAGAGGAATAACAAAAGAATTGCCAAACTTCAGGAGAACATGCAGAGGATGAATCTGGCGTTGGATGATCAACAAGATTTTCATAAAAAATCCAGAAATTCCAGATTCAGACGAGGTAAGAAGTCTGTTTATACAACAAACCTTGATAAGCCACTAAGTGGTGAAAAATGTGAGCATTCGGCTCACTCGGTCACTGTCTAATACCAGTGACGTCCGCACCCTCATCTTTATCTTTAGAAAATGAGATGTGCATCAAGGTGGATCAAGTCTTTGTATTTGTGTACTATTTTCTTATTTTTGTTAAGAAAATATTTTCCTATTTTTTTAGATAATGGATAAACCATGAAAGACTTTTTCTTCTAGGGTTTTTGTGTCCATAAGTCTATTTATAATCATTTGTGATCATATCCTTCATCTCTTTTCTCCTTGAAAGATACAGTTTCATGGCTCCTGTAACTAGAAGTACCACAAAAAGGGATGCAGTCGAAGCAGTTAATGTGTATCCGTGTGAAGGAATCACTTCCTCAAGGAAGAAGAAAGAGAGATCTACAAATGATGGAGAAGGTTCTTCCTCTAACTGCCTCTTGTCAATTTGTCATTTTGATAATAACTTTAGAGGTATGGTGAAAGATTTCATCAGCAAACGAAATGATTTAAAATCTCAAATTGTTTCCTCTTTAGAAAAGATAACTCACTTTGAACAAATGTTGTCTCTATCAAAGAACACCTTGCGTGAGCTAAGAAGAGAACTTAGTGAGTTAACTGATATTTCTGAAGATTTAGAGGAATTGAACGATCCCATAATCAATGGGTTTTTCAATAATGAGAAGGAATTCTCAGTAGATGCTCTAAGAAAGCTCTACAATATCTAGTAAATCTTCTTATGAGAATTTTATTCTTGTGTTTTTGAGAAGAATAACTAGAGTTCGGAATAGCCATTATTGTGACTACACATAGCTATGTCCAACGTTTTCATCTTCAATGTTTTAGATTTATTTGTTTAAATTCTAAATTATTTTTGTTTGGAAGATGATTTTTGCAGTATTAATCTTTATGGTTTTATATATTGCAATTTGTTATGGGATATATGTGTCTGCGTCCGCGAACTATGACTGTCCCATACGTTGTCAAAAGTTAAGTCTTTCGTATGTCAATATGCAAGTATTGATTAGGGCTGCACATGGGACGGGACGGTACGGTTTTTTGCATAGCTCAGTACCTGTACCTCCCTATGGCCGGTACCTGTACCTTGTACCTGTACCTGTACCTATGCTATATGGGGCGGGACGGGACCTGTACCTGTTTAACTCGGTACGGGACGGTACCGGTTCTTTACCCGTAGCGTATGTAAAATTATAAAAAAGAAAATAAAACAAAAAATTTTCTAAGTTCTAAGTTCAAATGAAGTTATAAACCACACCAAAAATTCCAAAACCCTAAAATCAAAAACCAAAAAATTACAATCAGTTTCACATCTAAAGAAATCAACAAAAACTAAATAGAAATGAACAAAAACTAATTAGTTTTCAAAAACCCTAACTATTATTAGATGTTATTACTTGTTGCTCGGTACTACGGGACGGGACGGAACGGGAATAGCCTAGAACCATTACTTGTACCTATTCTAGGCACGGTACCAGTTTTTGGTACTTGTACCTGTCCCGTCTGACCGCGGTTCCGGGACGGTTCCTGCGGTTCCGGTACGGTTCCACGGGACGGGACGGTTCCTGTGCAGCCCTAGTATTGATAAAAGAATGAATGAACTTTTGACAAAAACAAAAGTTAAGCGTTTTATGTCATTATGCAAATATTGATGGAAGAAAGGATGAGCTTTTGTTTATAAAGATTAAGTTTATTGTATGTCATTGTGCAAATAGTGATGGAAGATAGAATGAATCTTTATCTATTCCGCAGTATTGATCTTCCCTGATCCATATCTTTTATGTATATACTGTGTGGCTCCGTAAGTTCTCTTATGTTGAGCATTTCTAATTGGATTAATCATGGGATCTCTTGTGGTTAATTTAGTTAAGTATTCCGTTTGAATTAATCATGGGTTCATGAAGTAATCATGGGTTAACTTGTGGTTAATTAAATTGAGTATTTTTGATACAAATTCATATTCTTATATGATTTGTTGTTGTCCAAAGAAATC
>JAJJMB010009213.1:638133-757604 GCA_023531105.1 Papaver atlanticum | reverse complement strand
GATTTCTTTGGACAACAACAAATCATATAAGAATATGAATTTGTATCCAAAATATTCAATTGAATTAACCACAAGTGAACCCATGATTAATTCAACCGAAATACTCATTTAAATTAACCACAAGAGAACCCATGATTAGTCTAATTGGAAAATGCTCAACATAAGAAAACTTACGGAGCCTCACAGTATATACATAAAAATATGGATCAGGGAAGATCAATACTGCGGAATAAACAAAGATTCATTCTATCTTTCATCACTATTTGCATAATGACATAAAGGCTTAACTTTTTTTTTTGTCAAAAGTTCATTCATTCTTTTATCAATACTTGCATGTAAACGTACAAAAGACTTAAATTTTGACAATGTATGGGACAATCATAGTTCATGGACGCAAACACACATATCCTATAAAACATTGCAATATTTAAAACCATAAAGATTAATAATGCAAAAATCATCTTCCAAACAAACTTTAGAATTTAAACAAATTAATCTAAAAAATTGAAGATGAAAATCGTTGGACATAGCTATGTGTAATCACAATAATGGCTATTCCAAACTCTAGTTATTCTTCTTAAAAGCACAAGAATAAAATTCTCATAAGAAGTTTTCCTAGGAAAAATAAAATCAACAAGCTAATGAACAAAGACAGACTCCTAAACCACCAAAGCCGAACACGAACTAAAATCACATAGACGTTTCGGAATCCTCACGAGCCTTGAGGTCTTTGAGCTTGTGATTGACAGCATCCACTGCATCTTCAGAGAAGATATCCTCATTGAGAAGATCTTTAACATGTGTCTTTATGAGACCAATGTCAGAAGTAACCTTTTTCAACTCAGTTCTTAACACATCAAGACTCTTCAATGTATCAACGAGATGCATTTTTGCTTCCTCAAAATATTTAAGAAAATCATGAACCACTTCAGGAAAAACCATATCCTCATTCTCAACATCCTGATGTGTATATGCATAATAACATGAGGCATTAGGATGATCATCTTCTACTAGGGTTCTTTTCTTCCTTCCCTTGGACTCGAAACCAATACCTCTATCAAGAAAACCTCTTGCAAAACCGCTAGAGCTAAAAGAAGACATTCTTGATAAATCACAAAATAACCCAGAGTATGGCTACGTGACTCAAGGGATTTGATATTTAAATGGTTTCTAATAGAAGGTAACTTTTAGGGTTTCAAAAATTGATTCGTGACAGTAACACTGGTACTCGTACGAATACAACTTGACCCAAAAAAAAACAAGGGTCTCACCCTTATGTCATGACTAAGAAATTTTTGCTACGTGAATATTTTTATAACAATTTTGCTCAATAAATTCTATATCTTTGTAGAGAAACAATTTAGAGCACAAGAGTAGCAGGCAACATAGTTGCAAAGAAAACTTCTTCGAAAACAAGGCAAAAAGAAAGCAAAATGAAGAACATCTTCAAACACAGCCAATACTTAAGCAAAGTTGTCTGCATACAATAGTTTAGCTATAGACGATAAGAGAATAGCTCAACTAAACAGAAAACAATTTTGACAAAGTATACCTGATTATTAACACAACTTACTCAACAGGATTTTTATGAGTAAGTTCTCAACCCTTGTGATTAATTAGCACAAGAATGAGCTCTCAGCTCATTAAATGAACGATGTTCATGGTTGAGTCTCTTTTTCCTTTCAAATCTAGGAAAGAATCTCTTTTGATGTGAGAAATTATCATAAAACTTGCTGTCATCAAAATATGAGACATAGTTGGAGTTCTTACCAGAAGAATTTTGACTAGAGGCGATTGACAGCCTGTTGACGATTTCTTTATAACCTTCAATTATCACCTTTAGGTTATTTCTCATATCATCAATTTTTCTCCCTTCTCCTGACACTCTGTTCACATCAAAAGTAACATTATCTCCCTTTTTGACAGAACAAAATTCCTGATCTCTTCTTAGACGATTTTTGTTGAGACGTCTGTTATGCTTCTGAGCATTTGAGGAACTCATAGAACTGACTTTCCTGGTAGAATACACAGGGTGAGTACTGAAACCGATTGGTTTAGACATACGAATTTCAGTTACACCTTTGAGGATTAAGTCTAAGGTGTGTTGAAGTCGAACAATGGAATTGTTATTCAACCTAGAGTTTCTCTTTTGCTTAACAAGCCCTTTTGAATCACAAAAGAGACATACTTTCTGATCATAAGAGTGATTAGAAGGTACCGTCTTAACATCATCGTTTGGAGATTTCTTCCTTCCATGTGATGTGCAACATCCTTGATTAGAAGAGGCTATAAGCACATCTTTTCCAATAGAAGGGAATTTCGATTTTACTTATGGAATTGGAACTTTCTCAGTTGCAATGGAAGTAGATGGTGTAGAGGATTTTTTGGAACATCCTTGAATCGAGAGTTTACTCAAGCGATGTTCAATTTCCAAAACATCCTTTTTGAGGCTTGCCTCAAGTAAGATATGTGAAGACTGAATTTCAACATTTTTGGAATCATAATCTCTCACTACACCGAGAAGAACATTGACATTGTTTTTTAACCGATTAAATCTATCAGCTTGGATTCTAACAAGTTTTAGAATCAGTTCACTCTCTTCAGCTGTTTCCCTTTCGTTGGAGAAAGACTATTTTGAAGGGTAATCGGGGTAACACATGTCAGTATCAGTCTGTTTCGTCAGAACACTAGGTTCATCTATATTTGAGACTGAAGAATCTTTCTCTTTAATAGATATTGTTGAAACAAAACTTTTGTTTCTGGTGACGCGTTTATCAGAGATATTACTGCCGTCCATAGAGTCAGATCGCTAAAGACACAGACTTATAAGGTCTTAAACGTGTTTGCCTACTCTGATACCAATTGAAAAAGTGGGGGCACCACAACCTCACCCAATAATTCGCTTAGCAATCTGTACAGACTAACTCCAATATACTTTTAAGAGAATCAACTAGACAGTCAGACTCAATCTTAATAAAAAGCATATCAAAGAGTTATATCTCATTTTCTCGATTCAATACTTACTCAAGCAAATAGAAATCTGCGAGTTTAATTGAATACAAGAGAAATTAACTTGAACGGTACCAAAGACCAATGTTCAAGTATCAATCAATTTCAATCAACAACCAAAGGTCGAATTTCCCAATTGATTGATTCAACGCACAACCTGTGATATTTCAATTATATAACAAAATATAATGCAGAAAAGAAATAACACAGACACCAGAAGTTTTGTTAACGAGGAAACCGCAAATGCAGAAAAACCCCGGGACGTAGTCCAGGTTGAACACACAACGTATTAAGACGCTACAGAGTCTAGCCTACTACAAACTAACTTCGTTCTGGACTGTAGTTGAACCCCAATCAATCTCACACTAATCCAAGGTACAGTTGCGCTCCTTACGTCTATGATCCCAGCAGGATACTATGCACTTGATTCCCTTAGCTGATCTCACCCACAACTAAGAGTTGCTACGACCCAAATTCGAAGACTTTAATAAACAAATCTGTATCACACAGAAAAGTCTACAAGAATAGAAAAATCTGTCTCCCACAGAAATACCTACAAGTTTTGTTCCGTCTTTTGATAAATCAAGGTGAACAGGAACCAATCGATAACCCGGACTTATATTCCCGAAGAACATCCTAGAATTATCAATCACCTCACAATAATCTAAATCGTATGATGGCAAAACTAGATATTGTGGAATCACAAACGATGAGACGAAGATGTTTGTGATTACTTTTCTATCTTGCCTATCGGAGAAATTAATCTCGAGCCAATTTTACAATTGTACTCAATATGATAGAAACAGCAAGATCAGATCATGCAACTACAGAGAAAATAGTTGGGTTTGGCTTCACAATCCCAATGAAGTCTTCAAGTCGTTAACCTACAGGGTCTCGGTAGAAACCTAAGGTTAAAGGAGAATCGACTCTAGCTTATACAACTAGTATCACACATGAGGTGTGGGGATTAACTTTCCCAGTTGCTAGAGTTCCCCTTTATATAGTCTCCACATCAGGGTTTGCAATCTAAGTTACCTTGGTAACAAAGCATTCAATATTCACCGTTAGATGAAAACCTGATTAGATTCAAGCTAATATCTTTCAACCGTTAGATCGAACTTAGATTGTTATACATAAATGAAATATACGTTATTTAGGTTTCTGTAACTGTACCTAAATGTGTATTAGTCGTTGGTTCAACAGTAGTTAACCAAATGGTTAGCCATATGAGCACTTTCATATCAACCTTATTCATCTTCACCATAACTAGTTCAAATGACTCAAAAGAACTAGTTAGAGAGTTGTTCAATTGCTTAGATCTCATAGAAGTATACAAGACACAATCGAAACAAAAACGATTTTGATTCACTCGAATCGATTCATGAACTTTATAGCCACGGTTTGCAAATATGCATTTCTTAGTTTATATAAGTTTAAGTTCACGAATAAACCGTTTTTAGAAAATAACCCACTCAAGTATGCATACCGGTACGCATACTTAAGTACCCGGATTAAGTTTGTTTTTAGTTCACAAACTCCAGCAGAAATTCAAGGGATGTGAACTTCCGGAAGTACGCATACGGGTACGCGGACTTTAGTTCCGGTTATCTTGAGCAACAAAGTACGCATACTTTGGTTCAAGGATTTTGGACTTAAACACGTATGAGTAACATACAATGTTTATACCCATTCAAGGTTATATATTCTAAACTATCATTTCAATCATTGAAACATTCTTAGAGCATGTTAAATTGAGGTTATTCACACACTATTTTTCATCAAAGCAATTTTCAAGATATTGAGATAACCAACATGACTTTCGTCACTTGTAAAGATGAACTTGGCCAAAGAGAAAGCTTACCAATACATATTTCGAGAAAAATATAAGTGAGATAAACTCGGCTCGAAATAGCAAATGTGTATAATCGAAGTCTATATAGCAATACGTTTTTTGTCTCAAGATAGGAGATAGAGTAGATAGACTTTTGAGTGATAGATAAGTTCAAGTCTCCACATACCTTTTAGCCGATGAAGTTCCACCAGTTCCTTGAGTAGTTCTTCGTCTTTGTATGATGAACGCCGTGGAGTCTAGAGCTCAACTACACTTTCTATCTTAGTTCGAGACTTAGCTATAAGTAGACTAGAAATCAAGACTTATAGTTTTGGCAACTAAACTTGACAACAAGCTTGAGATAGCAACGCTTGCGAGTTCGACCGAGCAGTGCTCTAACACATGTCTTTGTCTCAAGGTTAATACCATGAGAACTCTCCCCGCCTTCAACTTCATAAACATTATCAGACTGTATAACCAGCCAGGTTACACCCTCTTTAATAACAACCTTCATCTTAGCTTCGTTATTTGGTGTGAGAATTGTCTTGAGATGTAAAGCAGTGTTTCTCCTTTCTGACATCATCTTCATCATATCCTTCCTTACCTAATCCAGAAGAGCATTTGCAGGGAGCTTATTGTGTAGCTTAATCCAACTATTCAAGGATTCATTAAGACTCAAAGATGTCCTTCCATACCTATAACCCTGAAAAAAAGGCATTTGACCAGCTCTCGGGAGGGATATCTTTAAGATAATCTGCAACTCATCCACAACCGAGACCCCTAATCGCAGCGATGGCAGTTTGGTAACCTTTAGGACTAAGAGCATATGTAGTAGCTTGAAATGCATCAGTAATGACACCGTACCTTTCGTCAGAACCATTAATAGGTAAGTTCTACTTAAGATGATAATAGAAGTAATTGTGGAAGGCTCCAGGAAAAACAATTGGAATCACTCTCTTTATTCCTTCCCCACGATCAAATAAAAATGTGATTGGCCTTTGATCATGATCAACAACATTACTCAAGTTCCTTATGAACCATTCCCAATTATCATTATCTTCACTAGGGACTATGGACATGGCTAAGGGAAAGAACCTGCACACATGAAAACATGTTTCAGGACTAAAAATTATAAAATCAAGTAACCGTAAAAAAGACTGCGTGAAGTATGATGCAGCTAAAATAATGATGCATAAGACATGGTGCAGCTAAAATAAACGCCGCATAAGACATTGTGCACGTATATAAAAAGGAAACAAGTAAAAAATACTGTTAGAAAACTTACCTTGCTTGGCATTGATACTTGTTGCATCCATGAGGCATCCTCCAAATATCCCTGCAAGAAAGGTACCATCGACATAAACCAAGGGACGAAGGGAACAATAACCATGGATACATGCCTTGAAAGAAATAAAAAGACGCACAAACTTATTTGAGGGTGCTTCAACTTCTAAATCAATCAAATTCCCCTCATTTGTGGTGCGAATGACATTTACTTCAGCCTGAAAATCAATCCAACTCCCCGTATTTGTGGTGCGAATGACATCTACATACCATTCCAGATGCGAATACAACATGACATCATCACCAAATATATCCGCATACACTGTCTCTCTGCCATTATAAGCTTGGTAATATTTCCCATCGATACCATAGTTTGATTATTATTTTTAACAAATCAGAAGCTTCGAAACTCGGATCACTTATGATTTCATCCTTGATCAAACTAGAAACAAATTTACTGTCGATGAGAGAAGTTATTCTTTTGCAGTTTCACTAATGAGTTGAGAAATTCTCTTCGTTGAGATCTTCATCACTCTTTAGTTCCACTTTCTCGACCGATGAATGCTCAAAGTTGCGATTTGAAAAGATAGATCGGAGCTTGTGGAAGAGCCTTTGATATCCCAATCCACAGTGGTGACTGTTAACATATTTCTTAACCTTGAGCATTCTGTTTTCATAATCAATAACACAAACCTTAAACTTCCAAGGGAAATTTTCTTTTGGGCACTTTGCATATAACCTGCTAGGTTCATTCTTAGTATAAACAAGAACATACCCAGATTTAACCTCGTATTTCTTTACTACAATCTATATTTCTGCTACACCTCCAAAAAAAACTTGACTAAGTAATGTATCCCAACCATCAAACCTAAGAGTATTATTAACATGCACAAAACCATCTTCAAGGAAATTCACCACATCTTCTTTAGGTTCAATTTCACAGCTGCTTGAAGAGCTACTACCACTGCTCCCAACTTCAAAAAACAAATCAAATCTCTTCTAACCTTTACAATAGAAATGCGATACAAAACAGCGGAGTAGAATATCAGAATCAACCCGCCCAAACTTGGTTCTGTCATTAAAGGAAAATCTGATATGATGAGGTAATAAACGAGTCCACTTATGGTAAGTGGCTGTCTTCAAGACTCCAGAGTTGTATTGATGTCAACAGGATAAGTTAAGAAGTTATTGAAGTAATGAATTACACCTAGTAAAATAACAAAAGGCATTTCAACCTGCAAAACACAAAAACAAGTAATATCAAAAACATCAATATGCATCAAACATATACATTAAACTTATCAGCACTTGTAAAATTCTTACTGAAAGTAAAATCAATAATAAAAAATTGATTCAATCAATTATTCGATTAAATATCAAATCAACAACAATTTGATTCAGTCTACAAATCGAAATTAGAAATAGAAACATTAAAAGATCCATATTAATCAAAAACATCTTCGTGAAAACATCAATATTAACCTAACAGAAACAAATTCAAAATCGATTGAAAATCAAATCGATACTAGAAAAAAAACGAAAATTGGTCTATCAACATGAGAACATGAAATCAAAAATTAAGAGTATCTTAGTCCACTGTCATATAAAAATTAGTTACACTATAATGCAAAAAATTAGATTTAATACCTAATTTAGGATATTAGAAAAACATTTAGATAATTTTTTGTACATCAATAATTGACATTTGATGCTGACAGTCACTATAAAATACTTTAGAATCTTACATAATTTCCCCCCTGAATTATTCACTCAATTCATTCTAAATATAAGTCCATATGATTATTAGGTTGCCGCCCACTGGTTATGGTGGTGAAGAAGGGTAAACTTTAGCTAAAACTTATCTCGTTGCCAGTTGGAAAGGCAGGGAACAACTGAAGTTTAACATTTTCCTATCTTTCTTTTTCATAGCATTCCCTTTCGCTAATGCTAGGGATCATAATGGAAATAGTCTCCTAAATTCATGGATTAGTTCTGTACGGATGATAAAGGATACTAAAGGTACTTTATTCTCTATCTCCCATGTATATATGAGTCAGATGATGAAGTTGTGGAATTGAATTTAATATCTGATATTTGTGATAAAGTTAGGGGATGGACAATCATCTCGTAGAGAGAGTACGAAAAAGATCATGGAAACAGCTGAGCCAATGACTGTACACTATTGCACTCAAAGAGGTGCTTGTAATGGCGATAAAAAAAGTTCATATGAGTGTTGTTCTTACTTAAATAGTGAAATGGGAAGGAAAATATAGATAAGAATGTTGATGTTGTGAAGAAAATTGATGGAAACATGAAGGAGTTTGCTCTAGTGAAAGTTAATCCATTAAATTAATATAGTGGAGAAAGTTCAAAATTCTTTAGGAGTTGTTAATGGGTCTTAAGCTAACCATGGTCTTAGTGTATATGATAAAATGAGTGCTATAAAAAAATTAGTGTTTGCTCAGAAATGTGAGGTGCGCATGGTTCAAGAGACCAAAATTCTGAAGATGAATTAGTGGTTTCTGAAACAAAATTGGTATGACCCTGAGTTTGATTGGTTGCATATGCCATCAGCTGGAAGTAGTGGTAGTTTTCTTACTATTTGTGACGAAAATAAGTTTGTTAAGGAGGATGTGAGAATAGTGTCATGATCCTGCAAGTTTACTTTTAACCTTAAACTGTAATTTGAATTACTTTTACTTGGGGGTAACTGAGGGACAGTCAGGGGTGGAATTAACATTAAGTTATTTCCTCGAGTTCAATACTTGTACTAAGATGTAATAATAATTGTTGGATGCAGTTATTAGGGACTGGCCCTTTAAAGACCAATGATTGTACTCAGGAGAAAATCAATCAATGAAAAAACTTATTTGCTTTCAATTGAAAGTTAGGCTCTGAATTCTCAGAGAGAAAGCAGCTTGCTGCTATTATCATCATCTTCATCTTGTAATTATACTTGGGTACACTACAATTGGTATCAGACTCTCATCCAGGAACCTGTTATGATGGCTAACAAAGAAAAACTTTAAGAAATCACCACCGTTGTTAATCAAAATTCTGCATCTATCATAGGAATCAAAGATGAGATTGGTTATTTGAAGACCTCTGTCAGTAATTTGGATTCAAAGCTTAATATTATTCTCAATCTACTTGAGACTAATCAACCACAGCACCGGGATTCAAATCACATTCCATATGAATTCATCTGGTGATTCTCATTCTCCTCCTAGTGGTTCCTTCAATGACTTTCGTCAGCTCATCAAGTGTTTCAATCCTCCTACACATGGTAAATTTAATCGTACACCAAAGGTAGATTTTCCAAGATTCAATGGTACAAACCCTCGTGGCTGGGTTCTTAAATGTAAAAGATATATTCACCTTCACAAATTTCCTGATGAAGAATGTGTTGATATGGCTGGAATCCACTTCGATTCTCAAGTTGATCCATGGTATCTAAACTACCAACAAGGTAAGGAATCTATTAATTGGGATACTTTCGTTCAGGATTTATGTGCTAGATTTGAAGATGTTGCTCAAGATAACTATGTGGGTAGTTTTAATAAACTTTATCAAACAACCACAGTTGATGATTATTATGATAAATGGGAGCATTACAAAAGTTATATGGTTGCTAACAATCCCTCTCTTCCTGAGAGTTTTTATACATTGAGTTTCATTCGTGGCTTAAAAGAAGAGATCCGCACTGTTGTGCAAATGTTTAAACCAGATGATACTTTCACAGCTTTTTACCTGGCTAGATTGCAACAAGCTTCACTAGATCATCAACCTAGACCAGTTAAGTCATTCTCTAAGCCATCTTCACCTACCCCATTATCTGTTTCCCACCCACCTTCTACCATCAAACCTTTTTTCTCTTTCCTATCTACATATACCAAAGGCAATGGTTCTTCACCACCACCAATTATAACTCACCCACTTTCACCAACTAAAAATTCACCTGACAACCCTATACCTCCTGTCAAAAGACTTACTTATGCACAAATGCAAGTTAGAAAGGACCAAGGGATTTGTTATAATTGTGATGAATTATATAGACATGGCCATAGGTGTAAAACTCAACAGTTATTCATGTTGATTACTGATGATGACATAGAAGAGCAAGGAACATTGTCCACTGAAGAAGTTAGTGATGATCTCCTTTTGGTGGTGACTCCCCTATTGAAATTTATTTACAAGCCTTGACAGGGAACATTGCTCATGACACTATCAGGATTTCTGGTCATCTTAACAAGCATCCTGTGATTGTCCTTATTGATACAGGAAGTACACATAGTTTTATTGATGCTGCATTAATTAACATCCAAATTGGGTCTTCATGTGTCTCCTACTGGAAAAATGCTTGTTACAGTTGCTAATGGGGATATCACAGTCAGTCAAGGTATCTGCCAGAACCTCAACTGGGAAATGCAAGGATATTAATTCTCTGCAAATTTCCGAGCCTTGCCTCTAAGTGGATGTGACATTGTCTTGGGAGATGATTGGCTACGCCAACTTGGTGATGTTCTTTTTAACTTCACTTAATTGCGTATTTCTTTTCTGCATTAGGGCAGCCAAATCACACTGCATGGTAACCATTCTAAACCTTCTCTAAGTTTAATTAGTGGCTCTTCCTTCAAGAAATTCATTAAGAGTAATACACCAACTATCATTGGCCAATTTTTATTTATATCCACTACCCCTATCACTCCACCAGCTCCTGCAGTTTCTACACTTTTGGAGACTTTTGCAGATGTTTTCGCATAACCAACTGTCCTTCCACCATCTAGATCACTTGACCATAAAATTACATACAAAATTGGGTCTAACCCTACTTCCCAACGAACTTATAAGTGCCATTATATCCATAAGTCTGTAGTGGAGTCCTTGGTCTCTGAGATGCTATCCACTGGTGTGATCCAAAACATCCATAGTCCATTTGATGCTCCTATCCTCTTAGTCAAGAAGAAGGATGGTACTTGGAGTTTTTGTGTTGATTATCGCAAGCTCAATGACATTACAGTGAAAGATAAATTTCCTATACCTCTTATTGAAGAGCTGTTAGATGAGTTGAATGGTTCTGTGGTATTTTCCAAGATAGATCTTCATTCAGGCTATTACCAAATTAGGGTTTATGCACCTGGCATTCCCAAGACTGCTTTTCGCACACATCATGGCCACTACGAGTTCAGGGTCATGCCATTTGGGCTTACAAATGCCCCTGCGCTCCCCTAGAAAAATTTAATTAGTGATACCTCCCCTCGTTACTTTTTCCATCCAATTTCAGTTAGCTGACTCAGTAATAGTGCACGCGTGGCAAGGAATATATTTTTCAACAAACTACCTAAAATACCCATGTGCTCGTATATTACAATTACCAACGAACAAGATGAGGGTAGTTTAGGAAATTCACCAAAGTATTTTTATATTTGTCATACGTGCACTATTGCGGAGTCAACTAACTGGAATTGGATGGAAAAGATAACGAGGGGAGGTATCACTAATTAAATTTTTCTAGAGGAGGTAATGCAAATTAGCGATCTTTAGAAAGGAGGAAACACAAAATACTTTTTTTTTTTGTTGATATTTTACAAAACAGATAAACGTTCCTGAAATTCTAAAGCAAAAAAATGTTGTTGACCAGATTAGTTTTTCTGGGTAACCATGAGTTTTTTAAAATGATGATTCAAATGAAGTTTGTAGATATATATGTTTTCTTCAGAATTCAAATTTAGTTTTCCGATTAGGAAGTAAGGTTTGTGAGATGTGGTGTTTTAGGTGATTGAGAAATTACCGTCTACCTAGTCAGAGTGTAAACAAAGATTGTGACATGAAACTGGAAAGGGACATGGCTAACAGACGCATGTGGATGAACACAAGTCTTCCAAATCTTACAAATGTGAGAACATCAAACGCAACTCTAATCATAGTCTTCATAAGAAAGGCATGTTTTGTAAATATGAATCTAGCATTACTTTAATTAAGGGTGATTGTTATGTTTGAACACGTCACTCACTCTGTTTTCCAAAGTTTTTCCATGTTTCTGTTGCTGAGACATGAGGAGCTCATCCGTTTCGTCAAATCGATCACTTCCATTATAAATGATCTAAGTATCAATAACTTTGTTTATTTGATTTTTCCTTGTTTTTTTATTATTGCACCCAACCGTTATAACAACAAATTTAACACGTTTTAAAAATCAGTTAAACAATTTGAAATATGACTTACCACATCACGGTTTTTTATATTTCCTGTTTGTTGACAAAATTGTTTTAAACTTTCGTTTGAAGCGTATTAAATTGTTATTGAACACCATTAATATGATCAAGCGTAAATGTTACATAACCTCTGCGAATAGATTTATCTTCATCCAGACTATACTTTGACCGCGAACTTTTGGTGCTGAAGCATTTTACGTTTGTGATGAAGTAGCCATTTTTTGTTGATTTTTCTTCTTCGTCTTCATCTTCTTCTTCTTTTGATTGAAATTAGAGATTAAGAGTTTGAGATTGAAAATTTGAACTTATAAGAAATCATTGGGGTAAAAGATGTTATTTTAGAATTGAAAATGGTAAAATTTACAGAGAATCAAATTGGACGTTGGATGAACCAGCCGTCATCTGCTCAAAAAGAGCCGATCAACCCCATTTGAGACGATGGTTCTTTCAAGCAGAGCCGAGGATCGGTCTTGGACGCAACTTGAAACGGGATGGGTTTCCATTCCTGTTTGCCAGTTCTACTATAGGCCCATAGGGTGATAATGGGCAAACTTTCCCATTTGCCCCGAGCACTGGACTTGCTCTTAGTAAATTTCTTCCACTGCACTGTATGGAATTGTTTTATGTTCAAATGCGGTATTTGTTTACCGATTGTTGAGGATCAAACTAAAAATCAACTCGTCCTCTCAAATCTCAGTTCCACTCGAGTTCCTTGAGCATTCGAGTCATAGGTCCCCGAGCGCAAAGAGTATGCACCATGACAATCATCATACCTTTCATATATCGATACTCAAATCCACAGAAACCAAACATCAACCTTCAACATAAACGTATACCCCCCAATAGACGTTCCTAGTACGTAAGTATCCGCTAGTAATTTTCATCTGGTCTTGCGTGCGCGTAGCTAAATACGTCAAGACAAATGCATACGCAAAACCAAAAACGTCAAAGAAAAATAAAAAGTTAATCTGAGTATTAATTATTAATTAATTAAGTTTGAAACAACATTCCTAAAATATCAAAAAGAACATAGGAGAACACTCATGGGCCCACTTGTCTGCCATTACGAACACATAGATCTTCAACTTTTCCCTACATAATCATAAACCGGGTCCCACAAAATATTGGATGTATCTACACAAATCATCATCGTCATCTATAAATGGACCCAACATTTTTTGCAACAAAAAAACCATCCTCTTGGGAATGAAAAGAAACTCCAGCAAAACCCGTCAACTGTGCTGCGCTAAGTATAATGTGTCCATCTTATTTAGTTTGTCAAAATGTGACCTCATGCAGGAAATGATTTAGATGTACAATTTTGGCCCTTATTTTATATCAAAAGATCACGATTCATCATGAGATATTGCGATAACGTTCAAGGTGTTAGCACAACTGCCAATGATGGTGGTATGGTGATTTCAATGATAGATTTTGAATTTTGGTATTAAGATTTTGTGGTTTTGGTACATACTACATGTTGTATTATGCATGCATGGGATCGCATATGGTCATATTCATCATCTCGAACAGAACGAGATAAGGGATATGCCGCACAGGCCAAATATCATGTCAAAGGTTTAATAAATATGTCACTTAACTTCTTACATCTATCTGGTTAATAATCAGTAGAAGGCAAAAAAGAAAATTGGATGCAGATTTGTACAGACCGTTCTATCAATATTGGCTCATGACTCGCTGATCCAAGCTCAAGAATTAAATCAACATTTCACGATTGAAGCTCAGTGCCAGTGGTAAGTGGGATTTACTGTTAAAGTTACTGATACTTAAACTGGTCACCAACAGCTAATAATAACCGTACATCCGAGTTAAATCTTGTCATGAGTCATTTGAAATGTTCCTGTGACAGTTTTGCAGTTTAATCTTTCAAGAAAGAAAAGAAGTTATCGTATTATCATCATCATCGTAGGCTTTTGGATCATCTCCATAGTCCATACTACAAAACATGGAGAGATGATCGTAGAAATACAATGGATGAATAAATATGACTCGACAGAGAGATCTAGCTAGCTCATGGTGCAATCTGATGCAATAGAGTAGAGGATACGAAGATATGATTGATGCAGTTATTTAGGGGTAATCTTGGGTAAACAGGAAGTTGCATGCGTGGTGAAATGACAAATCATAAAGATGTCGAGACAAAATCAATGAGAAAAAGTTGTTTGTGTCTGTCTCATCATCGATAAGCAGAATCATAAGATATCTCAGTAGTCCCATAAATTTTGTAGAACTAACGTAGGTAGTACCACTGTCCAGTGTCCACTATCAAATTTAGTACCAACAAAATCTTATATAATTATTTAATCAATAATAAGAATTCTCATAAACATGATTAACTTAAATATATATAAACATCAAAAATATATCCATGTTTTCCTTTTAGGTACACTACTGATTAGTGGACCTCAGAAAAGTGAGTGAGGGTCTGATTCAATGGGTTTGATCGTCCTCTTTCAAAATGAATGATGTTTTGGGGACTACTCAAAAAAGGTGGGAGACTACTCTTCTATTTTGGGGTGGATATTTGAAGTAAATTTGAGCCATCCTTTAACTTAGTTTTTTTCTAATACCAAATTTGCCCTTGGTGATTAAATTAGTTAGTGTAATGATTAATTAGTGTTAGTGTAATGATTGATTAGTGAGGTTTGATTAATTAGCTAAGTGTTTTTACAAGAATAATTTTTGAGAAGAAGGGGGTTTTGGTTTGTTTTTTTAAGATGGTTGATTTCGAAATGAGGGGTTTGGGTACTTAGGTATACTTCAAATTTAGTTAATGTTGCTTGAATTGACAAAAACTTTCGAAAAAATGAGAAATTTATAAACTGATTTCGACCATGGAAATGAAGTTCGGCTACGACATCTGAAGAACAGGTAGCCGAACTCATCTGCAAGTGTAGTTCGGCTAATGGTTCTGAAAACACAGGTAGCCGAACTCAGCTTTAATGGAGTTTTTGCTTTTAGAGAAAAGTTCGGCTAGGAAAAAGAAAGTTGCGACGTAACCGAACTAAAAGTTCGGCTGGGAATTTTTTTCTCGACGTAACCGAACTCAATATATAGGTTTTCAGAAAAAAGTTCGGTTAGTAGAAAAAAATTGCGACAAAACCGAACTAAAAATTCGGCTAGGAAAAAAACGAAAAAAAGTTGCGAAGTAACCGAACTAAAAGTTCGACTAGGATTTTTTTTTTGCGAGGTAACCGAACTTTTTTCTGAAAGAAAAAACTCCATTAAAGCTGAGTTTGGCTAGTTCGACAAACTGTTTCACATAATTCCTAGCCGAACTTCTCTCTGCAACTTTCATTTTCAACTCATTTTGATGATTACTTCTCATTTCTTCAACCAAAAACGAATGACAAGTAATGGGTTTGTGAGAATATCTTCGTTAATGATTTAAATTAAGCTATATACATGGAGGTGGTGGTGGTTGGTGGTGGTGGTAGTTGGAGGTGGTAGGTGATGGGCGGTGGTGGTGGGCGGCGGTGGTGGGAGGAGGTGGTGGTTATATATATATAGGTGATTATTAGGTTGGTTTTAAATTAAATTAGGTTAAGGGTAGGTTAGTCATTTCCACACTTTAGGACACCCCTTATAAGTATAGGGTGGACATTCATATAACAAAGTAGTCCCCCACCTTTTTTGGGTAGTCCCCAAAACATCATTCTTCAAAATGAAGGAGTTGGTCTCATTTGCTCACTACACATAGCCCATACTCTTAGGATGGCCGGTGGTTTGGCAATCACCTCACAAACGGGATATCGAAAGTATTTTCCAGATAGATTGGTTAACGATCCTAGTCCATCATTAGAAGAAGAATTTAAGATATATATTTTCAGTTTCTGTGTTTATTAATGTTGATGCAGATTATGATAAAACTTGCAGTTTACATAAACAGATTGTTTGGAACTAAAGTTTTTGTAACTGATGTTCACAATTAAAATATATACATTCCAAAACTAGAACAAAGAAATAAAAACTCATCATAATATCATTTTGTTTTTGTTTTGTTTTTTTCTTAAAAGAGGGGGTTACGCTTTGACCATAAGCATTAGAAAAGCTGTTCAGTTATAAAAGCTAGCTTCCTTTCATTTATCGAAAGAAACTACTAAGAGCATCTCCAAGAGAAGGTGCAAAAAATCTTATGTGGATTTTTTATTTAGTCATTTTATTTATGAGGTCTACACATAGAGTAAATATAGGACCTCATATCTAAAAAACCATCTCCAACAATGAGAATTTCAACCCTTAAAATTAAAAGAAAATTAGTTAAAAAAATGACGTGGAGGTGCAACCGGAGGTGTAGATAACACTTTCTTGAACACCTTCAGATTTAGTAAATGGTCCCTCCTAACTTGTAGGACCCTATTGTTGGAGATGGATTTATCACTACGCTAAGAATACCCTGCGTCTACTAGGATGCAAACGTGAAACCCATTACTGACATACAATGATCCTATTGGATTATTATTAGAACACAACAAACATTGATTTGAATGATAATATTTGGGACTTGGAATCGCGGATATAAGCTATTTATCGTGTTTTACCAACTCGCATAAATCTTGCCAACTGTTTCAGCGCGGAAGGACGCCTCCTCTTCTTTGAGCCGGACAAAGGAGGCAAAGGATTGCCCCTTCTAATAACCTTCCGAGGAGATTCATCATCAGGAAGAAGCTCCCAACTCCTCTTTATCCCCCCCTTCCTCTGGAGCCTCGAATTTAACTTCGTCCAAAATTTGGAAGTTTATCGAATTTTCCTTGGCTAGAATCAAATGATCTTGAAGATCCTTATCGCTCTTATTCATAGCTTTGAAGATACAAGACTCAGAATAGAAGGTGTCGACGTGAATAGGCAAACCATTAGGCACGACCATGTCTTCCAGCACTGAAGTCGCCTCCCCCCAAGAAAATAAGACATGTAAGGATCAATCATCGGACGAGAAAATAAGCGCACCAAATTGTCATGATCTCACCGGACAGTTCTATACCGAAAGGATGCTATGGCGTCATGTATGCCCAAATGTGGAGCATTTCCCTATGATCGGGGTTGGAGTATATGTAGTCCACCCAAGGCTCCCAAGCGGGTGGAGATCAGCGGACAAGCGAAGTGCAATTGTTGAGAAAATATAGTCCCCTTATAAGCTGCTAGGCAAGGTACCTCCTCTAAGGCGGCTATCGAGGACACGTCCGCCTGAGACGGATAATCCGACTATCGGATGAGGATGGAGGGAACACATGAGGGTTCAACATGCACGGAAGTGTCCGTCTAAAATCCATCAGTCGTATCCATTAACTGACGAATCAACATGTGACTGTTGACCTGGCCTATGACCAGTCAAACAGTCAGGGGACCAATGTTGATACATGAAAATAATTATCCTTAGAAAAGGAGTCCCCTTAACCCTTTAGGAATCCCCCTTAAGATATGGAGACTTGGGGACTAGACCCAACCCATAGGGTGATGGGAGATCCTAGCCCAAAAAGAGGAAAATTGAAGAATTGGGCTTCACTCCAAGCCAAAGGCCAGAAGCCCAAGGTAACTTGGATAAAGGAGAAATGATAGTTTTGTAATATATTGATCTTATGGGTGCCTATTCATATGAAGATGAGGAATGATTATTATAAAAGGGAAGAAAGGACATTTAGAAAATCACTATTAGGGGATCTATTCTCTCTCTTCATCTCTAAGGGGGTTGGGCTTGCTGTGGCTTGGACTAGCTTCTCCTTCCCACTTTTACCCTATCAACAACTAGTTAGAGAGTTGTTCAATTGCTTAGATCTTATAGAAGTATACAAGACACAATCAAAGCAAAACCGGTTTTGATTCACTCGAATCGATTCATGAACATTATAGCCATGGTTTGCAAATTGCATTCCTTAATATATAAATGTTTTAGTTCATGAACAAACCAATTTTAGAAAGTAACACACTTAAGTATGCGTACGGGTATGCGTACTTAAGTAACCGGATTTGAGTTTGTTTTGGTTTCCAAACTCAGTAGAAATTCACGGACGTGAACTTTCCGCCAGTATGCATACGGGTACGCATACTTAGGTAATCGGATTGAGTTGGTTTTGATTTCCAAACTCAGCAGAAATTCACGGTCGTGAACTTCCGCCAGTATGCATACGGGTATGCATACTTACCCAGTCTCCATCAACCATTTAATACACACACAAATATGCATACATTTGGTTCCCCGTTTTGGACTTATACACTAATGTGTGATAATAAACATACTAGGTTACCCCTATTTTCCGTATCTATATCTATATTTATAAGTTTTGATAGTGTTTGAATCAGTAGACACAATATCGGGATGTTATGAACCTGTGATACTACAAATATTGATGCTGATATTTTAATTTATTTATTTTTAGTATCAAAATCACAATCTTAGCAACTATTTTTGTCTTTTTTAAGCATAGATACTATTTAAATAGCAGGTAATTACTTTAAAAAGAAAAACACATGCACAATAACCTCCATTAGACTAAACTGACCAGATCACTGGAACAGACATATCGTATCAGTGGATAATGCAAATTTATGCCAATCTTGTAGGTAAAACATGGAATTGGTGCATCAATGTAGATATCATTCGGGAGAAATATCCCCTCATATGTTTATTATCACACTATCTCACACTTTAGATGTCTTTTTTGTGAATAAAAACCAAACGGTAACGGATTTGAAGCTAATATTTTGGATATGTTCAGCTTGCAAAGCTATATGTTACTACCAAAAATGAACTTATTTCGAAATACTAAATCTCACCATCTACTGATCTAAATTTTAGTGGTTAAAAATCCGTTGATTGTCAACGGCTCATCTTCAAATTAGTAGATGGTGGTGTTATACGTATCAGAATGAACTCATTTTTAGTAGGTATGTAAAGCTTTGCAAGAAGACCATTTTACCAAAATATTAGCTTTGAATCTGATACCATTTATATTTTTTTTCATAGAAAAGACGTCGAAAATGTGAGATAGAACATGTGAAGGGATCATGAATCAGATTGCATTTCATGTGTTTATCTTTTTATTTTTACATCTAAAAGAAAAAGAAAGATAAAACAGCAATAGACGTTCCAATCATTTCCGAGCTGACCTATGAACCGACAACTCGAGTCAGCAAAACACCCTAAAAGGGGAAAGTTTGCCGGCTATACTCCTACAGTGTATCTACAATCTCGACACGTGTTAGTATCAGACGTTTTGACTTGTTTTGACGTAACAATAATAATGTTTTACGGTCAGAAAATAACAATAAAAACCCTAGCTAGGGAACCCCCACTCTCTCCCTCCGAAACCCAACTACTATTAGTACCACTTCTCTTTGGATTCCCTTAACTTTTCATCGTCTAAATAATCACTTGTCTAATTGTTTTTCATCCATCCATTTTCATCAGACATCTGTGTTCTGCAAGACTAGTACTTTCATGGCGATTTCACCATCATCAAATAGTCCTTCTTGTTTAGACTTAACTATCTCTGTACCTGGTTTTGCTTCTTCTTCTTCAGCTTCTTCCTCATCTCCTTTATCTCTTATTCCTTCTTCAGGTAATTAAAACAGTTTTTATGTACCTACTATTTTCTTACCTGTTTTCATGTTTTTGTGGGGACGAGGGTATAGTATATCGTCTTTTTTATTTCTCTAAATATGGCTGTTTTATTTGTGTATATATGTATATGTAGAAGGAGGAGGATCATGTTCAATGAAGAATTTGGATATGAATCAAGTACCAACCTTTACTTATTCATTAATGGAAGAAGAAGAAGAAATAGATCATGAGTACTTGACAATAGGTACAAGATCATCACCACTGCTGGATGATCATGATCAAGAGAGTGGGGGTGATGGTAATGCTCCTCCTCGTAAGAAATTACGTCTCTCTAAAGAACAGTCTCGTTTACTTGAAGAAAGTTTCAGAGAAAATCACACCTTAAATCCTGTAAGTAATACTGTGCATATCTATTGTATCTTCTTCATATTAATTGGAGGGTTAATTCTTTTTTTTTTTTTTTTTTTGTTAAACAATTGCTTTGTTCTCCGTACAGAAACAAAAAGAAGCATTGGCGTTTCAGTTGAAGCTTAAACCACGCCAAGTTGAAGTCTGGTTTCAGAACCGTAGAGCTAGGTACTATAACATTTATAGTAGTTGCATTAATACTTAAGTTACTGACGTTCCATGCGTAATTCACCATTTTGTACTCAAATGGTTTTCCTAGACCTTTTTTTTCATTAATTTTCCATCAATAATTCCTCACCCACCTACTAGGATAATTCCTATAAAAAATCTGAATTATACTGGTGAGAAATGTGAATCTACTAGTACATGACATTTACGGTGGAGATTAAGTGCCTAGTTTTGGGAAAACAATAGTCTGTACTATGGATTTTCCCACGACAAACAGATAAAATAATGAATTCAGACTAAGGATCGTTAGATGAAAAGACTTTGAAATATTTTTAAGGTTGTTCAAAGGTCCCCGTCATTTAATATTGAAGATTTGACTAACACAATTACATTAGTCCAACTCTTGAATTTTTCTATCACCTAATTAATTTGTATTACGCTTTGGTTCAGTGCATGAGTCCAATGTAAGTTTCTATGAATTTATTTTCGGAGCAACTGAAAATGGGAAGAATTTTATGGTTCAAAGGGATCTTTTACTTGGGCAGTTAACGTGGAGAGACCTAGTTACTTACTCATCATGACCGTTGAATAATTACTAACTATTCAGTTTTTGACCACTGACTTTTTCCTTTTACATTGTAAAACAGGACTAAATTAAAGCAGACAGAAATGGAGTGTGAATATCTAAAGAGATGTTTTGGTTCATTGACAGAAGAAAACAGAAGATTACAAAGGGAAGTTGAACAACTTAGGGCATTAAGAGTTGGTCCACCAACAATATTATCACCAAATAGTTTTGAACCATTACAAGCATCAAATCTCACTATGTGTCCACGCTGTGAACGTGTAACAACAAATAGTGGTAATGCATCTGATAAGTGTCCTTTTGCTGGTAAGACTACTAATAAGCAAGTTCATCATCACGTACTACTACACTCAAGACAACCTTGGGCTGCTTGTTGAAAAGGACTTTGGAGGATTTTAGTGCTGCTACAAGAAATCTTCTCTTAACAATGGCAGTGATGATCAGAAATCTTCCTTGGGGTTTGCAGCTGAGGATCTCTGATTTTGTTTCTTGTGTTCAAAAATTAAACCTCAGTTGGATTTTTCTCATTTTGGAGCTTTTTAGTATTAATGTATTTCACTCACTTTTATCGTGTGTGAACAAAACCTACCATCATCTAACCACTTTAGATCCAACAACATCTGTTACTGTTAGATGATGAAGGGTTTTTCTCACTCCCGTGAAAGTGTTTTTTACATTTCGCGTTCTCTTTTTTCTTTTCTTTCTTTTCTTTGGATGTTAAAATAGAAACTGTACATATTTAATGGAAATAATGGGGTTGGAAAGAAAATCAGCAGTGAATTATCAATCGGAAATTGGAGGAAGTTCTCTGTTGTCTACTACAGCACTAAACTGTCCCATTATTTATGGTCAATCACTAGCTTGTAGCTAGATAGTCATCAGCATAGGCCCATGTACAGATATTAAAAATGCCAAGTTCATGTATTCTTGTGCATACTCATTTAGAGGGAGCCAATTTCACATTTTCATTTTTTTTTTTTTTTTTGATAATTAAGGAACCCTTTCATTAATGGTTATTCGAGGACATGATAAGTTTAAGAACGAAAATAAGATAATACAAAGAAACAAGCTCATAACGTAAAAGTATAATACCGAAAAATCTTATAAGAGAAAGAGAAGAATTACCAGAGTAAGACATATACAATTATAAATAAGAGCAGATTAAATCGGAGGAAGAACGGTTCTCGGAATTATTGTTGGTACATGAAAATTATTACCCCTTAACAGGGCTAGGGAGCCCCTAAAGGGGAGCCAAACCCAACATGAAACATGGAGACTAAAGCCCAAGTCCATTAAGAAGTATCCATGAGGAAGATAGGGTAAGGAGGGAATTGAGGGGAAAGGAGAAGGTTATATTAGAAAGAATGACATTAGTGGTACGTAATTAAGGAGGTTTAGGACATGTGGCATGATGATGTCATAAAAGGAAGGGCTTTTGAGAAAGTTTATAAAGGAGGTATATAGTACAATGGAAAGCAAGATCTCTCTCATACTATTCCTCAAAAGTGTTGTCATTAGGTGTGACTAGGACAGGTAGGACCAAAATCATATTCACCCTTCAACATTTGGCGACCACACCCGGAGGCTCGTGCCTAGCTCACCATGACGCACCCAGGAAGCACTAGCACATGCGCGTTAGAGAACCAGTTGATCAACCATCCGCCCAACTTGGAAGCCAGAGAGTGGGAATAGTATCGAGCCCAATCACACAAGGAAGAAGACCAGATGCCGCGCAAGAGAAAGATAAACAGACGACAACAGAGGATGCACCTCCCACGCGGCCATCCATGCAAGAGATGCAGAGAGAACTGGATGTTCACGTCCAGAGAGAGCAAGAGCTGAGGAAGTTGTTGAGAACAGTCGAAGCCGAACAAAACACCAAAGAAGCGACGAGAAACACTGGAGAGGAAGAGGAATAGCCTATAATCATGTCGCAAGAAGCGATGGCTAAGTACCTAGAAGCAAATTACCGAGTAGTGAAACAAGATAACTACGACTTCATGACCAGTCCATACTCTTCCGAGGTCATGGACTATCAATACCCTGAAGATTATACCTCGCCAAAATTCAAAGTATACAACGGACAAGGAAGTGCGCGTGAACACCTTAGCCGATTCTTTTTTGCCATGAATGATCGCGTGGCCGACGGGAAATTGTGTTTGAGAGAATTCCCAAAGTCACTGACCGATACAACGTTCACTTGGTATGACAACCTAAAGCCAGGAAGCATTGGCTCGTGGTCGAATATGTCCACCCTTTTCCTCAGAAACTTTTATTCAGCCAAGAGGAAGATCACAACTATAGACATGAGTAGATGCGGCTAACGCGTAGGATAAAAAATAAGAAAATACATCACCAGGTTCCGCCTTTTTTCTTTGGACTGTCATGAGGACATTAAGGAAGAAGCGTTGGTAGAAATATATGTGTACGCGGAATGACACCTCCTTTTAAGAGAAGCTTAGTCAAGTTTCGATTTCCAACCTTCGTCGAACTAGAGGAAGCGGCGGCAAGAATCTCTGACTGCGTGGATGAATCTAACACGGACTACACATGGCGCAATACAGTCAACTCCATGTCAACCGCCTCGAGAAACATTCGCTCAAATAACAACCAAGAGGGATGGAATACACAGGCGAGCCAATCCTACAACCGAGAAGGCGCCGGAGATCAGCAGCGAGCATATCCACCTCCTCTACCATGCATTAATGAACAGATTGTGGAATTACTGGAGCAATGGTTGACGAACAAAGAAGCCCAACTACCTCCAACAAAAACAGACCTCAACGCCATCAACGAGAATGATGCTAGATATTGTCACTTCCACCGGAAGATAGAGCACCCCACGGTCGACTGCTTCAACCTCCGAAGGATCTTCCAAAGGAAACTTGAGGCGGGCGAAATCGAGATGAGTAACCCGGAAGGTGATAAGCTTATTCAGCACCAAGTTATGATGCTCGCCCACGAGCCAAGCGGGGATGTATGGAGGCCTTGGGAGGATGAAAATGATGAGGTGTTCGAAGTCGAGATGGAAGGCCCCACATTCGAAAACACAGATGGCGTGGTTAGTAAGTTTGCACAAACGGTGCTCGCACAACAGTTATTCGACTCACTAGGGTTTAGCGAAAACCAAATCAAGGAAGCGTCCAAGGTAATAGCAGCAATTGCAGCAGGGATACCTTATGACCCTATGCCTAAATGAGTGATTGTATTCACTAACGAGGATATCTGTTATCCGGGAGAGCATCTTAGGCCCCTGTACTTAACCGTCTATATCAACAGGCAGCCACTGAAGAGAGTCTTTGTAGATAGAGGCGCGTCTCTGAATCTGATCTCTATGCACACGCTCGACATCTTGGGGGTACAACGATCTGCTATCAGGATGCGAACTACTACAGTAAAAGGATTCGGAGGACATACGCAAACGACCAATGGGATCCTTAACCTAGTAATGAGAGTTGGACCCATCCAAGCGCTCACACTGTTTTATGTTTTAGAAGATGACACTACATTCCATGTGCTTCTAGGGCGAGGATGGTTTCTTAATCACAAGGTCGTAGGCTCAACATATCATCAGTGCATTAAGACTAACATTGGGGGCAAACAATATCAGATACCCGCAACAAGTTACCCCTTTGACCTAGAGGAAGCATACATGACGGACGCGATACCAAGAGACACGGAGGAGGTACCCGATGTGCATCCCACTCCACTACCAAAGTGGGAAGAAGAAGAAAAGGCGAATCCATCTAAGTCCGTATTCAGTCCCTCCAAGATGGTATTCCCAGCGGAGAAGAAGACGAAACAGGACGAGCAGCTTAGGTTTCAGCGGTTCTCTAAGACGGATGGGGGACATGTGTACCGATAATAGCAATTAGCTATGGGCTAGGGGAATGTCCGCAGATATACATGACTGTGCTATGTCGTCAATCGACGGGGAAGCGGAAATTCCCTTAGAAAACGATGCTCGTGATTTAAGAGAGTTGCATTTTGGAACGATTAACGATGAGGATTTTCATAGTCAGTACGCGGAAGTAACACAGACAGTGCCAGAAGAACGAACACCAGAGGACCCCACCATGGACAACGTGGAGGAAATCAACATCGAAACTGAAGAGGACAAGCGGACTATCATGGTCGGTAAGAATCTGGGAAAAGAAGAGAGGGAGGCGCTGATCGAACTGCTCAGGGAATACAAGTACGTCTTCGCCTTCAACTATGACGAAATGCCGGCCTGGAAAATAAACTCGTCGCCCATAACCTAAGTGTGTCACCCGAGTTCAAGCCAATAAAACAAAAGAGCCGCGAATTCCCAAGAGCCACGACCCTAGCCATAAAAGAAGAAATAGAACGCTTGCTGAGAGATAAATTCATCAAGCTTATCCAACACCCAACCTGGTTGGCTAATATCGTACCCTTGGCAAAGAAGAATGGGAAAATCAGATGTTGCATGGACTATAAAGATCTAAATAGAGCGTTCCCTAAATATGATTTCCCAATACCTAATATCGACATGACGGTAGACGCGACAGGAGGAAAGAAAAGATTCTCCTTCTGGACTGCTTCAGCGGGTACAATCAGATACAGATGGATATGTCAAATGCGATGAAGACTGCTTTCCAAACCCCGTATGGGAACTTCTACTACGTTGTAATGCCATTCGGCCTAAAAAACGCAGGTGCCACCTATCAACGCGCCATGACATCCATATTTCATGACCTACTACATCAAACAATAGAAGTGTACGTCGACAACATCGTAGTGAAGTCGCAGGTTCCCAAGGATCACATTTCGTACCTAAAAATAGTCTTTTAGAGGTGCAGAAAGTTCAAACTTAGAATGAACCCACTCAAATGCGCTTTCGGAGTAACATCGGGGAAGTTCCTAGGTTTTGTGGTAACCAACGAAGGGATTCAAGTGGACCCGGATAAAGTCGACGCCATTGTAACTATGTCCCCACCAGCAAACACCAAGGAATTGCAGGCATTTATTGGAAGGATATCGTACATACGACGCTCCATACCAGGGATCGCCCAGCTACTATCCGCGTTTCTGCCATTACTAAGGAAAAATGTCGTATTCGCATGGGGGAGGCACAATGTGCAGCATTTCAAAAACTCAAACAGTGCCTTGTAAGCCCACAAGTACTAAGGCCACCTATCAATGGAGTCCTCTTATATTTGTATACGGCGTCTACCAACTTGGCGATAGGGGCCGTATTGGCACAAGATATGGGGGGCGACCAGTTATCACCTATCTATTATGTCAGCCGAGTCCTATGCGATGTAGAACTCAAATACCCGCGCGTTGAACAAGCATGCCTAGCCCTCATCTACGCTGCACAGAATCTACGCCCCTACTTACTAACACACGAGATGATTGTAATAGACGTGGCGAACCCAATAGCATACTTGGATTCAAATCCTGTCTTGACGGGGAGGACCGCTCATCGGTTGCTGCAATTGTATGAATTTAAGCTCAAATATCAACAGCCAAAAGGAGTGTGTGGGCAGGCGATGGATGATTTAATAGCAATGTTCCTAGGAGAAGGGTACGATGAGGTCCACGAATACATACCTGGAGAGGTGGTAGCCGCATAGGTTGATAAACTTTGGACCATGTTCTTCGATGGGTCGTCTTATGGAAATGTAGGGGAGCCAGAGTGGTATTCAAAGCCCCACAAGGCGACCTGCTGTCATACTCGTTCAAACTAGATTTCCTGTGCAGTAATAACGTCGCTGAATACGAAGCGCTGATTCTAGGCCTTAGATTGGAAAAATAGCTCGACATGGGAACCGTGGAGATAAAATGCGACTCTAAATTAGTAACGAACCAAGTAAACGACGAAGTCCACGTAAAAGAGGCGCACCTAGCGCCCTACAGGGCAGAAGCACAAAGCTTGATCCATCAAACAAGGTCGACTCTAGATCACATGGGCAGAAACAGAAATCGGCATGCGGATGCTCTAGCTATTCTGGCAAGTAAAATGCAGCTTAATGACGAAGACGAGGGTACAGTGATAGTAAGAAGAAAATAATTTCCCAGCACTTGGAAAGAGGACCTAGCTTTCGACGAAGCGGATGACTGGAGGAAAGTTTACATAACAAAAATGGATGAAGATCGAGTCATGCCAGCCAAAGTACGAAGACAGTTCATGGTAATACAAGGGGCTTTGTACTATCGAGCCGCGGGAGGATCCCTGGCGAGATTATTAAACAAGAAGGAAGCAGAAAGAGTACTCCAGAAATTACATGCAGAAACTTGCGGACAGTCAGGCATTGTTCATCTCTGTAGAAAGATCCAAAGGCTGGGAGTATACCGGAAAAGCATGTCGTCACAAGCACCGTCCCTCCAAGATAGCTGTGCCGACTGCCAAGCTCCACCACAACCCGCGGAGGTATGTTCAGCTGAAGGTGTTGATTGGAGACAACTATATATCGACTACCTTTAGCATGGCAAGCTACCTAGCAAAAGGCAGGCGGCATTAAAAATTCAAAGGAAGGAGTCACGATTCTTCATAAACGAAAACATGATTTACCGAAGAAGCTATAGCAACACAATCTTACGTTGCAAGTCGGATCAAGAAGCGACCGAGGTCATGACCCAATCCCACAATGCCGAGCATCAAGGAATGCAAAAACTATTTCTACAACTTTACGAATGAGGATTCTACTAGCCGAATATGGAGAGTGACACCGCTAAACATGTCAGAAAATGCTTGAGTTGCTAGATACATGGAACACTGATCAAGGTGCCTCACACCCAGTTTCACAGTATAGTAACGTCGTGGCCATTCCACAGTTGGGGGATAGACCTCATAGGCCCAATAAACCCGAACTCCTCGATGCGCCATAAATACATAATCACCGCCATGGAGTATGCATCCAAGTGGGTTGAAGCGATACATCTAAAAGATTACGCTGGGGAGACCATAGCGGCGTTTATCAAAGAATACATCATTTACAGGTTCGGCGCACCCATGATAATTAGGGCGGATAATTCTAAGTCGTTCGTAAACAAAGATGTGATAGACTTACTCCATCAATATAATACGAGGTTACACACGTCGACCCCCTATTACCCCCAGGGAAATGGGAAATATGAGGCTACTAATAAAACCCTCCTTAAGATCTTGAGCAGAACAGTTCACAATCACCACAGGGGATGGCATGAACAGCTACCACTCACACTATGGGCATATAGAATTTAAAAACGAAGTTCTACTGGGGAGTCCCCTTACTCCTTAGTCTACTGCGAGGATGCCATACTACTTGTAGAGATAGCAGTACCATCAGCAAAAGTATCGATGGCTATCAACACCTACGAATGATGAAATAAGCCGATTCGCGCACCTGGACACAATAGAAGAGAGAAGGGCGCGAGAATAGCGATTTGCTGAGGCATATAGGAAGCGAACATCCAACTACTACAACCAAGGGTGTCAAAGAAAGAACTTTCAAGGTTGACCACCTAGTGCTCAAAATTTCCCCCATGTGCAAAGGAACACCAGCGCGGGAAAGTTCGCGGCAAACTGGGACGGCCCTTTCAAAGTCCGGAAGGTGTCCGAGAGCGGATACTACAAACTAAGACGAATGGATGGTACCAAATTCAAGTCGCCCATCAACGACAAATGGTTAAAGAGTTTCCATGCATAAGTTACCTGATGTATGAGCACCTACTTCACATAATAAAGGCCAGTTATCAACAATAAACGATGTGCAAATAGAATTACAAAAGTCTACGGGATGCATAGATACCCGGTCGGCTGATGAATTTACAAAAAGGTACGGGATGCATAGACACCCGGTCGACTTACAAATTTACAAAAGGCTACAGGATGTAAAGACACCCGGCCGGCTAACAAATTTACAAAAGGCCCCGGGATGCATAGACACCCGGTCGAATGACGAATTTACAAAAGGTTACGGGATGCATAGACCCCCGGTCGGACGATGAACTTACAAATGGATACGGGCTGCATAGACACCCGGTTGGCTGACGAATTTACAAAAGGCTACGGGATGCATATACACCCAGTCGTCCAACGAACCTACAAAAGCTACGGGATGCCAAAGGCACCCGGTCGAACCCATAAAAGACTATGAGACACTGAGAACACCCAGCCAACTAATTAACTTGCATAGGCGCTAAACCAAACGCCGAGTCCAATCTAAACCAAACAACAGGGAGGGGGGGGGGGGGGCCCCCCCCTTACACCCGTCCCCACATTTTACACCCATTTCCCAACCCAATTTCACGCCAACATTGCCGCATGGCGCGTTTTTTTTCTATTCCTTGAAAATTAGAGGGGGGAGTAGGCGCGTTTTACACGCACCACGTTCTATCTAAAATAAAAAAAAGGGGGAGTAGGCGCGTTTAACGTACGCCCTGCCCACCCCACCGAGGCGAAGCACCAAAACGCCGCACCCCATTCAAAGCAAAAAGAGGGGGTAGTAGGCGTGTTTTACACACACCACGTTCCATCTAAAATAAAAAAGAGGGGGAGTAGGCACATTTAACATACGCCCTGCCCTCCCCACCGAAGCGAAGCACCAAAATGCCGCACCCTATTCAAAGCAAAAAGAGGGGGAGTAGGCGCGTTTTACACACACCACGTTCCATCTAAAATAAAACAAGAGGGATCCCTACCCACCCCACCGACGCGAAGCACCAAAAACGCCGCATTCCATTCAAAACAAAAGGAGGGGGAGTAGGCGTGTTTTAACCCACTCTAACCTGATCCAATTTCACTCCAACACCACTGCATGACGCGCCTTAATTTTTCTTTTTCTTTAAAAAAAAGGGAGTAGGCGCATTTAACATATGCCCTGTCAAACCCCACCAAGGCGACGCATCAAAACACTGCCCTATCTAAACCAAACAAAGAGAGAGAGAAAGGAGGGGGAGGAGCAAGGAACAAGCGCGCTCAAAACACAGAAGGATTAGGGCGCGTCACAAGCCTCTTTTACTCTCCCACTCTAAACCATACAAATAATATAACGAGCGCCAGAGTTACCACAAAAAGGGGGGACCATCTATTAAAAAAGAAAAAGAGAGAAAACATTAATAGAACCATCTAAATATATATATATATATAGATTTAGATATAACACCAGAAGTCAACCCTTTAACCGGCGATCAAGGCACGACAATGGAAGATATCTACATCCAGAGTCTCCACCATTAAGCGTGCCTCCTCACACTGAACATTGGCTAGAACCAAATCCCGATCGGCTTCATCTACAAACTTGTAAATATCCTGCATGATTTTATCTTTAGCTTGTGCCCCACGCGCGAACGAAAGAGTATCTTCGTTCTCATTATAATCCTTACGCGCCTTGTCTTGACGAATCAGTCTAAGGGTCCACATCATACCCACTTCCTCTCCCAGCACCAGCAGATGCGCCAGTTCGTCCTAAGGATAAGACGAAGATACAAGAGAGGATATGGCTGCCAGGGTCAAAGTATACCCAAGGAGCTGTGAGGTCACTTGATCAGATATATGAAGGCGACAATCGGATATGGCGCGATCTATGGTAGTCATCATTATCAAAGGTTCCATGAATAATTGATTAGCCACGTGGAGAACGGTAATAGCATCGTCCAGTGCGCGCTGGACTTCCAGTGATACAATCCTAGACGGTTCAGCTCTATGAGCAGTTTGGTATGCCTCATATTGTTCATCAAATTTGGCGCGCATAGAGTTCCTGTTCAGTACCCTTTGATCCCGGAGCGCTTCAATCTCATATTTCACTAGCAGTAATCGCGCTAACTCATGACGCTTAAACAGTGCTGTAACTAGCACGGGGACGGGTGCTAATGTTAACAAGTATCCATGAAGAGGGCGAGCCATTTGAACGATATATCAACAGGGGAAGACAAGAGCTCAAAGGCGAAGCTAGATTTGAAACTGGTGATCGAACCAGGAAAAAAAAACCATCTATACATAGTAAGGGTTGTGCCATAAATAATACAGTAAATAATAATACAGTAAAAAAAACTGATGTAGTTTTTACAGTGGTAAATAAGGGTTTGATTCTCGGACTTGTGAAGTTGTTGATTTTAGACTTAAATCAAATTAATCTAGCAAATAAAAGAAAAGATAATGACAATTTTGAGAGATTAATGGGAATCAGGATTTCACCAAACTCTTATTCTATGGTTCAATATTAATTCTTAGACAATTATAGCTCAAAAAACAACAATTATCAACTCTTAATCTTTGCCAAGGTAGATTTATAAAATATTAATTGTAAATGGTAAGCATGTGTTATCAAAACACTAAAGCTAAGCATAACCAATCAAACTAAATGACAACTAATTAATTTAAAATCATAATTCAAGTTATATTAATGCTAAAGTCATTAAAAGAATTAAATAAAGTTACCACGGTGATGAGAATTGGCTTCCTCCGTCATCCCAGTGATGGAGTTTAGCTCCACATGGTGAAAACACACTCAAAAGATTTTTCCATTGCTCAAAAGGGTGTTTACAAAGTTGAAAAGGGAGAAAACAACAAACAGTCGCTGAAAACAGTTACTAAAGGTAGACAGCCAGACGTTGGAAGTCGCTGGAAGTCTTTTGCAAGTAAAGATGAAAAACGATAACTCCTTTTTGTTGTTGAATATAAGACTGCTTCTGCGACGGACTTTGACAGGTCTTTGTTCTTCACCTTCTTCTTCACTGCAGTAGCAGGAAACTTTTCATGCACTTCTTCTTCTCGGCTCTTCAGCCTCCACCCACTGCCCCAAACACTCCCAGCTCGTCTCAGCCATACACAAACATAATAAAATTCGTGTTTTACCTCTTTCATTGATACACGTCCCCTGTTTTGCTCCCATCGATGATTCAGCCCAAGTTAATCAATTTAAACTCTTATACCAAGCATGTTTTACCGTGATAGTCCAATCCAACAATTTAATCCAACTAAAACTCCTCTGAATCTCGCCTGAAACTCCCGTGAATATCTATCTCCCTGTTATGCTTCGAATCAATAATAAAACCCAATCTGGTCGATCCAAACAAATGTATCAACCCTGTTTAGCTAAATCGAGCCCAGTCCAACCTGATTTGGCGATTGAATATCCTTCAAACTCCCTCAAAATTCAAACCCTAAAACTGTTCTCGCTGCAACAATATTTCCCGCAAAAATTTCTGAATTCAAAAGATGGAAGAAGGTGCCCCTTATCCAACGGCTGAGGTGCCGATAGTAATTTGGGCGCCCCTTAGTAATTAGGTTACCCCTTAGCCAAAGGTTGGGTGCCTTTTAGTACATTTCTCCCGAGGGTTCAAATACCAAAAATACACCACTTCTTCGAATTCTTCCACCAACAGCAGCCGTCTCTTACCTCTCAGATCCACTTCTTCTCCTCAATTTCTCTACATCACTAAAGCTGTCATGCTTTTCAGACATAACTTGCATCACTAAAGCCGAGATGCTTTTCAGATAGAGATGAAGAAATAAAAGCAAATAATGAGAAATTATTCGCCTCCAACAGCAGTTGCACATGAAATGACACTTTAGCTCTTTTAAACGACGTTTCTTTTTCTTTTGCTCCAAAGTACCTAAAACTCAAAATTAAACATAAGATACATAATTTACAAGAAAACTTAGCAAAGAAAGCATAAACAATAGATAAATATCAAGGTGTTTTAGACCCCTGTCAAATTCCCCCACACTTAGACTTTTCTATTCTTCGAGCAAATCAAACGAAACTAATTTTAAAACATACAACTCCCCTTTTGTTGAGGATACGGTCACACTTAGCATGTGTAACAAGCCTTTAAACCCCTAGGTGGCCCTAGTGGCCGATTTATAGTCTCGGGAGGGTTTACAAGAGGTGTACCCACAAAACCTTTATTCTAAACCCTATCTATCTGTGAAGAATTCAGGAATGACACTAAAGAATCTCCTTGGTTGGCATACTCTTATTGATTACAAGAGAAAGTACCCTGATGCGAATCATATTCATATATATATAAGTGACAGAGTTCTACTCAGATAGTCGCACTATGGACATCAATAATCGGAATCACGCAAATGAATAGATTAAGAAGATGGATTATAGAGATAGATATCTCAAAACAATGTTGTCTAAGGTGAACGGTGTTTCCCATATCTGTCTGAAGGCCTCCGCCAAGATGAACCTATGAATCCTAATGGATTAAGATACTGGTCTGGACTAACATCAACACAGCTTGGCATATACAAGGGAACCAGCGGTCGATAATCTTAATTCTAGATCAACTCAGCTGGCATATACAAGGGAACCAACGGTCAATTTTATTGAACTTTTCGGGAAAAAAATTACTGCATGATTAGATCTTTTGGATCCAAGCGCATGCTTCTTATCAGCATATTACATGGTAATTCCCATGGATCCTGTGTTCCACGCTTGTTTAGGCGACGGAGACAGGGTGAACACACACATATTGCTAACCAAGTGTTAATATATATATATATATATATATTTTTTGATGCTTTTTAAATTATTCCGTTTGGTCTGATTGGTCTGGTCTCTTTATTATTTTTTAATAACTCAATCATTCTATTCCATCCCGGCAATGGTAACAATTCGATGTTTTGTGCCCCACCAAATCACTTAGAGAAACATATAATTTTTCAAATAAAATAAAATAAAAATAGATGTAGTGTGATGATTCCATTCTAACACCCGAACTCTGTCTTTTTATGAATAGACTTTGTTATTGGGTTCCTTAACTCCTACAACCAAGTTGTTTTCATCCACTTAGACTGGTTAGTGTCATCCTAAATTGGCACAAATTTCTAGGCTCTGGATTTTAATGATGCAACTAAAAAGTTTCTCCCATACCCCCAAACTTAAATCTAACATTGTCCTCAATGTTCTGAAGATAAAATTAACAGCATGAATAAGGAGAAATTGTTATCATTTGAAGCAAAAGAGTTAAGGAAAGATATTACAGTGTTGCATGAGCATGGGTTACCTCCTAATAAGTGCTAAGTTTAAAGTCTTCATCCAGACATTGAATACCATAAAATGGCTAGTCACCTTTTATAATCATATACAAACATCCGAAACAACTATGGGTCAACAATACCAAATAGAGCTGACACAAATATAAGAGACCTGCACTGGAGTAGATGAATAAAAAAAATTAAGCACAACCTTATCTAGGGTTTCTAAGGTTTTGTTCAACACAACTAGATTTATTTGGGGTGCCCCTTTGGGCTCCATATGAGTGTCTATAAAAACTGGCTCAACTGAAGGGCGGGTATCTAAAAGCTGTATTTCCTCAAGAATAGTATCAGGAGGATCAGGTTCCAGAGTTTGACGAAACTCAAGTAGTACCTTAGAGGAACAAAGCTCGGGTCCAAAGTTAGGGACTTCAATTAGGATACTTGACAATCGCAAGAATCATCATTATCCCCAAACTTAGGGTGAACAATATCCTCAAATGGACCAGAACCTATTGGATGGATTCTAGGGTCCGTATAGTCAACAAAATGCCTAACTTCCTTTGAGGATTGGTCATCTAAATGAACACCATCATCAAAATCATATAATGGATTATCGAATAAAGTCTCTCGCAAAGGATTACCGACTTTCTCCGATTCACTGAAAGGTTCATCAAATAATGGATTGTCAAACACGGTGTAGGCTAAAGGATCATGAACCAAAGTGTTAATCATGTTCACCTCTTCTAGATCATCTATCTCGGAAGACTTAATAACATTAAATACATTTAGCTCAGTAGTCATATTACCAAAGGATATGTTCATAAGTCCGGTCCTACAGTTGATGACAGCATTAGATGTGGCTAAAAATGGGCTTAAAATCACCGGGATTTGAGCACTTGGGTCCTGAACTGGCTGAGTGTCTAGAATAACGAAATCCACTGGATAAATGAACTTATCAACCCCAATCATAACATCCTCTATGACACCACGAGGGACTTTGACAGACCTATCAGCTAATTGTAGTGTCATTTTTGTCAGTTTGAACTTACCAAGACCTAGCTGGGTGTACACATGGTATGGGAGTAAGTTAACACTATCTCCTAAGTCAAGTAATGCCTTATCAACCATGTGATTACCAATCATACAAGATATGGTGGGGCATCCAGGGTCTTTATACTTAGGGGTTGTTTGGTTCAGAAGGATTGAACTTACCTGACCAGCTAAAAAGGCTTTCTTATGTACATAAAGCTTACGCTTTCGTGTACAAAGATCCTTAAGGAACTTGGCATAAGCAGGCATTTTCCTGATTGCTTCTAGTAATGGAATGTCAATGCTCACTTGTTTAAATATTTCCATTATTTCGTTGAAAGTCGATTCCCTCTTGGTTGAAGCTAACAATTGTGGATATGTGGCTCTAGGAACAAAGGTAGTCTTATCAGGGACCGCATTGGACTCTTTAAAGACTCTATCAGTCTCTTCGGATATTGGCTCTTCTTCAAAAGTAGAAGGTGGAACTACAGTATGTCCACTATCATGCATGGTTACCTTATTATCTACCGTTTTACCACTTCTAAGGGTTATTATAGAGTTCACATGTTTGAACTCATTCTCTCTAGAGGATACTTCATGAATTCCCCTAGGATTGGGTAGTGGTTGACTGGGGAACTTTCCTTTTTCTCTCTCTTGCAAAGACTCGGAATTTAGACTAACCTGGATTTTTAGCTCGGAAATAGCCTGAGAGTTTTCCTGTAAACCTTTCTCAACTGATTGCTTAAACACTGCAGTGTTATGAGATAAGATGGTTAAAGACTCTTCTAAACTCATGATCTTCTTATCTGAAAGGCTCTGAAATTGTGCTGGTCCTAAAGGATTCTTAGTATAGCCAAACCCTGAGAGAGCCTGGGAATTACTAGACTGGTCTTGATTCGGGCCCTTAGACCATGAAAAATTTGGGCCATGTGGGCTTTTTCAAAGCCGTGATGTAGACACTGGTATAACAATTCACTAAACCTTTCTACATAATCATGAAGTTTTTCACCTAATTTCTACTTAAAGGTTTGGATAGACTGCCGAATAGCAACAGTCTTATGGTGTGGGTAGAATTTCTTAACAAATACCTATACAAGACCATCCCAGGTGGTAATTGTTTTAGAAGGAATAAAATGATACCACTCTTTGGCTTTCTCATCGAGAGAGAAGTGAAACAAGCATAACCTAAGCACATCTTTTGAGACATTCGGATAGTTCATTGTGTCATAAATCATTTCAAAGTCTCTTATGTGGGTATACGGGTTCTCATTCTCTAACCCCCTAAAGGTATGAAGCATGCCAATTATCTCAGGTTTACTATCAAATTGGACTGTTGAAGCTGATAGAACTACACCTGGGTCACGCAATACTCTAGATGGGTTCAAACGATCCCTAAGGGTTTTTACCGGGACCTCATCATCATTTTATTAACCATTTCGACAAAAATAGAAGTGCCACCTAAATCCATGTAACGGGTTGGAATCAAATTAAAAAGATCGTTATCCTCAAATCTATATCCTACCCGTTTCCAACGGCGCATACACAAGCAAGATTACTAGGGTTTAGCAAAAAAATCGTGCACAAGCAGATGCAGGTTTTACTAAATTAGGTAAGCTTGGGTTACCTCAGCAAAATATACCTACAGGTACGAGGCTGAGGCTTGTGAAATTTCGGCTGGTAACTCCCATAAGGCCCAAGGCACGGGTTAAGCGTACTTTTCCATATGTTTCCTAAATTCGGTAATTCTGACGATGCAATTGGTGTGTGCAACGTGTGTTTTTTTTTATATAAATAAAATAATAAATAATAAATAAACAAACAATATATACAAGTCCAAAAATAAAGAAATAAAAACTAACAAAAATAAATAAAAATCTTGGATTTTCTGTACTTTTTAAGGCAAGTCCAACTTTCCACTTTTAGCTTCCAGCAAACCTGCACACCAAAAAAATACCCAAAGTAAAATCTAACAAAAGAAATAATATAAAATAAATAAACCTAAAAAAAATAAAATCTAAAACCTAACCTAAAAACAAGTCCGCGTCGGCGGCACCAAAAATTGATGTAGTTTTTACAGTGGTAAATAAGGGTTTGATTCTCGGACTTGTGAAGTTGTTGATTTTAGACTTAAATCAAATCAATCCAGCAAATAAAATAAAAGATAATGACAATATTGAGAGATTACTGGGAATCAGGATTTCACCAAACTCTTATTTTATGGTTCAATATTAATTCTTAGACAATTATAGCTCCAAAAACAACAATTATTAACTCTTAATCTTTGCCAAGGTAGATTTTATAAAACATTAATTGTAAGTGATAAGCATGGGTTATCAAAACACTAAAGCTAAGCATAACCCATCAAACTAAATGACAACTAATTAATTTAAAATCATAATTCAATTTATATTAATGCAAAAGTCATAAAAAGAATTAAATAAAGTTACCACAGTGATGAGAATTGGCTTCCTCCGTCATCCCAGTGATGGGGTTTAGCTCCACATGGTGAAAACACACTCAAAAGATTTTTCCATTGCTCAAAAAGGTGTTTACAAAGTTGAAAGGGGAGAAAAACAGCAAACAGTCGCTGAAAACAGTTACTAAAGGTAGACAGCCAGACGCTGGAAGTCTTTTGCAAGTAAAGATGAAAAACGATAACTCCTTTTTGTTATTGAATATAGACTGCTTCTGCGACGTACTTTGACAGGTATTGTTCTTCACCTTCTTCTTCACTGTAATAGCAGGAAACTTTTCTTGCATTTCTTCTTCTCGGCTCTGCAGCCTCCACCCACTGCCCCAAACTCTCCCAGCTCGTCTCATCCATACACAAACACAAGAAAACTCGTGTTTTTACCTCTTTCGTTGATACACGTCCCCTGTTTTGCTCCCATCGATGATTCAGCCCAAGTTAATCAATTTAAACTCCTATACCAGGCCTGTTTTATTGTGACAGTCCAATCCCAGTCTAATCCAACAATTTAATCCAACTAAAACTCATCTGAATCTCGCCTGAAACTCCTGTGAATATATATCTCCCTGTTATGATTCGAATCAATAATACAACCCAATCTGGTCGATCCAAACAAATGTATCAATCCTGTTTAGCTAAATCGAGCCCAGTCCAACCTGATTTGGCGATTGAATCTCCTTCAAACTCCCTCAAAATTCAAACCCTAAAACTGTTCTCGCTGCAACAATATTTCCCGCAAAAATTTCTGAATTCAAAAGATGGAAGAAGGTGCCGCTTATCCAACGGCTGAGGTGCCGATAGTAATTTGGGCACCCCTTAGTAATTAGGTTGCCCCTTAGCCAAAGGTTGGGTGCCTTTAGTACTTTTCTCCCTAGGGTTCAAATACCAAAAATACACCACTTCTTCGAATTCTTCCACCAACAGCAGCCGTCTCTTACCTCTCAGATCCACTTCTTCTCCTCAATTTCTCTACATCACTAAAGCTGTCATGCTTTTCAGACATAACTTGCATCACTAAAGCCGAGATGCTTTTCAGATAGAGATGAAGAAATAAAAGCAAATAATGAGAAATAATTCGCATCCAACAGCAGTTGCGCATTAAATGACACTTTAGCTCTTTTAAGCGACTTTTCTTTTTCTTTTGCTCCAAAGTACCTAAAACTCAAAATTAAACATAAGATACATAATTTTCAAGAAAACTTAGCAAAGAAAGCATAAACAATAGATAAATATCAAGGTGTTTTAGACACCTATCAATCGTCCATATCTTCCGGTGCATGTCATGATACGTGACAGCTTATAACGGGGACTCCAAGGAGGCATCACAGAAGGATAATTAATCATTATCGAAAAGAGGGGTTTGGAGCATGAAGCAATATGACTACTTTGTCATTTGACCCAATAGTCAGGGGACTACATGAAAATTATTATCCCTTAACAGGGCTATGGAGCCCTTAAAGGGGAGCCAAACCCAATATGAAACATGGGGACTTGAGGACTAAAGTCCAAGTCCATTAAGAAGTATCCATGAGGAAGATAGGATAACGAGGGAATTGAGGGGAAAGGAGAAGGTTATATTAGAAAGAATGGCATTAGTGGTAATTAAGAGGGTTTAGGACATGTGGCGTGATGTCATAAAAGGAAGGGCTTTTGGAAAGTCTATAAAAGGAGGTACATAGTACAATGGAAAACAAGCTCTCTCTCATACTATTCCTAGAAAGTGTTGTCATTAGGTGTGACTAGGACAGGTAGGACCAAAATCATATTCACCCTTCAACAATTATATTCCAACCATTTTGCTTGTTTTTCTTCTTTAGAAATATGTGCTCTAGAATAAGAGTGATTTGCTTAAATCTCTTGTAGCTGGGGATGAAGATTTCGTTGCCGGATAAATTAATTTTGATGGAGATTTCATCGCCGGAGACAACAAAGATGAAGGTTTCGTCACTGGAGAGCATTCCTATTGATCTTAAAACCGAAACTAAAAACCAGGAATCGCCATTAAAGCGTAGATAAACCTTCAAAAAAGAGATAAGACCACCATAATGGTGTAGATAAGTAGAAGATATGATAACAACTAAACTAAAGTAACTAACTTAACTAGAAAGCAAGAAAAAGTGACCAAACCTGCTCAGATCTAACCCGAAAAGGACTAGATTTTAGTAAGGAAAGCGTTGTTGGTGATCTAACCCAATTTATCTCACATAATGAAGTCATAATTGTTGCAAATCAATAGTTCTTTCAACATATTCGGAAGCATATAGTTAAATTTTCAAAGTCTTGAGTGGCCTTACTTCAGAAGAGAATGCCCACAGAATAAACAAGAACTTATCTAGAAGATAATTATGCGTTAGTTCAACTATAATTAATAAACAACGAAAACTAAAGTGTGGTTCTTAGTTTTCCACCAACGGTACAACTAGAGCTTCTTGGTCCCAAAGAAGGTTTTCGTGCTTTTGTCCGAAACGAGCCAAACTTATTCCTCACTGTCGAATTAACTACCACACACAATTGTGTTCATGAATGAGTTTATAAGACTAAAATCTCCAATATTATCGTGTTATGACCAAGGCTTGTTTGAATGCAAGATCTACCAAAATCGAAAATAAAAATATATCCAACAAATGCCATTTCCGATTTAGCAAAGATCTTCATACTATATGCTTATACTACCATGTATAACTCATTTGTAATTAACACAAAATTGTTTCAAAAACATATAATCAATAATGTTTTATAAATATTAATACTTGATGTATCCTACTAGTATGACAACTAATATTAGCTAGTTGTATATCCATGTACTTTGCTAAATTAGTTAACCAGTTATTTGCAATCTTTTGGGAAAGGAAAGCACATCAATTTTCGATACTAAGATAGTAAATAAAATTATTGAAAAGGAGAGGGTACCAAGTACACCACTAACTTTTTCGTTCGGTAACCTGTATGGACAAAGCCTAATACAATCAAAAGTAAGTCAAAGCAAAGTCTTTTGAATAAGAATGTAAATATAGTTTTTCTCTCATCTTTTCAACAATCAATTGTTTAGACCAAAGGTCCGTGAACCTCATTGTATAGAAGAGTTCTTGGACCATCTCAAAAAAACAATGTTCAAGACCAATCTAGTCGTTTCCAAATTAAGAGGATCCAAATTCTAACGAGTATGAAACTTTCAATGTATTTTTCAAGATACAAATTCAATAAAAGCAAGTCTTGTTTTTGATCTCAATTAATAAGGACTTTAACTATCTAGATTGAATACATACTACTTGTGTTATTCCTATTATAAAGATAAAATAATATAATGCGGAAAAGGAAAACACAAGACAACAGAAGTTTTGTTAATGAGGAAAACTACACTTCCAGAAAAACCCCAGGACTTCGTTCAGCTTTGAACACCACACTGTATTAAACCGCTACAGACAGTAACCTACTATCAGATATCTGACTGGAATATTATGTAGTTGAGACCGAATTAACCTTCCAAGAAATTCACCTGCAATCGTGTTCCTTACGTCTTTTGAACCTCACAATATTGTTCGTACTTGATTCCCTTGCATGATGTCATTTACATCCTAAGAGTTTCTTCGACCTCCATGAATACTCTTGATATCAATCAGCCTCAAACTGACAAGCCTATTTGATTTCTCATTTGGTTTTTCAATCTGGGTTTTCAAATCTATCTGCAATAGACAAAGTCCAACATATCACGAACCCGGAACACTTACACTTAGTTAGATAATAAGCATGGATTACTAACCACCTCTCCACAACAATCCAAACAAATCAAAGGAGAGTTTAGATATCTATCTTGAGGAATCACATAGTCTGAAATGAAAAGAACTTTGTGTCTTCTATAATTTAACTAGTTTTTTTATCTGAGATTGCAAAAGCCTTTTAAGATCAACAAAATCAAGATCCGGATATAATAACTAACAGGTAAAAGATAGTCTGACCAGGCTTCACAAATCCCTAAGTGAAGTCTTTAAGTCGTAACCTAATTATGTTTCTCAGCGGAAACTTAGGTTTTTACAGGACGACTCTAGCAAGCAATTAGGACACATAAGTTCCAGAGATTAAGAAATAATGTTGCATGAGTCTCTTTGTGTATAGATTTTCAAACCTCTAGGTAGATTTGAAGTCAAAGTCAATAGTTACTAATCTCAATCTGAGAGATAATGTCTCCGTATGTTGATTCCATCATGCTTCACGCTTGATTTTAATGATATTCCAATCAATATTGATATATATTTTTTTTTACCAAATGAGCTATAAACTAGCTTTGGATTTTAACTCTTACATCGAATCTTCCCAATTTTGAGTTTAACTTAGCAGTTTTTCTAGCAACAAAGTTCATAATAAAACTGCCAAAAAAACAAAAGAAAAAAATGTGGAAAGAAACACTATCAGATTTCTCAAATATGCATACAAACTTGTCTAAAAAAAATTTAAAAACCCTTATGAAGATATACAGAGGAATACTATGCCCAAAAAATATATCCAAAAAAGATTAAAATAGCCCAACATTAACAGTAACGTTGACCATAGTAAGAGTGGAACCTACATATTACCTATGAATCAATTCTAGTATTTTGTCGGAGTTCCTTCTTTTTCTTTCCTTGTCGGAATGTTTGATCATGTACCGTTTCAAGCATGTTGATTTAGCTTTATCTTGATTCTTGATGCACTAGATATGTATGTAATTTTTGATTGCTATATTATTATTTGTTTTTTTCAACTCAGAAAGGGTAAATATATTGATAAAATTAAACTCACCACCAAGTCAATGCTGGGTTGAAAAAGAAAGAAAACAGAACTAGCTCAATTATGGTAGAGCTACAGAAAAACCAAAAGAAAAAAAAATACAAAAAATCAATTATGTCATGATTGCCTCCTAATTGTTTATAACTGTATTTTGAGAGAATACCCGCAAAAATATCAGTTCCAACGCACCAATTATACACCTAAGTCTTCACACTATCAATGATCGGGTCCAAAGACTTATATCTTAATGGAAAATATTTCTGCAAGATAACATCCCAAATACTTAAACGTTTCTGAATATTACCTAGAGGGGTACCTAAATAGCAACAACCTTCGGTTTATTACCTAGAGGGGTACCTAAATATTTCATAGGAAAATAGGTCATTGAACACCCAAAAATAAGTGCACTGTCGACAGCATTCATAGCTCCCCCACAGCAACCTACGCATTTTTCTGGAAATTTATTTTTGAACATGCGACCAGCTCAAAAGCAAGCAAAACATTTTTTAAATTTTGAATTTGTTCCGCATCATCATCTACAAAAACAATCAAATCGTCCGTGAATGGCAGCCAGACTAAGTGATACTAGGTGCATTGGCAGCAAGATTAAACCAATAATGAGTTGCAACTCAACAACTCTTTTAATTATAACAGAAAGAACTTGTGTTACCATTAGGGAAATAGAGAAATTGAGTCTCTTTGCTTAATTCCTTTCCCACTTCTAAACAACTCTAACGCTGTCCCATTTATAGTCGTTGCAAACCTTGTAGAAGACAAGCATCATTTAATCCAATTCCGCGGAATGTTCCCAATACCAAACCTAGACATTGATTTTAGTTTACTATATTAATGAATGAATTGGCAGAAGTGTATAAGTCAGTTTTGACAATGTTTAAATCTCTGTACGCAAAATTTGCTCATACTTCTTAGACGGCCAACGGGAGAGGATCTTTTTGCGATGAGAAATAGGTTGAAGTCCTTCACCAACCATATAATCGAATGCATGGTGGGCTTGGATAACTTGTTAGAATGAATTTTGTTGGAGACCAATTCATACAACATGTGAATATGCCTGGGAACAATATCGGAAAAAATGCAATTGATGCATGAATTTTGTTTGAGACCAATTCATACAACCTTAGTGATCCACTCACCATTGCGACCTATTATAAATCCCTTGTAAAAACAAACGTTCACACTTCTGATTTTCTTTCTATTGTAGTTTGCTTTTCTCTTTACTGTAGTTTGATTTTTCATGTTTTTCCACTGCCCTCCATTTCTCAAAAAGATTTTGAGACGTCAGAGAAAACTAATTGATGGGTGGTTCATACGATTGTCTCCAAGCTACTAATAATCAAACAATGTAGCCTCAACTGCTTTTAGGTAAGCATCGGATGCTAATTTTATATACTCTTCTCAATCTTGGATTTGTTTTGAATATATATATGTACATGATTCTGGCAACATGATTGACCGGTTGTCCATTTATTGTAGACGAAATGGAGGAAAACTTGGTGTGTATACTTACAAAAAGCACGAGAAGATACACAGACGGTAGTAGACCTGATCAGACTGTTAAAGAATCGGTAAATTTGCTAAAGGATTCAAACAGTTGTACAGAAGGGGTAGTCATTGATTTTTAGCTCTGAGTATCCCAAAGAAACGTGATATAGAATAGATTGGGTTTGATTTTCAGACTCATTTTGAGATTGATTTTGAATAGAGCGGTAAGAAGCTCGAATCCCCTTTGAATGGAGCGATAAGAAGCTCGAATGCCCCAAAGAAATTGTATTCTAAAAATGCGTGTGGACATCGTGACATAAAGATTGTTTTTTATGAAGTTTAAATTCTTTGGTTTATTTTTGACCAAACTTTTACTTCCGCACCTTTTGTTCTCACCACCATCATGAACAACCAAACAACATTTCACGAAACAAACTTGCACCACCTCTACCGAACGGTCCAAACAACACCACCAACACCTCTACCAGAACTGCCACCACCAACTAAAACCCTAGTTGTTTGAATGTAAATTGCTAAAGAAAATTCACTACACTATTACTGAAAAACTACTCTTCAATCTATTCTTTTCTCTAACTACTCTCACAAGTAGTGAGCACGTGCGTTGCACGTCGGCAATACTATTCTTTTCTACGTTGCAAATAATTTGGTGGTGTTTTGACACCATATGCTATATTTTTTACCCGAAATTGATCGTTATTTGTGTACTTTTGAATCAATTTTCTTTATAGATATTTTCAATTTTTTTGAAGGTATAATTTTTTTAAATTCATTCTTAAGCCATGTCTAATTTTAAATTCATTCTTAAGCCATGTCTAAAAATACTAAATTTGGAGAAGCATAAAAAAAATTGAAAAACAAAAATTTAGTATTGTTATTTATGCTCGTTGCGTAGATAATTCAAAGGGCTTTTTTAAATATATAAGTTCATAAAAATCCACCCACGATTTGGAAGATGTGAAGTTTTTTAAATATTTGTCATTATTTTTATATAACAATGGTGTTTCTGTAAATACATAATGTTGTGACGGGAATCTTTTTTTAAATATTCCTAAATCTAATGGTTAATAATTAATATAAGGGAGATCTAACGGTGATGAAAGGTAATACTTTGATATTCTCATATTGACATTAAAAAGGGGGAGATCTAATGGCTAAGGATTAATATAAGGGAAATCTAACGGCGATAGGTTATGTTATTGACATTAAAAGGAGGGGGTGGGGGGAGATTTGGAAAGGAAAAAAATGCTAACCACCAACACGCAATAATGTTTACCGCCATGAATTACATATTTCTGCGCTGCTGGGCAGCAAATTTGAAGTCTCCCACATCATTTTGACGCAACAATCATATCTACAAACTTTTGGCCTCCAAAACAGGTATAAAAATGAATGATCTCTTATTATTTACAAATCTCTAACCCAATGATTGGCATACAGCAAATAAGGGGAAGCATTCCCAGAGGGGAAAAAAGAGTACATTGTTGTTCTAAACTAACCAGTGTCCTAAACTTGTAACTTTAGCCACTTTCAAAACAAGACAGCGTAGATCAACGTCAAAATTGGCTTGTATAACTAGTTACTATCTAATAAAACAAAACTTCTAGATTGAAGATATCCTGTCAGGTTTAAATTGCTGAACCCAAATTCTGAAGAATTGTGTTCCTATATAGCCATTTCCAATATTCGCTATAACTTTGAATAACCTGCGGTACTGTTTGTGCTCCTATCAGCTTAGACTGTCCAAAAGGATATCTATTCAGAGGGAAGAATGAGATAGAACTGGTGAAATTGCAGCCTTGAAGTCATCATAAAATCTTTCCTCTGAAAATCGCCTAGAACGTCTTCTGGCCGCGTCAGCCATCTCAAGCCTTTTGGCATCCGACATCTCTAGCAGCTGAAGAATGGCATCTGCATATTCTTCCACATTCTGAGCAAGGAATCCCATCTGTTGCCCTTGTTCTTCTAAAACGATGTCCATCTTTGGACCCGCTGAATTATGAGCTGTAAATCATAGGAAAAGCATGTGGTAAGTGAAACAATCACATAATTTGTCCATGAGGCAACATAAAAGATGTGTGAATAAAAGATTCAAGAAAGATAACCACCAATAGGGACTGCACCGGCAGCCATGTACTCTACGATGCTTATGCCAAAATGCTCATCTACCATGGAGTGGATCCCTGCAATTGCACCTCCCAGAAGTCTCACTAAATCCCTGCTCACAGTGGAATTGTAACTGATGTAAAGCACATAAAACAAAATTGATCGGGCAGCACATGGATATTATTAATAAAAATATGAATGTGAGAAGTTGTTCTAAGCACCTGCTAGTATGATCTAACGGAAGAAATCATCACTCTCACAACCAACCAGAATGCTGAGCCATGTATGCATCTAGAAAATTAACTTCAAGGTTGACAAAAAGTAATAGGGATGTGGTAATTGAGAATATACCTGTACAGCAAATTCCTACAGAATTCGACATCCTTTTCCAAATTCAGTTCAATAGCTTTTTCTTTCAATTTCTGTAATCTCTGTTCGTCCTCCTGATTTCTACAGCTGCCCACAAATTGGAGCTTGGGTCTAGGTGACCCTGGATCTAGCTTTTTTATAGCAACAGAAAATGCCTCCAGTTGAAGGGTATGGGCCTGTCATATATAAGGGAAAAATCAACAAAGTCTGAACTATATTCATTACCAAATCAGAAATCCTACAACTAAAATACCTCTTTCTAAATTTATATCTTGGTTATATAGAGATGCCCACCTTCTCTGGACGAAATTGCGCAACAGATATGATTGTTGGCATATTAACAGATCTTTCCAGTGAAAGCTCCTGTTTGAATTTAGTCACATAAGTCTCACTAATATTTGAACAAATTCAGCAGCATAACAAAATTTGAAACTGCACGAGACAAAATGGAAGCCAATCAAAGTAGGACCCAAATGAAGCTATGTTATCCAAACCGTTAAAACACCTGAAGGCCTTTGGTATCACAAGGGGGATAAATTCTCTTTGTACGCCTCGGAATGCCCCATAGTTTCACTATATGAGCTTGCGTCCATGAGGAGTTGACCACTGCAAGGTGAGCGCAAGAACCGACAAACCCGTACATCCAGCTAAAGAGTGTATAGTAGATGACTTTGCAACGGGATAGCCAAATGCTGCCACAAGGTGGATAAATGTAAGGTGCTTGGTCACAATAGATTAGGAAAACACTAAGGATCAAGCTAAACAACATGCAGTTATCCAAATCATCATAAACAACTAATAATGATATCAGTAAAACACTAAAATGTATGCAGAGAGAGTAGATCTCCTAATTATGTGAATCATATAAAGCCACAATCATACAAAAAATACTACTGTCATCACATTAAATTTACAAAAGACACCTTTTTTTATCATGGAAAAAAATAAAAAATGATACTGCAGTAGTAACGGGGGTGTATCTCATACTGGAGCCTCTTGCTTCAAAGTTGGTTGGATCGAATCCAAGCAACCCAATTGGTCATAATATACATTGGAATCACACAGATATAAACATGAAACACAAGACATACAACTGTGCTTGAGAAGGATACCTCTTTGCAATCAGAGGGTCATTATTATACATTGGATCCCGTTGTCAAACTCTTGAAACCATATCTGAACTGATTGTAGGATAATGTGTGTAACATAGAACTTTGCACCCGAACACCCTCGCAAGTGGATAAGTAAAAGCATAACCACTAGTATCAATATAAACTAGGGGAGTATGTTTACATAGAGCTTCCCAACACAGATAAACTGAACCAAAAGCTTTGCCCAACCATGGTGAAGCGTGGGTACGTTCCTTCCTCAATCCACTTTCTTTTATACAAATGAACCACCTATAATCAGGCAAAAGGAGAGAACAACATCTATCAGAAGAGGAAAATGCAAGGAAAATCATACTCCCTCTGTTTCTGCAAAAGTGTTACTATCACTTTTTCATGTTAGCTTATTATTAGGCTAAAATGAAAAAGTGATAATAACACTTACGCAGAAACAGAGGTAGTATTTCATTTCAAATATCAAATATCAAATCATAGAAATGTACTCCTATGTTTGAAAAAGATAGGTATGGTACATAAATATTGCGAAGCACCAAATTTCTTAGTCCTGGAAGCGGGTTGGAGGGTGTATGCTATGGCATGTAAGGAGGTGGGTGTTACTTCAAATTATTCAATTTGTAGGTGATTTAAAGATCTCATATATTATTTCAAGAAAGATATTGTAATCCAAAACACCCAGTTTCAGCAATAGGCCAGCAACAGCTACACAGAACCAAAAAAACAAAGGTATATAAAGAATTATCACCTGAGGTGGTTGAAGGAGCTTGACACCAAAACAATAGATGGCTCGAGTTAACAAGCTTTCAGGAGAAGCATCATGGTCACCAGTGTAAATAATGCAATCAAGATTACTGTTCACTTCTTGGAATGCTTTCACGGCACACCACAGTACCCTCTCTCCACCTCCACCATCATTAGTGTAAGGGTGGAAAAAACCAACAGATTTTTTCCTGTTAATCCTTCCTTTGATTAGCTGATAGAAAATTCAAAAGAAGAGACCTAATCACACATATCAACACCCACGACCGAATCCCCATCAAATCTCCCCGCTCTGCAAAGAGCAGAACCAAAACTTCAAAACAGGTGGTCTAACACAAATGCACATATGCCTTGCTTGGTGCACATCAAATTTAATTTTTTGCATACTGCAAAATCTGCTCAGTACACTTGCAATTTGCAAAAGGATTGCACATTTAGAATAGGGAAGCAACTTCACAATTGTATCAAAAGACATAAAATCTCTAAGTGTACTTTCTAATAACCCATAGCTGTTAATTGAACAATTCACGTCTTAATGTTACTCCTTAACTAATGTGAACAGATCTAGGTTTACAACGTTGTATAGGTTCACTAGAAAAAATGTAAGAAAATAAATAAAACAAATACCTTCTTTTTACGGTGGAGAAGACATAAACGATGAACCCTAAACACGCCGGGATTTCTCTGCCAAAACAATGAAAATTAACCGGGATTCCTCTCAGCTGTGATTACTCTGACCTTCGTTTTGATTCGAATATCAAAGAATAACGAAAACCCACTCTCTCCTCAAAAAAAGAATAACGAAAACCCAAAGTCCCTGAAGCCTCTCTTGCTCAGATCCGCTCCAAGGAGCGGATCTGAGCAGGTCATTCTCTCTTGATTTTCATCATTAATCTGATCTCTTCGCTCTTCTTTTTTTTTCGAGTTTTTTTTTCTATTAGGATCTTCAGTTTGTTTTTTTGATTTTAAGGTTTGGTTTTTCTCCTTGATCCAAACTCTTAATCTGTTCTATTTTTTTTCCTTTGATTCGGTTTCTCTGTTAAGATATTTAGTTTGTTTTCTCATTATCCTTTTAGATCCAAAGATTCCAAAGTTATCTAGCTAGATTTTATTTTGTACTTGTTCTAGGAAACATTAGATTCGTTTTTGGGTATTTTATTTAGGGGTTTCCTACAATAGTTTGTATTACTTCTGGTTTTGTAGTGATGAAGTTGATGACGAACAACAGCAATACCATCATGAGAATTCCAACACCAGCAGCAACAAGATTTCTGAAGACACTGGCGACAATAGTTGACCCAAAGACACCACCGACAACATCAAAAAAGTTCCAGCAGATTGATTTTGAAGAAGACCTAGACTGATCCTCACCAATACCCTCCTGTGATAACCAATTTAGGTTATTTTTGTTACCAGTCTTATTGTTACTTTGGAAAATTCAATGACAAAAGGTTGGATCTATGAATCCTTTTAAGCCTATGTCATTTGTTTTATTATGATTTTTTAAAAATCCTTGAGAAATGGTTGGATCCATGGATTCTAGCATCTCTGTTGATAATATCAATAAATTTGTTATGTAGTTTGGATGGGTTACTTTTAATCCAAACTAGACTGTTTAGATTTGTCATGATACTTAGAAATTGGTATGGAATGGTTAGGATTCTTTTTCAGATTTGGTCCTGTAACTTTGATGTTGGGTGGCTTAAGTGCCTTCATGCTCTAGTTGTTGTCTGTATGATTGGTGGAAACTCTGTAATCAATCTTGTAATCGATTTCGATCACGAATCGGAAAATTATAATCAATATATTTGAGGCTTGCCTTTTTTTCGGAAAAAAAAAAAGATTCGAATATCAAGTGCTAAAATATGTTGAAAACTTGAAATTATTAGTTGTATGAAATTTCAAAAATCGGTGTGTGTAATATTAAGGCCTGTTATCAAACTACGGATGAGCATTCGGGACCGAATCCCCTGATTTGATCCGGCCCATCCGCTATTTTGCAAATGGATGCCCAGACTGTACAGTGATGAGGTGGATGCGGATGCGGATGCAATTTGCAAGATCCAACGGATTTTGGATTGAATGCGGATGTTGTCTTTTAAAAATCCATTTGACACCAAATTATCATAAAATATGGGTGTAGAATATTATTTACATATGCATTTCTTCGTCATTTATTTCCATTAAAATTTTAGGACTTGAAATTGAGAGGCAGAGAGAAAACAGGTAACAACTGCATTTTACTCTTTGTAATGATGATTTTGTGTTATTATTGTGGTTATCAATTGTGCTATTTTTAAAAATAAAATCCAGTGGGTCATGAACATTCAAAACGTCTATCCACGCATCCATTGGTTCAAATCCGTTGGATGTTGGGTCGATATGGATTCTAAACTTGAAATCCGTCATTTGATTAAATGCGGATGAGGCCAAAACCGGTCTAATCCGGCTCAATTCTAGGTTTAAGTCAATAACTAATTCATTTTCGTTGGACCCTGGAAATTATGGGATGAAACAAAAATAAGAAGAAGATGGGTGCACGCGGTTTTTGTGCCCCCAGCATTAAGCCCATCTAGATAAGAGATGCCACTAGATTTTTCAATCCATTACCCGGTCAGTTTGGCATTCGCGAGTCTACAAATGTACAGACTAGATGCACGTGGACTATTGAATTTAACTTCCTATTCTTTTCTCAAAGGGAAACAAAAAAATATTGTTGCATGAAAATATTCTAGTGCTCCTAAAATATGATTGCCTAGATCGGTTACTATAGTTTTTTAACATTACCAATAACAATTAATCTGACTTGAAATATATGATTCTTGATAGTTAGTTTGATAATAAATCAAATAGAAATTGATCCTAGCAATATTTAAAGGTTGATCGAATGCTTTACGGACTGATAATGAGATATTGTCTCGTGCACTATTTGTACCAAAATAATAAATATTGAACTTAAGATAAGAGAAAGTAGTTATTTAGACGTTGACGAATAAACCCATAATATTTTTGGACATCCAATTCCATATCTAAAAGCCGGTGCTTCTCTGAATGTTGGTAGTTTTCATGAATTATTTATATAGTTAATGTGGTAGTAATGCTGCATGAATTCGAAGGAACAAAAGGAACTGGAAAAAAAAAAAAAAAAGGGAGGGAGGGAGGGAATGTAAAAGTTCTTGTCAGAGATTATTAAGCTTTAGTCGATAATTCAGGGAAACTTCGTATATTACCTACCAAGATCCTATAGTAACCTTCGTGTGTGTGTATTATATATATAAGATAAATAGTTGATTGATTTTACATTCATAAGCGGGCGAGTGCCTAGTGGATTTTGGTGGTATCCCCTGCGTCCAGTCCACCAAATTGAGTACTTGAAATGTCCATCTGCCTCAAATCTACTGATAGTCAGATCAGGTATTCACTCGCAAAATAGCGAATTGGATCCATTAAAGTTCGTGGGTTCTGGTGGTTTTGCTCAGTTTTACTTCACTGTCTGACCTTAACCAATTGGTTCATTTAAAATTTACGCTTATAAGTAAACTCACTCATTGCATACATAATCTGCTAAATAAGTCAAGAGTACATGTAAATACACCCAATACAAATATCATTGGCCTTACAGAAAATCTTATGGCGGAATCCAAGCTATGAAATTCGTAAAAAATGTATAGAATTTCTGAATTGATCTAATGGGTTTCAAGTTGAGACAAAATATAATCTTTGTAAACTTTTCTCCAAGGGTTTATGAAAGATAGCTCAAAATCCAACTTGAAGCGTCACCGTCAATAAAATAAATGCTCAATTTGTGGATGATCTCGTTTCTAAATTTGATTGTCCTTTTATGAGCATTAATCTTGTAATTCAAGATGGAAGGTCAAATCTCATAACGCCCAACATTTACAGACTTCGAGTTCGGAACCTATTTTTACCCTCCACCAATTCTTTTTTTTTGATCGATCAAAGAGAATAGATTAAAAAGCACACAAGCCGTGTGCAGGCGGATACAACTAGAGATGAGCAAAAAGCTCAAAAAAAAAACAGAAAAAGACAAAGTTGAGAATAAACAAACAAATTTCTAAGCGCACAAAGAAGATCAACAGTACAAGACCCATCTTGTCGGACCTTAAAATCACAAAGAAACTTGCAAACCAAAATACTATCTACTATCAAGTAGAACGCTCTTCAACATCCTCTATGGTTAAATCGTCATGATTTTTTGCGAGATCATTAAACATGTCTTGACGATCAATTTTTCGAAGGGGGAAGTCTAATCCCCATAAAGAACCATAATCCAAAAGCTTAGTTGTTGATATCTTTTTAGGGATTCCAGAATTTTGGAGCTTTTTCTTTGTTGAATTTCAAGTACCAGTAGGGAACATACCTGTAGCTTTAGCTTTTAACCTTAGTTTATTTGAAACCCCAAGAATTGGCTCGGACAATGATGGCTTCGTTATGCTTACCTCTGAGTCTTCTAAAACCAATTGAGAAGTGGCAACCTCCTCTTGTTCTTCGAAAGCATGGAATCTATTATAATTTTCAAAGCCAGGAGGAATTGACGGGTCAGTAGACGAGGTACTTGCCTCTTCCATAACCAGTTGTGCATTTATATCCACCTTAATACCTTCCTGAATCTCCTCAAGGGAGAGAGTTTCTTTGGTTTTCCTTGATCTCTTTTTTTTTCTTCTTAAGAATCTCATAAGGAGCATTAGTAGCCTCATTAGTAGCCTCGATGTTTGTAGATGCTTTTGCATTGTCGACATCGCCTTTACCCACACAAACTTGATCTTAAATCTTCTTCGTTAAAATTCTAGAATAATTTGTAACATCCAAAACTCCATCACCACCTATGTTTTCATTCTCCACACCGATATTCTCCTCAACCTGTGTGCTTATCATGCTAACAGGATTTAGGATACCCAAAACGTCACCATTTTCCATTGCCACTGAATCTGAAGGATGTTGTTTTTTCTTAGACGTCCAGTGAGCTTTCTTCTTCACCTCTTTTACTGAGCATAAACTAGCATTGTGTCCAAAAGAGCAACACTTAATGCACTTAGATGGCTTCCATTGATATTCCACAGGCAAATCCATAACATGAACACCATCGATCCACAAAGGAATTAGTCCAGGAAATGAGAAATCAAAACTAATCTCAACACATACTCTAGCATATGTAAGTCTAGTTTTCTTTTTAGTACATTCATCCATCATTAAAGGGATTCCAGGGAAACTAGAAATAGAGCTTAATCCTAATTTATTCCAAAAATGAAGAGGAACATTGTAGATCAAAATCCATATAGGGAATGTCTTCATCTCCGCAATGGATTGCTCAATTAGAGGGGACCAAGGTCTAACAAAGAACAATTTTTTAGCAATATAGAATGCTCCCTGTTCAAGAGCAGCAATTCTATCTTCCTCATTCACAAAATTGAATATGAAAGCATTATCCCCACGAATTGAGATTCTTACCTCGGATTTGAGTTTCCAAAACTTGGTGACAATTTTTTGAACCAAAGGAAATGATAATCTGGGACCAGCAAAGAAACCTATCACCAGATGTTCACACTCTTTGGTATGTTCTTCAAATTTCTTCGAAGAAAGATCTACTCCTTTGTTCCCTTCCATCACCACTGAGGACTGAAAATCAAGAGAGCAATCTTCAACTGTAGATTTCAATGTTGGAAACATAGAAGACCAATTCATTCCAGACCCTAATTTTTGATTTTTGATTCCAGATTCAGATGAAGAATCGGGGCTTGAAACCAAATCTTCCGTCATTCCTAAGCAGATGGGTGTTGTTTTCTCTCCAATCTCTTGATTAGATCTCTGATTTGAAGATTTAGGGTTTGGGATTTTATCACCGGTTACTCCATTCGAAAGAAGAGCAGGCAATCTCGGAAATTCTTCAAACCCATAGTTCAATCTTGTGCTATTGAAAGATGATTCCTATGTATGACTCTGATTTGATCTCTGTAATGGAGAAGTAAGATCCTTCCCCATGCCAGAACGCGAAGAAAAAATCAACCTACAAAAATCACACTTTTTTGGTGTGACACGTCATCAGAGCATTATCTCTCATATTGTTCACCCTCCACCAATTCTAGAACTGACAATAGACACCCAAGTATAACAAGCTAGTGAGAAATAAGCAAAACACTGAAATAAAGATTTACATGATTAGGCCATTAATGAGACCTATAAACCAAAGAGGTTCGAGTATGAACAATGTACTGAGATTAATCACTATGAGTACGAGAATGATATACTGAGGTAGATCCTTAAGACTAGGTCTGCAAGAAAAGAATTTTTAACGATGGTGACAAAATATATCATACATACCACTAGAAGTCCATCATGTTATACAGGGGACGACTTTCCAGCTTCTGTATTTTTTTTAAGCGGTATTCTTTACCCGGAGTTTACATAATAAATTATTAAAGAAGTCATATAATACTAGAAGCTTAATCATATTTCGTGGATATCCAATAATTGTTGGCGGCGTAAGATATATCCACTTTTTGCTCATTTTATTTTGCACCTGGGATATTGTCACACCTGCAAATGCTCCAAGCAAATTTTTGCGCAATTATGACCCGACAATACAGTGGTTCAGTGATCTCTTATCACCAACTCGTATTTCATCCTTATAAGTTTGCACATTTGCAAATAATAACACTACTCTGAGTATGCAACGGAATACTTACTTAGATTTTTCCTTTTCCTTCAATTGTAGCTCCTACTACAAAGAGGGGTTAATGCCATACTTATGCTTCACAGAACTTGGGGAGTACTTTCGAATCAACAGAACACCAAGGCAATATCTAAGCCAACAAACTAACTTTTATTAGCTTAAGGGGAAGATTACAAAATTATACCCAACCAATGGACTTACAAGCTTATTTTCTCTACAAGCCTAAAAAAAACACTCTCTACTATAATGTGGTTCCTTAACACTTGCAGAGGTTCTATGGCCTATTTATAACGCAAGAACCAGGCCAATCAGTGTGCAACCAAGTGCACGACATATGACCATCCATTTGTCCATAGGCAGTTATCCTAACCGTAACAATGCCTTTCTAACTGCTGGCTTGCAGAATTATGCCACACTTGTCTTGAACGGTTAGGATATGCCAAACTTGGTTATAAAGCCTCTTTATAACCGTCTCAACCAACTCCTTTGCTTTGGCATGAGTATGATGCATACACCACTCATAACTGACAGCTTGAACCAATAACCAGCAAACATTACATTGTACTCAACTTGGCCTGAGCCGATATACGGCTATGATGGCGCTACATCAACTTGGCCTCTGCCAATACAATAATGGTTGCGCTACTTTAACTAGGCTTCTGCCAACACAACAATGATTTCGCTACTTCAACTTGGCCTTTGCTAATATACTACAATGATTGCGCTACATTTATCCCGCCCATGTACTTAGCTCATTTAGATGCGACATCTGAGTAAAATCATGCCAATCTAGTCTTGTCTTGCTGCTTGGTTCAACTCCATACTTTAGGTGCATCACTTGCAATTTTTTTTGCCAAGCAATAGACAATAATTTCGCATTTGGTAACGCCATTGTTGTATATGCGTTGTCCAAGTATTCTATGACTTGCATTTCATCCTTCATTCCTTGATTGAGCTGCGCTAACTCTGAACTAAGGATACGCAACATTATCGCATATTATTGCATGTGCTAAGTATCCTTTCTTGTCTCAGCCATGATAGTGCTTCATCGTCGGACCATGCAGCTCCATCAAGCAGGTCACTGACTTCAGTGATGCGCCACCTTGGCGCTTCACTGTTGGGACCGGTCATAGATATGTAGGCGAAGACATCAGGAAATAATTTTTATGTTATCATGAAGCCACTTAACATGTTTGGTCGGATCACAAGGGTTGAAGAAGTCGTGAAGGTCTCCATTGCTGGCATTGATGCTTTGGTTGCGGCTAGTCCCAAAATTGTTGTTGCTACATTACTTTTTGGCTTCATACTTACAAAAGGATCTTCTCGCGACACGAAGTTTGAGTTTGGAGTTCTGATTTCAGAGATCTCCGATCATTGCTTGCCTATGGTCCGGATGATGTTAAATGACTATATGGAGCGGGAGGATCGGATAATACGGATTGACTGGGGTGAGCTAGCGCAGACGAACATGTTGATGTTGGTCTCTATTTTCTTGGCCCCTGCTTCTGGTTGTCTTGCCCTATGCATGATATAATTTCTGATTTTGATGTCTTGTCCCCGAGCTCTAAATCAAAAAATTATTATCAATTGAAACCAAACTTTAAAGGAAGTCGGGTATTATACATTTTGTCCAAATTAACTTAGAAAATATTTTGCTCGCTCTGCTTGAGTATTTTTGATCCAGCAGATCACAAATCAACCATTTTAAGATCTAAAAGACACATAATCAATCTAGTTAATATGGGCAAGTTTTTAATTTAACAAATATTTTGCATGCTATTAAATGGTTGTTTGTAATGTTGTTAGATCAAATATGCTCGAATAGCACACGAGCAAAATATTTTCCAAATTAAATCGGGAAGAATGATTTATCATTGACCATTGATTATGGGAACATCAAAAGAAGTACAAGGAGGGCTCATACCCATCAAAAAGAAGGTTTGAAGAATGTTTTTTCCCATGCTATCGGAGTGCGCAAAAAGACATTGTAAACTGAAATCTACCCCAAGATCACGAAATGACCGAGTTTCTAGGCAATTTTAGCCATATCTAAATTGTACTACCAATAATTTCTTGTTAAGTGAACCAAATTTTGAAATGACCCAGCGCTCAAGGAGGACAAATAGACCTTCAAACCGGAGTCATCTAGCACGTGTTAACGGATTGGGATGTGATCCAAGTTGATACAAAAATGAATGTGATTGAAGTTGGCTTAACAATGATTTGATGAACTAAGCAGTGAATAAGGTGAAAAGACAGATTATATTTTTAGTGCAAAGAATGAATTAAGCAACACCGTTTTATGGCATAGTTTAATGCCCACACGGTAGAATTTAGTAAACATTCTACTTTGCCATTTACAAACAAAAGTAAACGTATCAAAAGGTCATCAAAAGAGAGAAAAATGTAAGAAAGCAAATAAGATATTTTTTTTGTAGACAAAAAGTTAAATAGATAAATCAAAAGAGAAGCAGATGAGAGTAGTATTATCAAATAAAAGGAAAAGGTTTTGACGAAGAAGAGGAGGAACTTGGGGATAAGTGGATGGTTGTCTATTTGACAATGGAATTTCGTATTGGTTCTTATAGAACTAGAAAAAAAGGAGGAAAAAAGTTATAATGGAGTTGATCATTGAATACACCCATTAGAAGACAACAAGTACATAGAAAAGAACTTTTAAGAAGTTGTATAGATGCAATGCAACTCCATTTGAATGCCATCCTTTTCAACTTTTCTTCCGATCCCCATGCAAGAGAAGCTTGCTATTACACCAGGGCACTTTAGAAGACTGATATTAGTTAGGTTCGACTATCTAGTACAGTCTTAGATATATCTCTTTTTTCCAATAATGTTGCGGGTGAAAGATCGTATCGAGTCAGAATACCATTTGACATAATCAGCTTTCCTTTTCTTCTTCTTGTTTTTGCCAGTTCCTTTATGAAGAGGGTTAGTGGTGGACTTATTGTTGTAGACGGCATATGTTAACAATAAATCAGTCTAACTGGTTGGGTCTGCTCAGGGAAGTAATGCATAGTTATGTCGAAGCGGGAAAAAATATTTATATACCGAGCACTAAAACGTGTTTGCTTCCTTGCACCTAGAGTGTTCTTTATTTAAATTTAAACTATTTTCCAAAAAAAAAAATCCGCTTTCTAAATAATTCAATAATTCTGTCACGGAATGCATATGATTAAGGGGTGTTGGATTAGTTTTTGGGGATGAGAAAGGTGGTTAAGTCAGTGTGGGTCTTAATAAAACCAAAAAAGATCGCGTAGTAAGGAGGAGATAGGGGTCCAATGCATGAATTACGTGATGGTGGGGAAGTGGCTTCCTTCCCCCGACAAGATTCACATCTTGTTTTGACTCATCTTAGCACAAACTTATATGTAGAAAAAAAATAGATATCAGAAAGAGACAAAACAACGAAAGAGTTTAGAAGCAAAAAGTTGGAAAAAGGGTTTCGAAATTAAATTATCTTTTGCTGCAAAGGAACTCTAAATATCTTTCATTTCTCCAAATCTCAATCTCCCATGATAATGCCAGCTTCACTTCTTAACGGCCAACGTCGTCTCAATCGCAAAATTTAGCAGGGGTGGGTTTAATATGGGTCCCATCTCTTTGTGTCACTCGGTTATACCCGTAGGATTGAGCCCACGGGATGTTAATCATTTTCCGTTTTCCATTTACTAATTATTTTTTTTATTTATTTTTTTATGATCAATCAACATATTTTAATTCATTCAAATCAAAATACTGATTACATGATCGCCTACAAGAATAACAAAAACATCAAAATACAAGATGATGATTAAACTCCTAATACAATTAAAGATACCAATTACAAGTATATCTCGAAGAGAAAGAGCCGTAAACCGTAAAGATACCCAATTTTTGTTTATGTAGTAGGGAAAAATGATGGTATTATCCGGAATCGATTCCGACCATTGAATCTGATTTTTTTCTTCTTTGATAAGAGATGCTAGATACTAGAAGCTTTCGTTTCTGAAGATACTAAAATTATTGTGTTTACTAATTATTTAATTTAATATTTAGATACCAGAAGTTCTCATTTCTGAAGAAGCAAAATAAATTCTAAAAGTCGGAAATCTAGATGTTTTTGATTCACAAATAGTATCTTTCACTTCTATTATATATCGCCGGATTAGTTTTTATTTTCCGATTTAATTTGAAAAGTCATACCGGAAAGTGATAGTGGAAAATACGAAACATTGATATGTACGTGCCACCAAATCTTTTTAGCCGGCCATCTTCCTGGAGGTAACAAGGCTTAGAGCAGTTCCTATGGGATGAACAAACTTCAAGTTTGTTCATTTTGATCCCACTATGGACTCAACAAACATGAAAAATGGATGTTCAAACCAACAAACTTGTTGGTTTGTTCATTGAGTTGGAGGATGTAGCGGGCGCTTGATGAAAGGACGGGCGAGCTTCGCTCCAGCGCTGGCGGTTGAGCCAAAAACGCTGGCGCTTTTCATTCCAGCGCGCGCTCTTGAGTAAAGCGCCAGAGCTTATCCTTCCAGCGCCGCGTTCATCTTAAAAGCGCCAACGGCTACTTCAATCCAACGGCTGATGCTCTTTTTTGTTTCCCTATAAATTCAGTTCATCTCCAGACTTAAAACTCACACCTTCTTCATCACTACCTCAAAATTACAGAATTTCGTACCATCTCTAAAAAAAAAATTCCAAACAAAACTATTCATTTCAACTCAATCTACTAGAAAAAATTTCATTTTTTTTTCCAATCAAATCTATATTTCTAACAAACATGGCATCCTCACAACAACGATCACAACAACAAACAACACAACAAACAACACAACAAACACCACAACAATCACAACAAGAAACACAACAATCACAACCAAGAAACACAAGAATTCGTGGTGTCAAGTATACGATGGATGAAGACGAGTCACTTTGCAGAAGTTATGTATTATATACATTGGATGACATCAATGGTATTTATCAAGAAAAAAAAAACTTTTTATGATAAGATTTTACAAAAATTTTGTGAAGAAACAGGTAACCCCAATAGACGTGATGGTGATGGGTTGTCTCATCGTTTTCACGCAATTTCAGCAGCCGTTAGTGAATATGTAGCTTTGATCACTCAAATGTGGAACAAAAAAGAAGAAGTGGTGAAGGCGAACCGGATGTGGAACGAAGATGTCGGGAAGAGTGGCAAAGATCCCACAAAAAGAGTTTCTAACATGAAACTTGTTTCACTATTATGAGGGTGCTTAACAAGTTTATCCATACTTGCTAGAAGGTCATCAAGTGCCTGCAAGATCACCACATGGTCCAATCGGGTAGGATTTTCAGAATGGAGGGCCTGCTTCCTCTCCTGATGGAACTCCAAGTAGTCAGGAACAACAAAACACAAATCTAGACGTTAACACCAACGTCAAGAGAAGAGGAGGAGGTGATCAGAAAGATGCAAAAGCAGCGAAAGACGCATCCCAATGAGCATTAGAAGGAGGTTCAAGCGAGTACAACTATGCTGATCACAAGGAATTCGAGATGCAGATAGAAGCAGATAGAGCCAGGGACCGTGGCATTGCTATAAATAATCAACAAAAGAGTCATCTTTCGCGAGAACAATTCTATAGGGATTGTAAGCTGAACAAGTTACTCTCCTTGAACACTTCAACAATGAATGAAAGACAACTTGCTGCATGGACTAAGCAAATGGATGCGGCCGAACAACAACAAATCCAGGCCGAACAACAACAAGTCCGGGCCGAACAACAACAAGTCCGGGCCGAACAACAACAAGTCCCCCCTCAACAAACTGGCAAGTATGTGAATGTGGAAGAAGACGAAGATGATGCCTCGGAAGAAAACGAAGATGAATACAGTCTTGCTAACTGATTTTAATTTTTGTTTAATTAAGTTTAATTTAATTCAGTGTAGTCGTTTAACTTAATTCATTTTAGTTTAGTTTAATTTAATTGTACTCGCTTATTTAAAATTACTTTTAATATAATTGCCTCAATTTTAATTTTAAGTGTAGTCGTTTAAACAAACAACTTTAAATTAAAATACATATTCATTAAATTAAACAACAATACTATAGGGATTGAAAATAACACTAAATTGAAAATAACATCTATCTTCCTCTCCATCTCCCTCTGCCTCGCCCCGCGCATCGTCTCCTGCTCCTTTTAAAGTCCAAAGGTGCTTGGTTAAATCTTGTCTTAGTTGTCCATAGATTCTCCGGTTTTGGAGTCTGTCAGTGGCAAGTCTATATTCTCTTGCCGGGCGCCCATGCTCTACCACAAGATTCTTGGTTAAATCTTCATCTGGAAAACTAGTCCAGGTTGGGTCACGCCTTGTTTCTTCAATGACCATGTTATGCAGAATGATACAAGTCAGCATAATTTTGTTCATTTCTTGAATATCAAAAAAGAGTGTCGGCCCAGCTACGATGGCAAATTTCCTTTTCAGTATGCCAAAAGAGCGTTCAACATCCTTTCTGCATTTCATTTGTTGGGTGTTAAAGTACTTCATATCCTTCGAAGACGTCGTTCCAAAACCTACCTGTTTATAAGCTTGAACCATAGTTGACCAATCTGGATAGATTCCGTTTGCTAGATAATAACCCTGAGTGTAGTGATGACCGTTGATGGTGAAATTACAGTGCGGCGCGACCCCATTCTTAAGATCTTCAAACAATGGTGACTTATACAAAACATTGGGATCGTTATTTAAACCCGGGGGTCCAAAATAGCCATGCCAAAACCAACAATCATAGATAGCTGAAGCTTCCAAAATTACAGTTGGTTTTGGATAATGACCCTTATATTGGCCTGCCCATTCAACCGGACACGCATGCCACATGCAGTCTAGACTACCTAGCATTCCTGGAAAACCCCTCGCGGTATTTTCTGCAGTTATTCTTTGAACATCTTCCTGAGTAGGCTTTCTTAAAAAGGTTGGACCAAAATGCTCGATAATTGTTTCGCAAAACAATTTGAGATACCTAAAGGCAGTTGTTTTCCCAATACGGATGTAATCATCCGTGGATCCGTGGAATCCGCTGGTATCCCGTAACATAGTATACTGAGGGCCGCAGTGACCTTTTGTTTGGGACTAAATCCTCGTACATGTCGTGCATCATACTAATAATTAGATAAAGGTTGTACCTGACAAAGCTCGGCAATAATCCTTTGCGTCAAGTTGCGGCCCATGCGGAATCGTCGCTGAAAATCCTCATCGGAATAGACACAATCATGATTAAAATAATCATGCATCATCTTTTCGTGGTAAAAATGTCGATCTCGCCACGTCCATCTTCTAGTCGCAACTTCATATGGCTCTAAAGGCTTTGGTATGATCCCGGTTTGTAATTGCAACATAAAATTTCTCCTTCTTCTATCTTGATTTGCATCTTCATCCATTTGACGCAAAAACTCCATACACATTTCTTCATCTTCTTCATACAACATTTCATCCATCTCCATATCTTCCTCAGAAGAATCAAAATCAGAATTCATGGTTGAAAATTGAAAGCAATTGAAATTAAGAAAAGATTGATCGGATGAAAGATTGTTGTGAATTTGTGAGATCAAACTCGAGCCGTATTTATGGAGGCAGAAACTAGCCGTTCCGGTGACCGTTAAAAAGTTTTCGTTGGAGGTCTTGACTCAAACGCTAGCATCGCTGATGCAAACGCTCGCGTTTTTTCCAACATCGCCAGCGGCCGCCGTTCGTCCTCGCGCTTAACTATCAATCGCCCACTTCTTTTCCATAGTGCAAAATCCTATTTGACCATCCACGTGGCTCAACAAACATTTTCATTTGAACATTGCCATAGAAATTGCCCTTAGCATGATATAAATTTCCTAGAAGGAAAAGAAAAGAGTCCGACATACTCAATCTTTGGTACTCGGTAGTCGGTATGATACATGACTTTTGTTTTGTCCAACCTTGGTATGGACGACGTATGCAAGTACGCAACCGAACTTTTCATTTTAATGGCCATTTTATATAGTACGATAGTGGTAGCCCATAGATTGCTATTTCTACGGATTATAGTACCTAACAACTGTTCTTATGTATCTCGGGACTCTCATAATTGCTAAACGCTGGTACCAATTCAGAATCTAACGGTCACATTTACCCGCCTCGCTAATAATAGTACCTGTCTTTAGCCATGGGAGGGATTTCTCATAAATCCTTCTGTCCACCGCCACATATCATTTTGGAAAGCTGGTGTTCCCCTGTAAACATGTTGCATCTTTAAGGAATGCCGTAAAATCATTAAAAGTTCTTATTTTTAGAAGTAATCTTACCAAGAAAAAGAATATAAGGGGGCAAAACAAATCCTCATTACTTCAAAATTTAGCTTCAAATTCTTATTTTTAGTGTATATTTAAGTTTTTAACTAATCCTTTTAATCCTTCAAATTCAATGCTTGATTTTTTTCTTTTTCAAATGTTCAAATTATTGTATCACTTCGAGAGAAGATGACTTATACTAAATATCAAATCATTTTTATCAATATATGGAAATATTGAAATGACCCCGCCAAGGTCATCTGATATGGATCATTTTGTTAGGTCATTTGATTTGAAAAGATATGAAGAGAAAGGCATAAAAAGATAAAAAAAAAACTAAAAAAAAAAGGAAGCAGAACAAAACATGGGTCGAGGCTGATCTTTGTTCCAGTCATGCACGTGAGCAGTTGGGTTCACAGATCTCATGCTTGTAGGTCAGAGAGGAAGATGGCAAGATTTGTACACCCTTTCATGAGCAGCTTTTTTTCATAAAAACAAATTAAGATAAAATGAAATATGAGCAGCTCCGAAACCTGATATCAAGGACCGTGTAATATTTCTTGTTCTGGATCAAGTCTAATTTGCGAGAAGAATTTACGGTTATGTTACTAGAATCCTCCAAAATAAAACCTAAAAACTTTCTTTTTAAACATTAAGGAAACAATGAATCTAAAGCCACATTTTTTCCCAAGCAAATAATTATATTAGTAATAAAAAAAATGGAAGCAGAAGGGGGCATAAGCCAGAGCCTGCAGAAGAAAGAAGCACAAAAATAAAAGAAAAGGGAACAGAGAAAAAAAAAACTACATGAACAAGCTCATCCAAAGTGTTTCATTTTGAAAGTAATTCTCTGTTTTGATTGAGCCAATTTCTTTTTGAAACCACGTAAAATAGGTTGAAAACCATTAAATGAGGGAGAAAGAGTATCTTCTATCACCATGTTCTTCAATACCAGCAATGATGAAAATGTTGGATCATATTAATTATTATCTGTATATATGGCTAACATACTAAATTTATTTGTATCAGCACTGGCAGTCATGCTTAACTTTTGAAAGGAGATCCATTCTCTATTTCTTGTTCTTCGAGAATAACTCTCACCTTCCTCCTCGGGTAAATCTGCGCAACGAGTTCCCTTCAAAACTAGGGCAAGTATTAGTTGGGATTCCAATAAACACAACAGTTGTAATTTTCTCGATTATTGTACATGATTTGTATTTAATTTTGTTAGAGCACTGCTCGGTCGAACTCGCAAGCGTTGCTATCTCAATCTTGTTGTCAAGTTTGGTTGCCAAAACTATAAGTCTTGATTTCTAGTCTACTTATAGCTAAGTCTCAGATTATGATAGAAAGTGTAGTTGAGCATTAGACTTCACGGCGTTCATCGACTGAAGACGAAGAACTACTAAGGGGAGCTTGTGGAACTTCATCAACAAAAGGTATGTGGAGACTTGAACTCATCTATCACTTAAAAGTCTATCTAGTCTATCTCCTATTTGAGACAAAAGTCGTATAGCTATATAGACTTCAATTATACACATTTGATATTTCGAGCTGAGTTTAACTCGCTTACATATTTCTCGAAATATGTGTTGGTAATCTTTCGCTTTAACCAAGTTCATCTTATATTCTTGACGAAAGTCAAAAGATGATCATGTGAAAATCGCCTTGTAACATCTTACATGATTTGTGTAAGACATTCATTTGATGTAGACTCGGAATGTTTCGTATTGATCATTCGATCATTTGAAAATTGCTTTGAAGCTAATAGTATGTGTGAGACAGCTATTCCCGTCTTCTGAGAATGTTTCAATGATTGAAATGGGAGTTTAGAACGATTAACCATGATTGGATATAGCACAGTATGCGTACTTGTATATGTGTTTTCTAAGTCCGGGAACCATGGTATGCATACCCGTATGCATACTGGTTGGTTAATGAAAGTCCGGGAACTTAGTATGCATACCGGTATGCGTACTGGCGTGAGTTTCAAGTTCCGAAAATTCAACTGAGTTTTGGAAGGTATGCCTACCCGTTCGCATACTGGCGAACCCAAACTTAGTCCGACAATTTAGGTATGCGTACCCGTTTGCATACTTGAGTAGGTTATGTTCTAAAATCGGTTTGTTCATGAACTAATACATTTATATAATGAGGAATGCAATCTTTTGCAAATCGTGGCTATAATGTTCATGAATAGATTCGAGTGAATCAAAATCTATTTTGCTTCAATTGTGTCTTGTATACTTCTATGAGAATATAGACAATTGAACAACTCTAGAACTAGTTTCATTTGAGTCATTTGAACAAGTTAAGATGAATATGGTTGATATGAAAGTATTCATATGGCTAACTTCGGTTAACTATTGTTTATCCAACAAGGTGTACACGTTTAGGTACGGTTACTCATATCTAAATGAAGTCACTTTTCATTTGTGTGTAACAAGCTAAGTTCGATCTAACGGTTAAAAGATATTAGCTTGAGTCTAATCAGGTTTTCATCTAATGGTGAATATTGAATGCTTTGTTACCAAGGTAACATTGATTGCAAACCCTGATTTGAAGACTATATAAGGGAGAACTCTAGCAACTTGGAAACCTAATCCCCACACCTCCTGTGTGATACTGGTTGCGACTAGAGTCGATTCTCCTTCAACCTTAGGTTTTTCATGAAACCCTGTAGGTTAACGACTTGAAGACTTCATTGGGATTGTGATGCCAGACCCAACTATTTCTCTGTAGTTGCGTGTTCTGATCTTGCTGTTTTCTATCGTATTGAGTACTATCTTCTCTAAGATTTGCTCGAGATTTATTCTCCGATAGGCAAGATAAAAAGTAGTCACAAACATCTTCGTCTCATCGTTTGTGATTCCACAATATCTTGTTTCGCTACCATACGATTAATATTATTGTGAGGTGATTAATATTACTAGGCTGTTCTCAGGGAATATAAGTCCGGTGTATCAATTGGTTCATGTTCACCTTGATTTATCAAAAGACGAAACAAAACTCATAGGTATATCTGTGGGAGACATATTTATCTATTCAATAGACTTTTATGTGTGAGACAGATTGGTTTATCAAGTCTTCGACTTTGGGTCATAGCAACTCTTAGTTGTGGGTGAGATCAACTCAAGGAATCAAGTGCGGAGAATCAGGCGTGGTTCTAGAGGCGTAAGGAAAGCGAATGTACCATGATCAATGTGAGATTGGTTAGGGATCAACTACGTTCCATTCCGAAGTTAACTTGGAGTAGGCTAGTGTCTGTAGCGGCTTAATACAGTGTGGTGTTCAAATCTGGACTAGGTCTCGGGTTTTTTTTGCATTTGCGGTTTCCTCGTTAACAAAATTTCTGGTGTCTGTGTTATTTCTTTTCATCATTATATTTTCTATATAATTGAAATATCACAGGTTGTGCATAAGTTCAATCAATTGTGAATCCAACCTTTGGTTGTTGATTAGATTGATTGACACTTGGATATTGGTTTTTGATATCGTCTAAGTTATTTCTTATATTCAATAGGGCTCGCAAATTCCTATTTTTTTGATTGCAGATTGAATTGAGAAATAGAGATATAACTCTTGGATATACTTTTCTTAAGATTGAGTCTGACTGTCTGGTTGATTCTCTTGAAAGTATATTGGAGTTAGTCCATACAGATTGCTAAGCGAAATATTGGGTGTGGTTGTTAGACCCCCGCTTTTTCAATTGGTATCGGAGCAGGCAAACACGTTTAAGACCTTATAAGTATGTGTTTGTAGCGATCTGACTCTATGGACAATAGTGTTATCTCTGACGGCGCAACACCAGTCCATAATTTTTTTGACTTGGTTCAAAGCTTTGAGTCTCCTGAGAAATCTCTCAAGTCCTCTCCATTGACTGAAACTGAGATCAACTGGAAAAAACGCCTAGATGAAAAGTTGGATGATCTTTCAGATAAAAGTGATTCAGATGAGGGACAAGATGTTGATGAGGAAGTCTCATAGTATATCAAGCTTTTCGACCGTCTCATAAAGAAAAAGAAGTCAACAGCTTGCTTGGCTGAATATCTGAAACCTCTCTGTGTAGAAAATAGGAAATTGAAAAAACTCTTTAAGGGATATGATTGTGATTACAAACTCTTACAATCTCTTCTTAAAGATCGTGAAGAAGATGTGCGTTCAAAAAATTCTGAATGTGATAATCTTCGTCGAAATCTCTTTGTGTTGAAAGAAAGACTTGCAGAAACTGAAGCAAGATATGACTCTCAACAAAAAATGTTTTAACGACAGAGAAATCAACTTTCTCGCCAGAGAAAAAAAATTAGAGGCCGATCTAGCTGCTTCTCTTGATAAGGTCAAATCACTGGAAGAAAATCTGAAAAGATTCAATGCTAGTTTTATAAAATTATCCACTATGCTGGGAGCATGTAAAGAACATCGTGATACGCGTGGTCTGGGCTATAAAGGAATAGACGCTCCAAGTGCTGGTAAGATCAATTTTGTCTGTGCTAATGGCAAACTCCCTAGTGAAAATTTCACTGATATCAAAAGTGAAAGACTACCTTCAGCAGCTGATGTTCCTAAGGACAAAGATTGTCAACCTTCAAAAACAGCTCATATGAGAACAGTAAAAAAACATTCCATTTAACTGCTATTATTGCGGCAAAAAGGGTCATCTTGAAAGGAGATGTCGTTTTCGACTGCGGAATGAAAAACTTAATAACATTCTTGTATGTATGTCTAAAGAAGTAATCAAACCTGCTTCTCATTATGTTGGTGTTAAAGGTCTAGTATGCAATCAAGAAAAGTGCTGTGATGGGACAATTCTTGGTTGTAAATATGACACAAAATCTGTTTACAATTGTGAAGGGAATAATGTTATATGGAAGACTGACTCTTTAAATTACTCTATGAAGAGAAAAAATTATCGAAGGAAGAAGAAAAGTTCAAACTCCTTTCCTCTCACTGAAGAAAGTCTTGAATCTAAAGCGTCTATTCCCGAGTACATTCACATCAATAATCGTGTCTCGGAGCTCAAGACCAGTATAAATAGACTTAAACGCAGTATTAAGAAGGCGAAAAAAACTGCTGCATCAGGTAATACTTGTTCTTATCCTATTAATTCTTTTGAAAAGTCTGATGATGTTTCTGATGACAATCAAGAAAGAAAAAGGGAAAATGTCAATGATAAGCTTTTTGCTTGTCAAACTACAACTTGACTGCTTACTAATGAGCATCCTCTTTGAGACCATGTGAGGATGCTCATAATTCTCAAGAAGCTTTTCTTCTTGGAAAAGTGGTCTCTGTTGTATCCTTTTTTCGTTTAAAAATAAGTTGATCATCTTACTGTTGAGCCCTACTCCCTTTAATTATTACATTTGTAATATATATGATCAGTAACTCTTGAGAAAGTTCGCTCTGTTGCTCACTTTGAAAATCCTCGTTTTTCTTCCTTATGACAGTTGATTTGTTGTCTTTCAACAATTATCTTATGCTCTTTCCTTTTGAGCTAAGATCCCCTGTCAATGTGTTTAGAATTTGGCTTTGATTTTTATCAAAAGTACTTCTAAATTAGGCTCCATGGTTCTCTTGGTTTTGAACCTAGTTCATAATCATGAGTGTACGTGCACCTGGCCCATTACCGAACGTAAACGAGTAACCCTAGGGTTTCCCTATGAACATCTCATATATATATCATGAAGTCTTCCTATGATATATACTCTTTTAGTAACGTCAAAAATTCTCCTGTGAGATCATGGTGTGCACAATGGATGGATGCAAAAAGGAAGACAATGATGAAGGCGACAAAGTTATTGAGTTTCACGAAAATCCTATCTCCATAACCTGCTTCCATGCAGTTGATCATGAAAAAGATCTGCCAGTTCAGATGTCGTCTCAATTGGTGGGAAATCTTCTTCGAGATTTCGGGGTTGTTCGTGAACATCTTGAAATTGCAACAAAGAATCTTGAATTTCTGAAAATCGAACTGAAGAAAGCAACTGATGAACTTGCCTGTGTTCGATGTCTGGTTGTTGATTATGTCTGAAGACCTTCAGTTTTGTTTTTCTTAGGAATTACACTTTATTTTGTCTAGGAAACTTCTTATGAGAAATTATTCTTGTGTTTTAAGAAGGATAACTAGGGTTTGGAATAGCCATTATTGTGAGTACACATAGATATTGCTAACGATTTTCATCTTGCAATTTTTTTAGATTTATTTATTTAAATTCTAAAGTTTATTTGGAAGATGATTTTGCAGTATTAATCTTTATTGGTTTTATATATTGCAAAAATTGTTATGCGATATGTATGTTTGTGTCCGTGAACTTGATTATCCCATATATGTCAAATGTTAAGCCTATTATGTCATTATGCAAATATTGATGGAAGATAGGATGAAATTTTGATTGCAAAGATTAAGTCTATTATATGTCTTTATGCAAATATTGATTAAAAATAGAACGAATCTTTGTATTTTCCGCAGTATTGGAGTACTTGGAAGTGACAAAGATTTCGAGTAATGTTGAAGAACCAAGGAGATCAAGCATTTGGATGAGAAGCTACAAAGTTTATTTATTTTGTAATCCATATGTATTGATAGTTTTGTCAAAAAAATTGACAAAGGGGGAGATTGTTAGAGCATTGCTCGGTCGAACTCGCAAGCATTGATATCTCAAGCTTGTTGTCAAGTTTAGTTGCCAAAATTATAAGTCTTGATTTCTAGTCTACTTATAGCTAAGTCTCGGATTAGGATAGAAAGTGTAGTTGAGCATTAGAATTCACGGCGTTCATCGACTGAAGACGAAGAACTACTAAGAGGAGCTTGTGAAACTTCATCAACAAAAGGTATGTGGAAACTTGAACTCATCTATCACTCAAAAGTCTATCTAGTCTATCTCCTATTTGAGACAAAAGTCGTATAGCTATATAGACTTCAATTATACACATTTGATATTTCGAGCTGAGTTTAACTCGCTTACATATTTCTCGAAATATATGTTGGTAAGCTTTCGCTTTAACCAAGTTCATCTTATATTCTTGACGAAAGTCAAAAGATGATCATGTGAAAATCGTCTTGTAACATCTTACATGATTTGTGTGAGACAGTCATTTGATGTAGACTCGGAATGTTTCGTATTGATCATTCGACCACTTAAAAATTGCTTTGAAGCTAATAGTTTGTGTGAGACAGCTATTCCCGTCTTCTGAGAATGTCTCAATGATTGAAATGGGAGTTTAGAATGATTAACCATGATTGGATATAGCACTGTATGCGTACCTGTATATGTGTTTTCCAAGTCCGGGAACCATGGTATGCATACCCGTATGCGTACTGGTTGGTTAATGAAAGTCCGGGAACTTAGTATGCATACCGGTATGCGTACTGGCGTGAGTTTCAAGTTCCGGAAATTCAACTGAGTTTTGGAAGGTATGCGTACCCGTTCGCATACTGGGGAACCAAAACTTAGTCCGGCCACTTAGGTAAGTGTACCCGTTTGCATCCTTGAGTAGGTTATGTTCTAAAATCGGTTTGTTCATGAACTAATACATTTATATAATAAGGAATGCAATCTTTTACAAACCATGGCTATAATTTTCATGAATTGATTCGAGTGAATCAAAATCGATTTTTCTTCAATTGTGTCTTGTATACTTCTATGAGAATATAAACAATTGAACAACTCTAGAACTAGTTTCATTTGAGTCATTTGAACTAGTTATGGTTAAGATGAATATGGTTGATATGAAAGCGTTCATATGGCTAACTTCGGTTAACTATTGTTGAGCCAACAAGGAGTACACGTTTAGGTACGGTTACTTATATCTAAATGAAGTCACTTTTCATTTATGTGTAAAAATCTAAGTTCGATTTAACGGTCGAAAGATATTAGCTTGAGTCTAATCAGGTTTTCATTTAACGGTGAATATTGAATGCTTTGTTACCAAGGTAACATTGATTGCAAACCCTGATTTGAAGACTATATAAGGGAGAACTCTAGCAACTGGTAAACCTAATCCCCACACCTCCTGTGTGATACTAGTTGCGACTAGAGTCGATTCTCTTTTAACCTTAGGTTTTTCGCGAAACCTTGTAGGTTAACGACTTGAAGACTTCATTGGGATTGTGAATCCAGACCCAACTATTTCTCTGTAGTTGCGTGTTCTGATCTTGCTGTTTTCTATCGTATTGAGTACTATCTTCTCTAAGATTTGCTCGAGATTTATTCTCAAATAGGCAAGATAAAAAGTAGTCACAAACATCTTCGTCTCATCGTTTGTGATTCCACAATATCTTGTTTCGCTACCATACAATTAAGATTATATTGAAGTGATTGATATTACTAGGCTGTTCTTCGAGAATATAAGTCTGGTGTATCAATTGGTTCCTGTTCACCTTGATTTATCAAAAGACGGAACAAAACTCATAGGTATATCCGTGGGAGACAAATTTATCTATTCAATAGAATTTTTTATGTGAGACAGATTGGTTTATCAAGTCTTCGACTTTGGGTCATAGCAACTCTTAGTTGTGGGTGAGATCAGCTAAGGGAATCAAGTGCACAGAATCCGGCGTGGTTCTAGAGGCGTAAGGAACGCGACTGTACCTTGATCAATGTGAGATTGGGTAGGGCTCAACTACATTCCAGTCCGAAGTTAACTTGGAGTTGGCTAGTGTCTGTAGCGGCTTAATACAGTGTGGTGTTCAAATCTGGACTAGGTCCCGGGGGTTTTCTTCATTTGTGGTTTCCTCGTCAACAAAATTTCCGGTGTCTGTGTTATTTCTTTTCCGCATTATATTTTCTATATAACTGAGATATCACAGGTTGTGCGTAAGTTCAATCAATTGTGAATCCAACTTTTGGTTGTTGGTAGATTAATTGACACTTGGATATTTGTTTTTGATACCGTCCAAGTTATTTCTCATATTCAATCGGGCTCGCGAATTCCTATTTGTTTGATTGCAGATTGAATTGAGAAATAGAGATATAACTCTTTGATATACTTTTCTCAAGATTGAGTCTGACTGTCTGGTTGATTTTCTTGAAAGTATATTGGAGTTATTCCATACAGATTGCTAAGCGAAATATTGGGTGTGGTTGTTAGACCCCCGCTTTTTCAAATTTATTATCTTTATTGATTACCCTCCATTTTTTGGTCGAGCCTCCATTAATTTCTGCCATATTTATAAGCACATCCTGACCAAGATTATGAGGATCTTCAACTAATCTCTTCTTGCATTATCCAAAACTATACTTTACAGCTAGATCTAAAATATGGGAGATTTTCATATGTAAAAAACGTCACAAAACCAAAACCTCCCCTTTCGACAAAAACCTCGTTAGGTAATTGCTTCGACAAATCTATCTCCACTAAAATTCTTGCATAATCATGACCATACTTCCTTGTGAGAGTTACATCATCAACGTGTACTAGTAAGCCGTCTACACTGGCAATCTCCAACAGAGTCTCGAACCTCCAATATCAGAAAATGGGACATGAAATTCTCATCATATCTTAATGTTAGTTAGTTTCTGAGTGCAGGGATCGAAATCCTTAACCCATTTTTCCATGTGAATAACACTAGGTTTGATAATCCATGAACCCCCGTCATGAACCTTCTTGAGATGTCTCAATGAATGAAATCAAGAACAATAGTAGTCTCTACCAATAGATGGTACAAACCATGGATGAGCAGAGGTCCATAAAAAGCTTTTTTGTCAGTTCCTCTACTGTTAATGGAAAATTTCCTTCAGAAAGTACTAGCCTTCCAATCAAATAATTGTTGCAGTTGAAAAAGCGGGGGTCTAACAACCACACCCAATATTTCGCTTAGCAATATGTTTGGACTAACTCCAATATACTTTCCAGAGAATCAACTAGACAGTCAGACTCAATCTTAAGAAAAGTATATCAAAGAGTTATATCTCAATTTCTCAATTCAATCCGCAATCAAACAAATAGGAATTTGCGAGCCCGATTGAATAAGAGAAATAACCTGAACGGCACCAAAGACCAATGTTTAAGTGTCAATCAATTCGATCAACAACCCAAAGTTCGGATTCAAGAACTGATTGAACTTAACGCACAACCCGTTATATTTCTATTATATATAAACAAACTAGATTTCGTGCCCGTGCTACGCACCGAGCGGACCCGAAAACCATCCACCATCATTTTTTTCCTTCTTTTAACCATATTTTTGATTTGGTGTGATGTGGCTTCGCCCCGTCCCTTCGCGCATTTTTTATTGGGTGTCGTGGGGCTTCGCCCCGTCCCGTTACGATACATTTTTGATTAGATGTGGCTCGGCTTCGCCTCGCCCCGTCATGCATTTTTCATTTGGTGGCTTCGCCTCGCCCCCGTCGCTTAGGATTTTTGATTTGGTGTGGCTCGGCTTCGTCTCACCCGTCGCTTAAGATTTTTGATAGGTATTTTTATACCTATCGAATAGACCATCTTAAATGTACTGTGATTTTAGGAATGGTTTATAACTCTCTCCACATCCAAATCTCTGTTGCCATTCCTAGACTTCAGTGTAATTGCTTGTGCTTATGTTAAAATTATAAATAAATCAAATTGACAAATTCTAACTTCATAATAAAAAATATTAAATCTCAAAATTAATAGTAGGCTTGAAGTTAAATACTTAATAGAGTATTAAACATATAAATAAATTTGTGTTGTTCAAATTTTCAACTCAAGTAAAAAAAAAATTAACAGCATAAAAAATGTTAGTAAGTCTAGGCTTTTTATTGTCATTATATAGAAGTAACGATTACTACTCCATAGACAGCAACAATGAAGAAAGACTCTCTAAGCGTGAAAAGTAAAAGGAATGATGGGCAGTACGAACCAAATCGCTAGATCGAAATTGTTTCCTAATCAGAATAGTTAATGACTATTTTAGTTACCATCATGCATAAACATATTAGTTATTTCCATATTTCCATAAACCACTAATGACTTATTAGTTACTTTATACCGGTAGGCCCTCATTAGTCATTACTGTCTTAACATCGAAATTGTGGAAGCCATATTGCCTTTCGCAAATATTATTCATTTTTACCTTGCAAACATAAGACCAAAAACTTTGAGCACCCAAAACTCTAAAACCCTAAAGAACGTACCGTAAGATAAATTGGGTATGTATCAAGAGTTTATCTTCTTCTTCATTGAACATATCCAAATTTTAAAAAACCAAAAACTACATGTTATAATCACCAAAACAGAAAGATAATCAAACAATACGGTGTTTTTATGCCCAACGCCATTGACCCTTTTAAATCCCTATAAACTGAAACATTCATTCCATGCTTGGCAATTAATAGGGGATAGACAATATTGAAGGAAAAACTACGTAGTGTATCATAAACAAAAATAGTTAAAAAATACAAATATCTATAAAAACAATAAGGGAAGGAAGAACTGATTATAAATTAGGAAATGAATCGAATGTGAATCAAAATTATAGGTATCAATTTACATATTTCCACAATTGTAATGTTTGAGGGTATGTTGTCATCTCGCAAGTTTGCACATATAGTTAGTTTTTCGAAAGGTAGGTACTCTACTTCTGCTAAGCTGAAATCCAAATGATTGTTGTCATTAAGTAATTATTGTACTCTGTATTGCATCGGTAGTCAGTAGTAACCCAGAGGTGTCTATATACCTTGCTAATTCTCTTAGATAATCCAGCACATTTTTCACCTTTTGCTCCTAACCACTGGTATGTGAATCGGTTCTTCAGTATTCCATTACTTCCCAGTGAAGACTCGTGATTATCCTAAATAAAAAAATTACAATTAATCACATAAAATTATATTAAAACGGTTAGAAATATTTGAGATTTACATAGTCATACGAGGTATCTCAAGCCAATCGCTGACTTCCCCATCCTTGATACCTTTTTGTTAGAGCACTGCTCGGTCGAACTCGCAAGCGTTGTTATCTCAAGCTTGTTTGTCAATATTAGTGATCAAAACTATAAGTCTTGATTTCTAGTCTACTTATAGTGATGTCTCGGACTAGGATAGATTGTGTAGTTGAGCATTAGACTTCACGGCGTTCATCAAATGAATACGAAGAACTACTAAGGAGAGCTTGTGGAACTTCATCAACAAAAGGTATGTGGAGACTAAAATTCATCTATCACTTGGAAAGTCTATTTCTACTCTATCTCCTATATTGAGACATAAGTCGTATTACTATATGGTTTTCAATTATACACATTTGAGATTTCGAGCTGAGTTTAACTCGCTTACATATTTATCGAAATATGTGTTGGTAAGCTTTCGCTTCAACCAAGTTCATCTTATACTCTTGACGAAAGTCAAAAGATGATCATGTGGAAATTGCCGAGTAACATCTTACATGGTTTGTGTGATACAATCATTTGGTGTAGACTTGGAATGTTTCGTTATGATTATTTCAAAAACTTGAAAATTGCTTTTATGCTAATAGTATGTGAAAACGGCTATTGTCATCCTCTAAGAAAGTTTCAATGATTGAAATAAGAGTTTAGAACACTTAACCAACATTGGATTATAAACATGTTGTGCACTCTTGAATATATGTGATCCATGTCCGGGAACCATAGTATGCATACCCGTATGCGTACCTGTTGGTTTGAGAAATCCGGGAACCTAAGTGCGCGTACCTGTACGCATACTGGCGTAGGTTTGTGTCCGGAATTTTCTGCTAGGTTTGGAGGTATGCGTACATGATGTGATTTTGAAGTTATAGTAAAAATGGTAAATAGGATTCGAACTCTAAGACTTGTGAAGATTCGAGTTTTTAAATTTAATAAAAATATACAATAATATTACAAATGGTGCAAGAGGTACTGGGACTAAGGATTTAGCCAATCCTCATAACATAAGGTTCACTTATTTATTCTCAACAATTTTAGCTCAAGAAATATAAACATGGACTCTATTTTTGCCAAGGTAGATTCTCAAAACATTAGATGTAAAAGTTAAGCATGGGACATCAAATCAGCTAAGCTAAGCATGACCCATCTAATCAAATGACAACTAATTAAATCAAATCATATTTCAATTAATATTAGTGCAAAAGTCATAAAAAAGAATAAAATAAATTTACCCATGTATGAAGTTCGGCCTCTTCCGTCGTCCCAGTGTTGGGGTTTAGCTCCTCATATTATAGACACGCTCAAAATTCATCTTTATTAATGCTCCAAAGTGTTTTATAATTGATGAAAAGGAGAAAAAATGGTGAAAATCGGGGTTTGTAACAATTATATTTGTTACAAACCTTTGTTACAAAGAAAGATAATTGTAAAGTGTTGTTGTTACTGTAGCATATAAGACTGTACTCGCACTGTCACGTCCACTGTAGCAGTTACGACTGTTCTTTGGGTTCTTATGTTCTTCGTGTTCTTCTTCCCTACACCAGCAGAAAACAGCAGCAGGAAGCTTGCTGTTCGTCTTGATTTCTCACTCCTCAGCCCTCCTAAAGTCCCAAAACTCTCGACACCCCTTCCTTGTACCTGGAGCAATCTATTTATACTCCTAATCCTCCTTTAATCCGGTCATATCTCCCAAATAATCTTCATTTATCAATATTATTCGCCACGGCCAAAATTTCCATTTTTTGATCTTCCACGCGTTCTCAGCTATCAACCTTCCTTATTTATCTTCTTCACGCATCTCATTAGTGCAACACACTCGAAACTCATGCATTACACGCCTCAAACTCGTGTCAAATTCACTTGAACCCGGGAAAACTTGTGTCCACTGTTTTGGATTGAAACACGTTATTAAGCCAAATTTGATCGGAAACAACACCCATACCAGCTTTCTATAGTCATATCACGTCTACCCACTAAGTTTCAGGGATTGAATCTCACTAAATAACGTCCAAACATCCGATCGAAATTCTGCTGTTAATGAAAATATTTTCCCACCAAAATTCATTTTTTTGAATTTGAGAAGAAGATGTCCTCCCCCTAATCCTGCACGGGTGTCCCTTTAGCACTTGTCTTATGGGGTGCAAATAGTAATTTTTGGGCGTAGATAGTAATTTTTCCGGGGTTCCTCCGACACATTTTTGGGGTGCTTCAGGTGCATTTCTGGGGTGACTTTAGTACTCTATCCTGGGATGTAAAACACCACTTTTCGAGCCAATTTTGCCGCAAGAGCTTATTCCCTAGAAAAGACTTAAAACAACTTTATTACAAATAAAATGAGTCCTAGATAATGTAGTTATGGGTGAAAATGCGTCACACTTACGTGCTTATCAGTACCCATTCTCATACTGGCGAAAACAAAACTTGGTCCGGCTATTCAAGTATGCGTACCAGTTTGCATACTTGAATGGTTAAAGTTCTAAAATCAGTTTTGTTATGAACAAATACATTTATATATTAAGGAATGCATTCTTTGCAAACAGTGGCTATAATGTTTCATAATTGATTCGAGTGAATCAAACCGATTTTGCTTCAATTGTGTTCTTGTATACATCTATGAGAATATAGAAATTGAACAACTCTTTAACAAGTTTCATTTGAGTCATTTGAACTAGTTATGGTTAAGATGAATAAGGTTGATATGAGAGTGTTCATATAGCTAACCTCGGTAAACTACTATTGAGCCAACATGGTGTACACATTTAGGTACGGTTACATAAACCTAAATGAGGGTACATTTCATTTGTGTATAACAAGCTAAGTTTGATCTAACGGTTGAAAGATATTAGCTTGAGTCTAATCAGGATTTCATCTAACGGTGAATATTGAATGCTTTGTTACCAAGGTAACTTAGATTGCTAACCCTGATTTGAAAACTATATAAAGGAGAACTCTAGCAACTAGGAAACCTAATCCCCACACCTCCTTTGCGTTACTAGTTGCATAAGCTAGAGTCGATTCTCCTTTAACCTTAGGTTTTCACGAAACCCTATAGGTTAACGACTTAAAGACTTCATTGGGATTATAAAGTCATACCCAACTATTTTCTCTGTAGTTGCGTGTTCTGATCTTACTTTTACTATCGTGATTGAGTACTATCTTTGATAATATTTGCTTGAGATTTATCTCCGATAGGTAAGATTGAAAAGTAGTTACAAACATCTTCGTCTCATTGTTTGTGATTCCACAATATCTTGTTTCGTTAATCGATTGGGATTATTATGAGGTGATTGATATTTCTAGGATGTTCTTCGGGAATATAATTCCGGTATATCAATTGGTTCTTATTCACCTTGATTTATCAAAAGACGGAAAAAAACTCGTAGGTATTTCTGTGGGAGGCAGATTTATCTATTCCAATAGACTTTTCTGTGTGAGACAGATTTGTTTATCAAGTCTTTGACTTTGGGTCGAAGCAACTCTTGGTTGTGGGTGAGATCAGCTAAGGGAATCAAGTGCGTAGTATCCTGCTGGGATCAGAGGCGTAAGGAGCACGACTGTACCTTGAATCAGTATGAGATTGATTATTGTTCAACTACATTCCAGTCCGAAGTTCATTGGTAGTAAGCTAGTGTCTGTAGCGGCTTAATACATTGTGGTGTTCAAAGCTGGACTAGGTCCCGGGGTTTTTCTGCATTTGCGGTTTCCTCGTTAACAAAATTTCTTGTGTCTGTGTTATTTCTTTTCCGCATTATATTTTGTTATATAATAGAAATATCACAGGTTATGCGTTAAGTTCAATCAGTTCTTGAATCCGACCTTTGGGTTGTTGATTGAATTGATTGACATTTGGATATTTGTTTGTGATACCATCCAAGTTATTTCTCTTATTCAATCGGGCTCGCAAATTCCTATTTGTTTGATTGCATATTGAATTGAGAAATAGAGATATAATTTTTTGATATACTTTTCTATAGATTGAGTCTGTCTGTTTAGTTGATTCTATTGAAAGTAAATTGGAGTTTGTCCATTAAGATTTCCGAACGAAATATTGGGTGTGGTTGTTAGACCCCCGCTTTTTTAATTGGTATCAGAGCAGGCAAACACGTTTAATACCTCATAAGTCTGTGTTTGAAGCAATCTGATTATTATGGACGAGTCTATCTCTAATAACGTACCAGTTCAGAAATTACCAGATGTTTTTCAAAACTTAGATTCACCTGAGAGAACTTTCACATCTAAGTCAATATATAAACATTCTCTTAATGTAGAACCTGTTGAAGTCTGGGAAATATGCCTAGAAGAACAGTTGGATGAACTTTCTGATGAAGGTGATTTTGATATTGATAGAGATGTTGATGAGGAAGTTTCAGCGTATGTTAAGGTTTTGAATTCATTGGAAGATGACAACTTCTCATGTCACACCTCTTCTGACTTCTCTTTGTCGAGAAAACAAGAAATTGAGAAGATGTTACGCAGGTGTTTATGTTTCAAATCGTTCTAACGAATCGATCCTCAAGGATTCTGAGGAAAACCTACGTATAAAGTCACTTGAATGTGATAATCTTTATCAAAAGTATTTTTTGTTGGAAGAGAAACTTGCAGAATCTGAAGAAAGGATTAACTCCCAGCAAACAAGTTTTGATGATAGAGAAAGCGCTTTTCTCACTCGAGAAAAATGCCTTGAGGCTGATTTAACTGTTGCTCTTGATAAAATCAAGATGTTGGAAGATGACTTGAAAAAGTTCAATACTAGTTCAAGCAAATTAACCACAATGCTAGGAGCAAGTAAAAATCATCGTGATACACGAAGATTGGGCTATAAGGGAATAGATGCTCCAAGTATTAGCAAAGAGGTAAAATTTGTCAAGGCTAGTGATTCTTCTCAACAAAAGGTTTCCACTGATGGAAAAAGTGAAATACCTTCACCGGCAGTTAAGGTTCGAAAGAGAAAAGTTTATCAACCTCCAAAGTCAGCACACACGGATCGAGGTAAGAACATTCCTAATGTTTGCCACTATTGCGGAAATAAAGGTCACCTGGAAAGGAGATGTCGTTTCCGTATAAGGAATGAGAAACTTCATGATGTTCTTGTTTGGGCATCACAAAAAGTTGTGAAACCAAGATCATATGTTAAGACTAATCATATTAACGTTACAGGTTGTAACTGTCCAACCTTTATGCAAAGGAATCAGTGCTTTGATAAACCTAGATTTGCCTATAAACGTCATACGAATCCTTTTCACAATCGTAATGGTTATCAAAAGGATAACTTCGTAAAGACGAAGACAAGATCCGATGCTCCCAATTGGAGAAATACTAATGATAGACTCATTTATGTGTCTATTTTCATCTCTTTTGTGTATACTGTTAGTACCCATTTCTGTATTAATTTTGGTATTTTATCCCTTTGTAGGTGTTTTTGGAGGAATAGGCTTTTGCGGCAAAATTGGCTCGAAAAGTTGTTAAAGGTACCTGGGAGGACATTTGTTATTCGGACTCTCATTTTGGATAAGGGGTAACCCATTTCCAAGCAGCTGCTAAGCACAGACCGGGACTGGATAGGGGGAGGTCACATTTCTTCACATTTTCAAAAACAGAAACTGGCGGGAAAAAAAGTCTTTTCACAACAGAATTTAGGGTTGGATTGTTGATCGACTTTTAAGGAGATTCAAGGGCTGATTTTCGTTGGGTTGACCATGATAAGGATAGACAGGCTTGGTATGTGGGTTTGGATCGATTGAATTGGGTTAGATAACCCGGTAGAATCGAAACAGAGGTGATGGAAGTTTCGGAATTTCTGTTGATTATATTTGGCAGTTACGGGAGATTTAAGGCAAGATAACCTTTCCAGAGATTCGTATCAATCTAATAGAGGGACTGGAATGACCTGTACGGCTTAGAAACGCGTAGAGAGGAATTTGGAAAGTGGAGAAGTCCGAGACTTTCTGCCGAAGAAAGGAAGGAATTAAATCGAGTTTTAGGGATTTTGTTGGATATAAAAAGGGTTGCTAGGAGTCACAAAAAGGAAGGAAGACTTTAGGGGAAGTTTAGAACACCAAGGAGCCGAAAAAATCAACTTGCAGGAAAACGCGTTCTGCTGCTGCTGCTGTTGCCGGAGAAAACGAAGAAGAACATACGACCCACATAGAACCGTCGCATACAAGTATCGTAGTTCAACTGCAGCAGCTGAGTATCGTTTACAAACAGTTTCCTGCAGTCACAGAAAGCCTTTTAGCAACGATTCAGTCTTCTGTTTTAGACTTTCAGCGACTACAGTGTATTCTTTTACTCTTTTAATCAACTTTTGAGCTATAAATATGTACTTTGAGCAAGTGATTAACATGAGGAGCTAAACCCTTTAGCCGTGGCGACGGAGGAAGCCATTGTTCCATGAAAAGTGGTATAGTTCTATTTTAATTATTTATTGCAATTATTTTACATGATTATTTGCATAGAACTTAAAAGAAAAATTGGTTTTTATTGAGTAGTTGTGAAGTGTTTTGATGGGACATGCTTGGTTTTAATACTTTTGATGTTTCATGCTTCGTGCTTACAATTATTACTTCAAAAATCTATTAAAGGAAAAATATTAGAATCACTTTAAACGTAAAGAGTTGCATGAATATTGATTAGATTATATCACTTAATTGGTTAATGGTGGAATCCAGAGTCTCAGTGTTTTCTTATTATTGTTGAAACAACTTTATTTAATTTTCGAAAATCCTTCACAAGTTCGAGCAACGAATCTTTTTACCACTACAACTACAATACACATCAAATAACTTGCAAAAGAATATTCAACCCAATTCTCTTCCGAGATATCTAGAAGAGAGTAATGGGAAGAAGGTTCATATTGTTCCTAAACGCACTCAGAAGTGGGTACCAAAGAAAGCCAATGATGCTTTGAGTGTGAAAAGGAATGATATCCCAGAAAATTTCATAACTATGGAGAAGGCAATATCCATGATGTTGGAACTTACAAAGTTCTTTGGAAAGATGGGTTTGGATGTGATAGGTTCTAAAAGCGATCTCTTTCATGATAATCCAAAAATGAAACAGAATAAGCTAAAAACTATAGATAGTGAAAATTCCATAGTTACGGAAAAGTCTGTTTCAGTCACTTGTGGTGAGCAAGACATTGTTCACCTCAACACAACTTGATTGTGTTGTAAGTGCATCCTCACCAAGGAATGCCCTGTTATGTATACGGTGAGGGAAGCACGAGAATTGGGGCGTACATGTTGCGTTAGGTACGATTTTGAATCTTTGGTAAGGATGTAGAATTCAATTGGATTCTTCTAAAAGGTATGTCTATAAACTTGAGCAAGATTTGTGTTTTTATCATTTGCTTAGAGTACTTATAATGATCCATGTGCCTTGCTTGTCGTTCATTTCTACCTAACTTGATCTGTGTTTAAGGTTTTTAAATGTTTAGGTTTGAAAATAGTTGTTCGGGATGTTTGGATTTCATGGTACACATACCAGGTATGCATACCATCATTTAAATCAAAATCCGTGGGTTTTAGTACGCATACCCGTTTGCATACTGCTCCAGGTCACGAAAATTCGTTTGCAAACCCGTATGCATACTGGCCTGTAGATGTCAATTTTCGGTAAACTTATTTTTGCCGTAACTTCTTCGTCCGAACTCGGAATGACCTCATTCTTTTTGCATTCTCTTCCTCTTTGAATTCTATTAAAAATGGAGATGAGAATTCCTGAATTTGGAAGAGTTGAGATTGGTCTTTGTCCCGACTCTTGTTTTTGAGTGTTTTTCTCCGTTTCGTCGCTCTTGGTCCACTTCTCTTGGACTTGGGCACTTGGATATGGAGTAATTCTATTCTAAGCTCATTTGTAGCTTTTACAAGAATGTTTTTGGTGAATCACAAAGAAGGAAGTTCAAGAATGGGCAGTAGTACGTATTGCTATGGGATTCTTTAATATTCACAATCATCTTTTGTGAACTATGGTGCATGGTCGATAATGACTTTGTATGTTCTTCTTTGTTAAGAAAATCTTTTTATACGCCTTTGGTAGCTATTCTTGCTGTAAATCCGTGCGAAAAAGATTGATTTTACCCTTTAATGACAAATCATCTTGTATGTGTATTACGAGTTTGTCTTGATGTCTAGGAAACTTCTTATGAGAATTTATTCTTGTGTTTTAAGAAGGATAACTAGGGTTTGGAATAGCCATTATTGTGAGTATACATAGCTATTGCCAACGTTTTCACCTTGCAATGTTTTTAGATTTGTTTATTTAAATTCTAAAGCTTATTTGGAAGATGATTTTTGCAGTATTAATCTTTATGGTTTTATATATTGCAAATTGTTATGGGATATGTTGTTTACGTTCGTGAACCTTGATTGTCCCATACTTGTTTAAAATTTAACTCTATTATATGTCGGTATGAAAGTATTGATAAAAGATAGAATGAACTTTTGACTACAAAAGTTAAGCCTTTTATGTCATTATGCAAATATTGATGGAAGAAAGGATGACCTTTTGTTTACAAAGATTTAAGTCTATTATATGTCATTGTGCAAATAGTGTTGAAAAATAGAATGAATCTTTGATTATTCCGTAGTATTGGTCTTTCCCTGATCCACATCTTTGTGTATGTACTGTGTTTCTCCGTAAGTTCTCTTATGTTGAGCATGGCCAATTGAATTAATCATTTTCCTTGTGGTTAATTCAATTTAGATTTTTGGATACAAATTCATGTTTAATGTTATTTGTTAATGTCCAAAGAAATGCTTCTTTTCTTGTAAAAGTAAGGTCGCTCTTGTTGTTCTTTCGGGAATGACATTTTATGGGGGAGAGTTCTTAATTGAACTTGTGCTTAATTGCCAAATCTTTGTGGGGAGTGCGGCTGTGGAATATTGTAGGGGTTATCTTGTATCTTTATAAACTCCTTGATGAATGCATTTAGTTTCGGCTATTTGATGGCATCTAAACAAGTTGGTATGTTATTCTCTTTTGTTCATGAAGTATCTCTTTGAAAATTTCATGAGGATCCCACTAGTTTTCGTACCTTTGCCAATTTATATTGACAAAAAGGGGGAGAATTAATGTGTAGTTCACACTACAAATACATATGGTTTACGGATCATTATGTAAGGGGGAGTGGTTTTCATTGTGAGATGAAGTATTGATTGAGGGGGAGTTATACATATCACCATAGTATTGTTGTCAAAGTTGTGATGCAATTGGACTTTGATACTGTATAATGATACTATGACACTGTATAACAATGATTGAGAGCAACTGTTTTCTCATTGTAATAGCTACGGATCTTCAACAACGATGATGCTGATTTGAACACATTTGGAATTATTGGAGTACTTGGAAGTGACGAAGATTTCGAGTAATGTTGAAGAACCAAGGAGATACAAGCATTTGGATTAGAACCTACAAAGTTTATTTATTTTGTAATCCATATGTATTGATAGTTTTGTCACTAAAATTGACAAAAGGGGAGATTGTTAGAGCACTGCTCGGTCGAACTCGCAAGCGTTGCTATCTCAAGCTTGTTTGTCAATGTTAGTGATCAAAACTATAAGTCTTGATTTTTAGTCTACTTATAGTCATGTCTCGGACTAGGATAGATTGTATAGTTGAGCATTAGACTTCACGGCGTTCATCATTTGAAGACGAAGAACTACTAAGGAGAGCTTGTGGAAATTCATTAACAAAAGGTATGTGGAGACTGAAACTCATCTATCACTTGGAAAGTCTATTTCTACACTATCTCCTATATTGAGACAAAATTCGTATTACTATAGTTTTTGATTATACACACTTGATATTTCGAGCTGAGTTTCACTCGCTTACATATTTCTCAAAATATGTGTTGGTAAGATTTCGCTTCAACCAAGTTCATCTTATATTCTTGACGAAAGTAAAAATATGATCATGTGAAAATCGCCGAGTAACATCTTACATGGTTTGTGTGATACAATCATTTGGTGTAGACTTTGAATGTTTCGTTATGATTATTTCAAAAACTTGAAAATTGCTTTGATGCTAATAGTGTGTGAAAACGGCTATTGTCATCCTCTAAGAATGTTTCAATGATTGAAATAGAGTTTAGAACACTTAACCAACATTTGATTATAAACATGTTGTGCACTCTTGCATATATGTGATCCATGTCCGGGAACCATAGTATGCATACCCGTATGCGTACCTGTTGGGTTGAGAAGTTCGGGAACCTAAGTGCGCGTACCCCTACGCATACTGGCGTAGGTTTGTGTCCGTAATTTTCTGCTGGGTTTGGAGATATGCATACCCATTCGCATACTGGCGAAAACCAAACTTGGTCTAGCTATTTAAGTATACGTACCCGTTTGCATACTTGAATGGTTAAAGTTCTAAAATCGGTTTTGTTATGAAGAAATACATTTATATATTAAGGAATGCATTCTTTGCAAACCGTGGCTATAATATTCATAATTGATTTGAGTGAATCAAACCGATTTTGCTTCAATTTTGTTCTTGTATACATCTATGAGAATATAGCAATTGAACAACTCTTTAACAAGTTTCATTTGAGTCATTTGAACTTGTTATGGTTAAGATGAATAAGGTTGATATGAGAGTGTTCATATAGCTAACCTCGGTTAACTACTTTTGAGCCAACATGTTGTACACGTTTAGGTACGGTTACATAAACCTAAATGAGTGTACATTTCATTTGTGTATAACAAGATAAGTTCGATCTAACGGTTGAAAGATATTAGCTTGAGTCTAATCAGGATTTCATCTAACGGTGAATATTGAATGCTTTGTTACCAAGGTAACTTAGATTGCAAACCCTGATTTGAAAACTATATAAAGGAGAACTCTAGCAACTTGGAAACCTAATCCTCACACCTCCTGTGTGTTACTAGTTGCATAAGCTAGAGTCGATTCTCCTTTAACCTTAGGTTTTTCACGAAACCCTGTAGGTTAACGACTTAAAGACTTCATTGGGATTGTGAAGCCAGCTATTTTCTCTGTAGTTGCGTGTTCTGATCTTACTTTTACTATCGTGATTGAGTACTATCTTTGATAAGATTTGCTTGAGATTTATCTCCGATAGGTAAGATTGAAAAGTAGTCACAAACATCTTCGTCTTATCGTTTGTGATTCCACAATATCTTGTTTTGTTAATCGATTGGGAGTATTGTGAGGTGATTGATATTTCTAGGCTGTTCTTCGGGAATATAAGTCCAGTATATCAATTGGCTCCTGTTAACCTTGATTTATCAAAAGACGGAACAAAACTCGTAGGTATTTCTGTGGGAGACAGATTTATCTATTCCAATAGACTTTTCTGTGTGAGATAGATTTGTTTATCATGTCTTCGACTTTGGGTCGTAGCAACTCTTGGTTGTGGGTGAGATGAGCTAAGGGAATCAAGTGTGTAGTATCCTGCTGGGACCAGAGGCGTAAGGAGCACAACTGTACCTTGAATCAATGTGAGATTGATTAGGGTTCAACTACATTCCAGTCCGAAGTTCATTGGTAGTAGGCTGGTGTCTTTAGCGGCTTAATACAGTGTGGTGTTCAAAGATGGACTAGGTCCTGGGGTTTTTCTTTTGTCGGTTTCCTCGTTAACAAAATTTCTGGTGTCTGTGTTATTTCTTTTCCGCATTATATTTTGTTATATAATAGAAATATAACAGGTTTTGCGTTAAGTTCAATCAGTTCTTGAATCCGACCTTTGGGTTGTTTAATGAATTGATTGACACTTGGATATTTGTTTGTGATACCATCCAAGTTATTTCTCTTATCAATCGGGCTCGCAAATTCCTATTTGTTTGATTGCAGATTGAATTGAGAAATAGAGATATAACTCTTTGATATACTTTTCTATAGATTGAGTCTGACTGTCTAGTTGATTCTCTTGAAAGTATATTGGAGTTTGTCCATTCAGATTGCCGAACGAAATATTGGGTGTGGTTGTTAAACCCCCGATTTTCACTTATTATCTTTTTGACAGTTCCTGCATCAATGACAGGAGATCTTCCCACCTTTGCTTTTGTCTCTAATGCTCCTTTCGTAGATGGTCGTCATATACAACCATTCATTCCTTTGCATCTAGACCATGTCTTTGGTAAGCATGTGAACCTGCATGAAAACATAGGTTGCACCACGTACTGGACTGCAGCGAATAAAATAAATGACCACAATAAATCCAGGCATGTGACTTTATCTGCCACGATGAAGTATGCTACTCTATTTCTTCACAATTTTGGGAGTTACCAAAAAAATGATGTATTTAATCTGGTTTATTCTTTCAAATTGTTTACAATAGTAGTGATGTGAGTTTCAAATCACAACTTTTTTTCATGAGTGTTTACCTTCCTAAGAAGTATCATTTCCATCTTTTGCGATGCCAAGCCCGTCACTTGTATGTAAATCTATTTGATTCACTATACTACGACCACCGGATAATTTTGATATAATATGCAACTGATGCATTACAATGTGTATAGAAAATTTTGATAGATATTTTAACATTTTTATAGATTCAGTATGTATATCTGTCAATGGTATACCTTTTCTTCTATTCTCCATTAGACCTTGATAGACGCATTTATGTGTCTATTTTCATCTCTATTGTATATATTATTAGTACCCATTTTTGTACTTATTATGGTGTTTTATGTCTTTGTAGGTATTTTTAGAGAAATAAGCTCTTGCGGCGAAATTGGCTCGAAAAGTGGTGTTTTACACCCCAGGATAGAGTACTAAAGGCACCCCAGAAATGCACCGGAAGCACCCTAGAAATGTGTCGGAGGAACCCCGGAAAAATTACTATCTCCGCCCAAAAATTACTATTTGCACCCCATAAGACAAGTGCTAAAGGGACACCCGTGCAGGATTAGGGGGAGGACATGTTCTTCTCAAATTCAAAAAATGAATTTTGGCGGGAAAATATTTTCATTAACAGCAGAATTTCAATCGGATATTTGGACGTGATTTTGTGAGATTCAATCCATGAAACTTAGTGGGTAGACGTGATATGACTATAGAAAGCTATTATGGGTGATTTTATCGATCAAATTTGGCTGGATAACTTGGTTTAATCCAAACAGGGAGTTGGAGGAAAAACATGAGCTTGCATGAGTTGTGAGAAATTTAAACGTGTACTGCACGTGCTTGGAAGATTTAATCGATATTATAGAGCGTGAAGAAGGTATAGAAGGAAATAAATACAGCTGCAGATGCGTGAAAATCAAAATCAATGAAAAAAATGAAAAAAAATATACCCGAGTAAAAGAAGATTATTTGTAGTTAATGGAGGAGATTCAATGTCGCAATTATGTATAAATAGGTTCCTAGGATCACATAGAAGGTGTGTGGAGAGTTTGGGGAGCTGAGAAGAACCAGAGAGTCGAGAAATCAAGTTTTAGGAAAACTCCATTTTCTGCTGCTGCTGATGATGATGATGATGAACACGAAGAACATTGGACGCACGCAGAACGTCGTTTTTCAACAGTGACAGCGACACAAGGATGAGGGTCGTAATGCGACAGTGTTAACAACACTTCATTTTTATCGTTCTTTGTAACAGCTCAGTTTGTAACAAACAGAAGTGTTACAAACCCGGTTTTTGTCAATTTTCTCCTATTTCATCATTTGTGAACCATTTTTGAGCAATAATAAAGATGAATTTTGAGCATATTTCCATGATAATGATGAGCTAATTCTCGCGTAACCAAGACATGGAGGAAGCTATTGTTGCATGAATAATTGGTAATTATTTTACTTTTCTCTAATTTTGCAATTTATAATTCACTCAAATTACTGCTTTGCAGAATTTTAATTATTTGCATAATTTTTCCTAATTAGTTGTGATTCAATTAGATAGGTTATGCTTTGGTTAGATAATCTATGCTTAAGGGATACAATTAATGTTTGAGAATATGCTTGATAATTTGTGAATTAAGAAAAAGATATTTTAAAAATAATTAGAGTTTTGGAATTCTTATCATCATTTATTCATGTGTAATAGTGGAATCTAGTGTCTTGGTTATTTTCACTCTAAAAATTAAATCCTTAGTCCCAGTACCTCTTGCACCAATTGTACTATTTTTGTATATAATTTTTATTGATTTAAAAAAAAAACTCGAATCTTCACAAATATGAACGAACCCATTCTTACCACTATCAAAATTACATCAGACCTCCATATGATCTTCCCAGTTCAAATCCCGTGTTTCACCGAACTTGTAATCTAAATTAACATTATCTGGACACCCAATTCTAACCCATCCATGGCCATCAAACAGGTACTGCCTAAATAAAGAATTGAGTACTGGCCATGTGGTTCCTATTCTGTTAAGAGTATAAAGAATCTGTACATCTATTGCTTATGTTTGTTTCATCCTTCCCGTCACTTCCTGCAATCACGGTTAACATCAACTTCGTTAGTCCATTACTATGAGTTTGTATTTATATTGTTCCTAATACTATGAAAGAAAAAAACAACAACTACATGGAGAACGGATGAGCATTAAGAAAAATCTAAAGAAGTGTAATAAGTAAATCCACGTAAATGTACATAACGTTAAACCCTATGTCAGCATATTGTTAATTACCCATCTCCCCCTTAAATTGTACTGATATTCTTTTAAGATACGGCTATAAGGAAAATGCTTGCTACACTAAACGATCCATTCACCTTCTTTCTGGAGCCAGGAAAGTTCAAGAGTTTGAGGGTATGAGTTTCTTTCTTCTTGTTCTCCTTAACCACACTCATGCTGTAGGAAAATGATGGATTAAGAAAAGAAGAAACATTAGTATATGATCAACAAATCAATGTAATGTCCAACACAAACATTATTTTTTCGTCAAACAACTAATACACAAACAAAATCCAGCAACATCAATGAAACTCCAAATACAATTAACAGTGATAGTGAATCTATGGATTAAAAATATATATATATATATATATATATATATATATATATATATAACCTATTCTCTGTAAGATTAGATTTGATAACCCATGCCTACAAAATCAAAAAATCAAAAAAAACACCAAAACAAAATTTACTGATAATTTAGGGTATAAAAGGAAAACGAAATACAACCAATCTATCCAGGATCAGTGAACCTAGTTAACATCAGTTGACGATTAAAACTCTGTTAGATGAAATCAGAGTATAAATATAATCAAGCCTAAATAATAGGCCAATCTTTGTCAAACGGCGAGAACCACAAATGTCTGGTAAGCGTAATGAAGAGTTTCGTTTGCTTGATTTTTCATGTGATATACACGACTTCTCCTTTTAATCATCTTTTCCCTGTATAAAAATTAAGAAAACAAAAGTTAGTCTGTGATCAAAGTTGTCTGGTTGCGCAACACCTAGTAGAATGACAGAAAAGAAGATAAAAGAAGGAATTCGAAGGTTTAGTTACGGTTTATATTTTCATATGCGTTAGGTTTAGAAAGCGTTAGGTTTCTTTACGGATGTATTGTATACCTAACGAACGTGAGTAACGTCCAGTTAATAATTCGGTGTGAACCAAGTGTAAGGATTTTATTAGCTGTAAAACCACACGTAAGTGCTGTCCACACACATTTTTGCTGACGGAGTTACAAACGTCCAGTTAAATACCGGGTGTAAACGGATTGTAATCTAAGGTTTAATGTCCCATCCAATAGATTCCCGCCAAGTGTCCTCACCAGGTTTCCTAATGCCCAAAGCTATTTTCTCATTAACTTTAAGGGGGGTGTTACGGTCACCGCGCGACGTGGAGGCTTATATGACTTAGGATTTTAAAGGTTTTGATATCATGCGGAAAAGAAATAACACAGACACCAGAAGTTTTGTTAACGAGGAAACTGCAAATGCAGAAAAACCCCTGGACCTAGTCCAGATTTGAACACCACACTGTATAAAGCCGCTACAGACACTAGCCTACTCCAAGTTAACTTCGGACTGGAATGTAGTTGAGCCCTAACCAATCTCACACTGATCAAGGTACAGTCACGTTCCTTACGCCTCTAGAACCACGCCGGATTCTGCGCACTTGATTCCCTTAGATGATCTCACCCATAACTAATAGTTGCTACGACCCAAAGTCGAAGATATGATAAACCAATCTGTCTCACATAGAAAAGTTTATTTTATAGATAAATCTGTCTCCCACAGATAAACCTATGAGTTTTGTTCTGTCTTTTGATAAATCAAGGTGAACATGAACCAATTTATATACCGGACTTATATTCCCGAAGAACAGCCTAGAAATATCAATCACCTCACATTAATCTTAATCTTATGGTAGCGAAACAAGATATTGTGGAATCACAAACGCTGAGACGAAGATGTTTGTGACTATTTTTTATCTTGCCTATCGGAGATTAAATCTCGAGCAAATCTTAGAGAAGATAATACTCAATCACGATAAAAAACAGCAAGATCAAAACACACAACTACAGAGAAAATAGTTGGGTCTGGCTTCACAATCCCAATGAAGTCTTCAAGTTTTAACCTACAAGGTTTCGTGAAAAACCTAAGTTTAAACGAGAATCGACTCTAGTCGCAACTAGTATCACACAGGAGGTATGGGGATTAGGTTTCCCAGTTGCTAGAGTTCTCCTTTATATAGTTTTCAAATCAAGGTTTGATAGCTTTGAAACAAAGCAATCAATATTAACCGTTAGATGAAACCTGATCTAAGAGCCAAGCTAAGTTTGCTTGAAACCAAAGAAATATCTCTCCATCGTTAGATGGTCTTAGCTTGTTACACACAAATGAAATGTACCTTCATTTAGATATGAGTAACCGTACCTAAACGTGTACACCTTGTTGGCTCAACAATAGTTAACCGAAGTTAGCCATATGAACACTTTCTTATCAACCTTATTCATCTTATCAACAACTAGTTCAAATGACTCAAATGAAACTAGTTATAGAGTTGTTCAATTGTTTATATTCTCATAGAAGTATACAAGACACAATTGAAGAAAAATCGATTTTGATTCACTCAAATCAAGTCATGAACATTATATCCGCGGTTTGCAAAAGATTGCATTCCTTATTATATAAATGTATTAGTTCATGAGAAAACCGATTCTAGAACTTAACCCACTCAAGTATGCAAATGGGTACGCATACTTAAGTAGCCGGACTTGGACTGTGTCCGACAGTATGCGAACGGGTACGCATACTATCATACATCCAAAATAACAATTGAATTAGTACGCATACAAAAATTCCCGGACTTAAACTCAGTTCGCCAGTATACGTACAGGTATGCATATCAAGGATCCCAGACTTTACCTGACCTTCCCAGTACGTATACGGGTATGTGAAAAAGCGGGGGTACAACAACCACACCCAATATTTCGTTCGGCAATCTGATTAGATAAACTCCAGTATACTTTCAAGAGAATCAACTAGACAGTCAGACTATATCTATAGAAAAGTATATCAAAGAGTTTTATATCTCTATCTCTTAATTCAATCCGCAATCAGCAAATAGGAATTTGAGACCCCGATTGAATATAAGAGAAATAACTTGAACGGTACCAAAGACCAATGTTCAAGGATCAGTCAATTTCAATCAATAACCAAAGGTTGGATTTTTCAATTGATCGATTCAACGCAAAACCTGTGATATTTCTATTATATAACAAAATATAATGCGGAAAAGAAATAACACAGACACCAAAAGTTTTGTTAACGAGGAAACCGCAAATGCATAAAAACCCAGGGACCTAGTCCAGCTTTAAACACCACATTGTATTAAGCCGCTACAGACACTAGCCTACTACCAATGAACTTCGTACTGGAATGTAGTTGAGCCCAAATCAATCTCACACTGATCAAGGTACAGTTGTGCACCTTACGTCTCTGAACCCCAGCAAAATTTTACGCACTTGATTCCCTTAGCTGATCTTACCCACAACCAAGAGTTGCTACGACCCAAAGTCAAAGACTTGATAAACAAATTTGTCTCACACAGAAAAGTCTATTGGATTGTTCCGTCTTTTGATAAATCAAGGTGCACAGGAACCAATTGATAAATCAGACTTATATTCCCGAAAAACAACCTAGTATTATCAATAACCTCACAATAATCTTAATCGTATGGTAGCGAAACAAGATATTGTGGAATCACAAACGATGAGACGAAGATGTTTGTGACTACTTTTTATCTTGCCTATCGGAAATTAAATCTCGGAAAAATCTTAGAGAAGATAGTACTCAATCACGATAGAAAATAACAAGATCAGAACACGCAACTACATAGAAAATAGTTGGGTCTGGCTTAACAATCCCAATGTAGTCTTTAAGTCGTTAACCTACAGGGTTTCGTGAAAAGCCTAAGGTTAAAGGAGAAACGACTCTAGTCGCAACTAGTATCACACATGAGGTGTGGGGATTAGGTTTCCCAGTTGCTAGAGTTCTCCTTTATATAGTTTTCAAATCAGGGGTAGCAATCTAAGTAACCTTGGTAACAAAGCATTAAATATTCACCGTTAGATGAAAACCTGATTATATACAAGCTAATATCTTTCAACCGTTAGATCGAACTTAACATGTTGTACACAAATGAAATGTACCCTCATTTAGGTTTATGTAAGTGTACCTAAACGTGTACACCATGTTGGCTCAAAAGTAGTTAACCGAGGTTAGCTATATGAACACTCTCATATCAACCTTATTCATCTTAACCATAACTAGTTCAAATGACTCAAATGAAACTTGTTAAAGAGTTGTTCAATTGCTATATTCTCATATATGTATACAAGAACACAATTGAAGCAAAATTGGTTTGATTCACTCAAATCAATTATGAATATTATAGCCACGGTTCGCAAAGAATGCATTCCTTAATATATAAATGTATTTGTTCATAACAAAACCGATTTTAGAACTTTAACCATTCAAGTATGCAAATGGGTACGCATACTTGAAGTAGCCGGACCAAGTTTGGTTTTCGCAAGTATGATAACGGGTACGCATACCTCCAAACACAGCAGAATTTTCCGGTCACAAACCTTTCGTCAGTAGGCGTACGGGTACGCGTACTTAGGTTCCCATACTTCTCAAACCAACAGGTACGCATACGGGTATGCATACTATGGTTCCCGGACATGGATCACATATATGCAAGAGTGCACAACATGTTTATAATCCAATGTTGGTTAAGTGTTTTAAGCTCTATTTCAATCATTGAAACATTCTTAGAGGATGACAATACCGTTTTCACACACTATTAACATCAAAGCAATTTTCAAGTTATTGAAATAATCGTAACGAAACATTCCAAGTCGACACAAAATGATTGTATCACACAAACCATGTAAGATGTTACTCGGAGATTTTCACATGATCATCATTTGACTTTCGTCAAGAATATAAGATGAACTTGGTTGAAGCGAAATCTTACCAACACATATTTCGAGAAATATGTAAGCGAGTTAAACTCACCTCGAAATCTCAAGTGTGTATAATCAAAAACTATAGTAATACGACTTTTGTCTCAATATAGGAGATAGAGTAGAAATAGACTTCCCAAGTTATAGATGAGTTTCAGTCTCCATATACCTTTTGTTGATGAAGGTCCACAAGCTCTCCTTAGTAGTTCTTTGTCTTCAAATGATGAACGCCGTGAAGTCTAATGCTCAACTACACAATCTATCCTAGTCCGAGACATTACTATAAGTAGACTAGAAATCAAGACTTATAGTTTTGATCATTAACATTGACAAAAAAGCTTGAGATAGCAACTCTTGCGAGTTCGACCGAGCAGTGCTCTAACAATCTTCCCCTTTGTCAATTTTAGTGACAAAACTATCAATACATATGGATTACAAAATAAATAAACTTTGTAGCTTCTCATCCAAATGCTTGATCTCCTTGGTTCTTCAACATTACTCGAAATCTTCGTCACTTCCAAGTACTCCAATGATTCCAAATGTGTTCAAATCAGCATCATCGTTGTTGAAGATCCGTAGCTATAACAATGAGAAAACAGTTGCTCTCAATCATTGTTATACAGTGTCACAATATCATTATACAACATCAAAGTACAATTGCATCACAACTTTGACAACAATACTATGGTGATATGTATCACTCCCCCTTAGTCAATACTTCATCTCACAATGAATACCACTCCCCCTTACATAATGATCCTTAAACCATATGTATTTGTAGTGTGAACTACACATTAATTCTCCCCCTTTTTGTCAAAATTAGAAAAGGTACTAACACTAGTGGGATCCTCATGAAATTTTCAAAGAGATACTTCATGACCAAAAGAGACGAACATACCAACTTGTTTATATGCCATCAAATAGCCGAAATTCATCAAGGAGTTTATAAAGATACAAGATAACCCCTACAATATTCCACAATCGCACTCCCCACAAAGATTTGGCAATTAAGCACAAGTTCAATTAAGAACTCCCCCCCATAAAATGTCATTCCCGAAAGAACAACAAGAGCGACCTTACGTTTACAAGAAAAGAATGATTTCTTTGGACATTAACAAATCACATGAAACATGAATTTGTATCCCAAAATCTCAATTGAATTAACCACAAGGAAAATGATCAATTCAATTGGCCATGCTTAACATAAGAGAACTTACGGAGCAACACAGTACATACACAAAGATGTGGATCAGGAAAAGACCAATACTGCGGAATAATCAAAGATTTATTCTATTTTTCATCACTATTTGCACAATGACATATAATAGACTTAATCTTTGAAAACAAAAGTTCATCCTTTCTTCCATCAATATTTGCATAATCACATAAAAGGCTTAACTCTTGTAGTCAAAAGTTCATTCTATCTTTTATCAATACATTCATATCGACATATAATAGAGATAACTTTTGAACAAATATGTGACAGTCAAGGTTCACGGACGTAAACAACATATCCCATAACAATTTGCAATATATCAAACCATAAAGATTAATACTGCAAAAATCATCTTCCAAATAAACTTTAGAATTTAAGCAAATAAATCTAAAAACATTGCAAGATGAAAACGTTGGCAATAGCTATGTGTACTCACAATAATGGCTATTCCATACCCCAGTTATCCTTCTTAAAAACACAAGAATAAATTCTCATAATAAGTTTCCTAGACATCCATTAAAAACCAAAACAACCGAACACACGTTAAAATTAGAGATCGTGTTCAGAATCTTCACGGTTTTCAAGACCTTCAAGCTTGTGACTGACAGCATCGACATCCTCTTTTGAAAAGATATCCTCTTTGAGAAGATCCTTAACATGTGACTTCACGAGAACAAGGTCAGAATTAACCTTTTTCAACTCAGTTCGTAACACATCAAGATCCTTCATAGAGTTTCCAAGCTTCAGTTTTGCTTTTCCGAGATCATTGACAAAACCATGAACCACTTCAGCAGAGACCATCTCAGCCTTTTCTCTATCTTGATGGGAATATGCATAATAGCATTATGCACCAGGACTGAGTTCATCAGCTTCAACAATGGTTCTTTTCTTCTTTAAGATGAACTCAAAATAAACAGCGTCATCAATAAAGTCTTCCGGAAAATCCCAAGAACAAGGAGGAGAACCCATTCTTGATAAAAACAAAAAACCTGGAGTAAACATACTCACGCAAAAGGTTTTGGTATTTAAATGGTTTCTCAAGGAGACTGATTCTAGAGTTTCCAAAGTTGGTTCGTGACATGTAACAAGAATACCCGTACGAACACAGACTTGACCCATATCCGAAACGAACCCAGAAAGCGAATGAAAAGAACCAAGACATTATACACCAATGTTTTTGTTGTGTGAATATTTCACAATTCTAGCTCAATAAATTTTACATTCTCACTAGAGACAAAATTTAGAGCTAAAGAGTGGCATTTTTGACATACCAAAAATTTCAAGAAGAACTTAAAAAAACAAAACATTGACTAAACAAAAGAACACATACTTATGAAAAAATGTTTGTAAATGATAATCTGGCTATGAACGATAAGAAAATAGCTAGAGAATCAGAAAACACTTTTACCTGATTATATCTCACTCAACCAGGAATTTTTGTGAGTGAGATTTCAACCTTGTGATTAATTAGCACAAGTATGATCCTTGAGCTCATCAAATAAACATGGTTTTCGGTTAAACCTCTTTCTCCTGATCTTCGGAGGAAAACCGTTATGATATGAAAAGTTATCGTAAAACACACTATCATCAAAATACGACGCATAGTTTTTGTTCTTACCTGAAGAAATTTGACCAGAGGGAATTGACAGCCTGTTAATGATTTCTTTATACCCTTCAATTATCAGATTTAGGTTGTCTTCCATATCTCCATTTTTGCTTCCTTCTTCTGGTACCTTATTCACATCAAGAATAACATTATCTCCCTTTTCAATAGAAGAAGATCCTTGAGTTCTTCTTGGACGAATTGGTTTAAGAAGACTGTTTCGCAATTGAACATTTGAGGAACACATCGAACCGACTTTCCTGGTAGGGTACACAGGGTGAGTAATAAAATCAATTGTTCTAGACATACGAATGTCAGTTACACCTTTGAGAATTAAATCTAAGGTGTGTTGAAGACGAATAATAGATTTGTCATTCAACCTCGATTTCCTCTTTTGTTCAACATGTCCTTTTGAATCACAAAAGAGACACACTTTATGATCACCTGAGTGATTAGACAGAACAGTCTTAAAACCATTGTTGGGAGATATCTTCCTTCCATGTGATGCGGCTATTCCTTGATTAGAGGAAGACACAGGCACATCCTTTTCAACAGGAAGGGATTTCAAATTTACTTCCGGGATTGATTTTTTTTACAGTTAGATCACAAGCAATTGGTACAGTGGACTCTTTGGAACATTCTTGAATAGAAAGTTTACTCAAAAGAAGTTCAATTTCCAAAGCAACCTCTTAGAGTTTTTCCTCAAGCAGAGTTCGTTAAGAACAGGCAGAGGCATTTTTCTCTCGAAGGAACTTTAGAATAGAGTCACGCTCATTTACAATACCAACAAGAGCATTGACTTTGTGTTTCAACCGGTTGACATCATCAGCCTGGATTCTAACAAGTTTTAGAATCACCGCACTCTCTTTGTCTGCTTCCCTTTCAACTTCAGAGTCAGACTCGTCAGTAAGGTAACCCGGGTAACACTTGTCAATGGAAGTATGTTTCATTGGAACACAAGGTTCTTCTATATTCGAGATTGACAAATCTTTCTCTTTAATAGATTTCATAGAAACAGACCATTTGTTTCTGGTAAGGCGTTTATCAGAGATAGCACTTCTGTCCATATTCAGATCGCTACAAACACATACTTATAAGGTCTTAAACGTGTTTTCCTATTCTTATACAAATTTAAAAAGAGGGGGTACAACAACCACACCCAATATTTCGTTCGGCAATCTGAATAGACAAACTCCAATATACTTTCAAGAGAATCAACTAGAAAGCCAGACTCAATCTATAGAAATGTATATCAAAGAGTTTTATATCTCTATCTCTTAATTCAATCCGCAATCAGCAAATAGGAATTTGCGAGCCCGGTTGAATATAAGAGAAATAACTTGAACATTACCAAAGACCAATGTTCAAGGATCAATCAATTTCAATCAACAACCAAAGGTTGGATTTACCAATTGATCGATTCAACGCACAACCTGTGATATTTCTATTATATAACAAAATATAATGCGGAAAAGAAATAACACAGACACCAGAAGTTTTGTTAATGAGGAAACCGCAAATGCAGAAAACCCCCGGGACCTAGTCCATCTTTGAACACCACACTGTATTAAGCCTCTATAGACACTAGCCTACTACCAATGAACTTCGGACTGGAATGTATTTGAGCCATAATCAATCTCATACTGATAAAGGTACTGTTGCGCTCTTTACATCTCTAAACCCCAGCTGGATTCTACGCACTTGTTTCCCTTAGCTGATCTCACCCACAACCAAGAGTTGCTATGACCCAAAGTCGAAGACTTGATAAACAAATCTGTCTCACACAGAAAAGTCTATTGGAATAGATAAATCTGTCTCCCACAGAAATACCTACTAGTTTTGTTTCGACTTTTGATATATCAAGGTGCACATGAACATATTGATAAACCGGACTTATATTCCCGAAGAACAACCTAGTATTATCAATCACCTCACAATAATCTTAATCGTATGGTAGCGAAATAAGATATTGTGGAATTACAAACGATGAGACGAAGATGTTTGTGACTACTTTTTATCTTGCCTATCGGAGATTAAATCTCGAGCAAATCTTAGAGAAGATAGTACTCAATCACGATAGAAAACAACAGGATCAGAACACGCAAGTACAGAGAAAATAGTTGGGTCTGGCTTCACAATCCCAATGAAGTCTTTAAGTCGTTAACATACAGGGTTTCGTGAAAAACCTAAGGTTAAAAGAGAATCGACTCTAGTCGCAACTAGTATCACACAAGAGGTGTGAGGATTAGGTTTCCCAGTTGCTAGAGTTCTCCTTTATATAGTTTTCAAATCAGGGTTTGCAATCTAAATTACCTTGGTAACAAAGCATTCAATATTCACCGTTAGATGAATACCTAATTAGATATAAGCTAATATCTTTCAACCGTTATATTGAACTTAGCTTGCTATACACAAATGAAATGTACACTCATTTAGGTTTATGTAACTGTACCTAAACGTGTACACCATGTTGGCTCAAAAGTAGTTAACCGAGGTTAGCTATATGAACACTCTCATATCAACCTTATTTATATTAACCATAACTAGTTCAAATGACTCAAATGAAACTAGTTAAAGAGTTGTTCAATTGCTGTATTCTCATAGAAGTATACAAGAACATAATTGAAGATAAATCGGTTTGATTCACTCGAATAAATTCATGAACATTATAGCCATGGTTTGCAAAGAATGCATTCCTTATTATATAAATGTATTTGTTCATGTTATAACCGATTTTAGAACTTTAACCATTCAAGTATGCAAACGGGTACGCATACATGAAGTAGCCAGACCAAGTTTGGTTTTCGCAAGTATGTGAACGGGTACGCATACCTCCAAACCCAGCAGAATTTTCCGGTCACAAACCTTTCGCCAGTATGCGTACGGGTACGCATACTTAGGTTCCCGGACTTCTCAAATCAACAGGTACGCATACGGGTATGCATACTATGGTTCCCAGACATGGATCACATATATGCAAGAGTGCACAACATGTTTATAATCCAATGTTGGTTAAGTGTTCTACACTCTATTTTAATCATTGAAACATTCTTAAAGGATGACAATAGCCGTTTTCACACACTATTAGCATCAAAGCAATTTTCAAGTTATTGAAATAACCATAACGAAAGATTCCAAGCCTACACCAAATGATTGTATCACACAAACCATGTCAGATGTTACTCGACGATTTTCACATGGTCATCTTTTGACTTTCGTCAAGAATATAAGATGAACTTGGTTGAAGCGAAAGCTTACCAACACATATTTCGAGAAATATGTAAGCGAGTTAAACTCAGCCCGAAATCTCAAATGTGTATAATCGAAAACTATAGTAATTAGACTTTTGTCTCAATATAGGAGATAGAGTAGAAATAGACTTTCCAAGTGATAGATGAGTTTCAGTCTCCAATACCTTTTGTTGATGAAGTTCCATAAGCTCTCCTTAGTAGTTCTTCGTCTTCAATTGATTAACGCCGTGAAGTCTAAAGCTCAACTACACAATATATCCTAGTCCGAGACATTACTATAAGTAGACTAGAAATCAAAACTTATAGTTTTTATCACTAAACTTGACAAACAAGCTTGAGAAAGCGACACTTGCGAGTTCGACCGAGCAGTGCTCTAACAATCTCCCCCTTTGTCAATTTTAGTGACAAAACTATCAATACATATGGATGACAAAATAAATAAACTTTGTAGCTTCTCATCCAAATGCTTGATCTCCTTGGTTCTTCAACATTACTCGAAATATTCGTCACTTCCAAGTACTCCATGATTCTAAAGGTGTACAACTCAGCATCATAGTTGTTGGAGATCCGTAGCTATAACAATGAGAAAACAGTTGCTCTCAATCATTGTTATACAGTGTTATAGTATTATTACACAGCATCAAAGTTCAATTGTATCACAACTTTGACAACAATACTATAGTGATATGTATCATTCCCCCTTAGTCAATACTTCATCTCACATGAAAACCACTCCCCCTTACATAGTGATCCGTAAACCATATGTATTTGTAGTGTGAACTACACATTAATTCTTCCCCCTTTTGTCAATATAAATTGGCAAAGGTACGAAAAAACTAGTGGGATCCTAATGAAATTTTCATAGAGATACTTCATGACCAAAAGAGAACATATCAACTTTGTTTCGATGATTTTACATAGCCAAAACTAGTGCATTCATCAAGGAGTTTATAAAGATACAAGAAAACTCTTACAATATTCCACAGCCGCACTCCCCACAAATATTTCGCACTTAAGCACAAGTTCAAAAAGAACTCTCCCCCATAAAATGCCATTCCCGAAAGAACAACAAGAGCGACCTTACTTTCACAACAAAAGAATGATTTCTTTGGACATTAACAAATCACGTGAAACATGAATTCGTAATCCAAAATACTCAATTAAATTAACCACAAGAGAACCCATGATTAATTTAATCGGAAATGCTCAACATAAGAGAACTTACGGAGCCACACAGTATATTCATAAGAATGTGGATCAGGGAAAGACCAATACTGCGGAATAGTCAAAGATTCATTCTATTTTTCATCAATATTTGCATATAGACGTGTAATAGAATTAATCTTTGTAGACAAAAGTTCATTCTATCTTCCATCAATATTTGTATAATGACATAATAGGCTTAACTTTTGTGGTCAGAAGTTCATTCTATCTTTTATCAATAAAGACATATGATAGACTTAACTTTTGAGCAAGTATGGGACAATCATAGTTCATGGACGCAAACACACATATCCCATAACAAGTTGCAATATATAAAACCATAAAGATTAATACTGCAAAATCATCATCCAAATAAACTTTAGAATTTAAATAAATAAAACTAAAAATATTACAAGATTAAAATCATTGGAAAATTCTATGTGTACTCACAATAATTTTTATTCCAAATCCTAGTTATCCTTCTTAAAACACAAGAATAAATTCTCATAAGAAGTTTTCTAGACATTAAGGCCTCTAAAAAATTATTTATTGTCCCCGAACTCCTTGTCGTCAACAGCCATTGGAACATAAGTTTCATGAAGAAAGGATTCAATTCCAACAAACCTTCTAGACTGATGTCGAACCAGGGTATTCTGAATTTCGAGAGTCCTCAAAACAATAGCTTTTATTTGTTGAATCTCCTTTCTTATTTCCTTCAACTCTTCAAGAACCCTAGAAAACTTCTGTAGATTAGAAGGAACAACTCTTGGTTTCCTCACATTCCTCATTTTTCTTTTCAAAGTTGAAGGTACAGGAGATTTATCTTTTTCCTTCATGATTGATGGCTTAATAATAATATTAACATCTTTTCCATCAGAAGACATAATGCTTGGATTCTCCATACCAGTATGAGATTGTGAGAGGAATTCACAAATCAGACTCAACAAGCAATCTTGTGATAAAAAGAGTTTTCAGGGAAGGAAAAAAGAATGTAGGGTTATGGAACCTTTATACACTTAAAGGATTCACGTACGCACAACTCACAACCCTAAAGAAGGCAGAATTATCGATTTTAACCCTCTTTCATTGCTCAAACAGAGTAAAGTCCTTCTAATATCAATTAGATATGAAAAGATGGAAGATATTCCAAAAAGGTGAAAACAAGACCAAAAATAAGAAACAAGAAAATCTTTTTCTCTTTTCCTAAAGCCTGAAATGTGCAAACTCTTGTCTCTCTTTTTGAACCAGGCACATGAGACAAGATACACAACCAACACATTTAAGTTGTGCTGGGGTGAACAACAATCTGTCCACCATAACCTTTTTGAATGGAATTCTTAGAACCCTGTTTCACAGACTGTTTAGACCGAATTCTTTTCTCTAGTGGTCTAATTAACTGCTTCCGGGAAGAGATGGGATTACATACCTCAGACGATTTCTGAACAAGTTTGAGCTTGTTTGCTAATCGATTTGCTCTTCGTTGAAGTTTGTTGTCATATCTTATCTTATGTTTGTACTTGAAACATTTGGAGAGTTCATGACCCATGAGAGTACAATAAGAACATGTCAATGTAGAGGATGGTTCAGACGTCATGGCTGTGCAGGCTGCTAGACAAATGGTAGAACCTGAAAGATTAGAAACAGAATTTCCAGTAGACAAATCGAAGTCAATTTTATCCTCCAAGGTGGTTGAAGTTTCTCCCGGAAGAATATCGACGTTGATATATGTATTGGTACAATTATCAAAATCAATATTTTCACTGAGGAGTGCAACACTTGATTTTTTGTCTTCATTAGAATCATAATGATCAGACATTTCATCAAGACCTTTGTTTCCAGTGTATTTTCTACGATTTGGATACTCATTTGCAAAATGACCAAAGCCTTTACACTTGAAGCACTGTGGCACATCCTTGTCATCAGTATCGTCAGTATCCCTGTTTTTAAGAGGAACACGATTATGAGGTTTAACTGATGACTTAGATTCATCTCTAGTGAACCGTTTACTTGTCTTCAAAAGAAGATCTCTAAACTGTCTAGTGATCAAAGAGACTGACTTGTCAAGATTTTTATCTGATGAATCAGTCTCAGAAAGATCATCTTTAGAGATGCCAACATTTTTACTTTTATCAAGTAATTTAGTGTTCTTTTGTACTTTGAAAGAAATATCCTTTCCATACTTGGATACATGCTCATGATCAAATATCTTTAACCTCCCAACGAGAGTATTTCTTGAAAGCACATCAAGGTTATTTCCTTCAACGATGGCATGTTTCTTAGAATCATATCTAGATGGCAATGATCTGAGAATTTTAATCACAATGTCCTTTTAAGGAATAGTCTTACCCAACGCAAAAGATGCATTAACAATTTCAGACATTTTGTGATTAAACTCATCAAATGAATCTTCATCTGCCATACGAAGGTTTTCCCAATCATAATTTAGGTTTTGAAGCCTAGCTTCTTTTTCACAGGTATTCCCTTCAAATACGGTTTCTAAGATATCCCAAGCATCTTTAGACCGAGTGCACGTAGCCATATGGTGCTGAAGATCTGGGGTAATGGCATGGATGATTGCATTCAATTCGTCATAATTTTTCTTTGCAGCAAGAATCTCAACAGCATCATAATCACAAATATCCTTTGGAACCGTTACAGTTCCTATTGTAACAATCAGAGGATTATAGCCATTAACAACGAAGACCCATGATTGAAAATCACACGCTTGAAGAAAGGCACGCATAGCAATTTTCCACCAAAAGTAATTCGAGCCATCAAAGACTGGCGGTACATTTATAGAGATAGCACTTCTGTCCATAGAGTAAGACTTGTAAGGTCTTGAACGTGTTTGCCTGCTCTGATACCAATTGAAAAAGCGGGGGTCTAACAACCACACCCAATATTTTTATTAGCAATCTGTATGGACTAACTCCAATATAATTTCAAGAAAATCAACTAGACAATCAGACTCAATCTTAAGAAAAGTATATCAAAGAGTTATATCTCAATTTCTCAATTCAATCCGTAATCAAACAAATAGGAATTTGCGAGCCCGATTGAATAAGAGAAATAACTTGAACGGTACCAAAGACCAATGTTCAAGTGTCAATCAATTCTATCAACCACCCAAAGGCCGGATTCAAGAACTGATTGAACTTAATGCACAACCAGATTTGAACACCACACTATTTTAAGCCGCTGCAGATACTAGCCTACTCCAAGTTAACTTCGGACTGGAATGTAGTTGATCCCTAACCAATCTCACATTGATCAAGGTACAATCGCGTTCCTTACGCCTCTAGAACCACGCCGGATTCTGCATACTTGAGTCCCTTAGCTGATCTCACCCACAACTAAGAGTTGCTACGACCCAAAGTCGAAGACTTTATAAGCCAATCTGTCTCACACGGAAAAGTCTATTGTATAGATAAATCTGTCTCCCATAGATAAACCGATGAGTTTTGTTTCGTCTTTTGATAAATCAAGGTGAACAAGAACCAATTGATATACCAGACTTATATTCCCAAAGAACGGCCTAGAAATATCAATCACCTCACAATAATCTTAATCGTATGGTAGCGAAACAAGATATTGTGGAATCACAAACGATGAGACAAAGATGTTTGTGACTACTTTTTATCTTGCCTATCGAAGATTAAATATCGAGCAAATCTTAGAGAAGATAATACTTAATCACGATAGAAAACATCAAGATCAGAACAAACAACTACAGAGAAAATAGTTGGGTCTGGCTTCACAATCCCAATGAAGTCTTCAAGTCGTTAACCTACAGGGTTTCGTGAAAAACCTAAGGTTAAAGGAGAATCGACTCTAGTTGCAACTAGTATCACACAAGAGGTATGGGGATTAGGTTTCCCAGTTGCTAGAGTTCTCCTTTATATAGTTTTCAAATCATGGTTTGGTAGCTTTGAAACAAAGCAATCAATATTCACCGTTAGATGAAACCTGATCTAAGAGCCAGGCTTAGTTTGCTTGAAACCAAAGAAATATCTCTCCATCGTTTGATGGTCTTAGCTTGTTACACACAAATGAAATGTACCTTCATTTAGATATGAGTAACCGTACCTAAACGTGTACACCTTTTTGGCTCAACAATAGTTAACCGAAGTTAGCCATATGAACACTTTCTTATCAACCTTATTCATCTTATCAAAAAAAAGTTCAAATGACTCAAATGAAACTAGTTATAGAGTTGTTCAATTTTTTATATTCTCATAGAAGTATACAAGACACAATTGAAGCAAAATCGATTTTGATTTACTCGAATCAAGTCATGAACATTATATCCGCGGTTTGCAAAAGATTGCATTCCTTATTATATATATGTATTAGTTAATGAGCAAACCGATTCTAGAACTTAACCCACTCAAGTATGCAAACGGGTACGCATGCTTAATTAGCCGGACTTGGATTGTGTCTGAAAGAAAGTATGCGAACGGGTACGCATTCTATCACACATCCAAAACAACAGGTGAATTAGTACGCGTACGGGTACGCATACAAAAGTTCCCGGACTTCAACTCAGTTCGCCAGTATGCATACGGGTACGCATACCAAGGCTCCCGGACTTTACCTAACCTTCCTAGTACGCATACGGGTATGCATACTATACCGGTCTTGGACTAACATATATGCAAGTACGCATACTATGTCTATAATCCAATTATGGTTAAGTGTTCTAAACTCTATTTCAATCATTGAAACATTCTTAGAGGATGACAATAGTTGTTTTCACTAACTATTAGCATGAAAGCGATTTTCAAGTTATTGAAATAATCAATACGAAACATTCTGAGTCTACATCAAATGACTGTATCACATAAATCATGTAAGATGTTACTTGGCGATTTTCACATGATCATCTTTTGACTTGCGTCAAGAATATAAGATGAACTTGGTTGAAGCAAAAGCTTACCAACACATATTTCTCGAAATATGTAAGCGAGTTAAACTCAGCTCGAAATATCAAATGTGTATAATCGAATACTATATAGTAATACGACTTTTGTCTTAAGAAGGAGATAGAGTAGAAATAGACTTTCTGAGTGATAGATGAGTTTCAGTCTCCACATACCTTTTGTTGATGAAGTTCCACAAGCTCTCCTTAGTAGTTCTTCGTCTTCAATTGATGAACACCATGAAGTCTAAAGCTCAAATACACAATCTATCCTAGTCCGAGACATTACTGTAAGTAGAGTGGAAATCAAGACTTATAGTCTTGATCACTAAACTTGATAAACAAGCTTGAGACAGCAACGCTTGCGAGTTCGACCAAGCAGTGCTCTAACAGCAGTTCTCTATACCCTTCTTATACTCTTCTTCAGTAATACGAATGGAAAGATGCTTACCTTATAAACATGGCTTTGGCAAGTTAATAGGAACCTCGGTAGTCTGCTTTGAAGAGACGATCGAAGAGAAATACCAATTCTGTTTCCTGACATATATTTCTTTTGGAGAATCGATCGAAATCCTTTGAATCACCCTTTATGGAATCATGGGATTTAGAAACCCTCATGGACAAACAGGTTTAGAAATATTGTTGCCATCAAGATTTTGGGAATACATAAAGGAATAAGACGGTATAAGGAAAACCATAGATCGTCAAAAATCTCCTCCTTGTTTCTCGGACATGAGTTTCCTCTCCATCAAAGCTTTGAAAAATTCAAATGCTAAATAATTACGAACCCAAAGACATATGAATGCCATTGAACAAAGGGAAACAAATCTTACAGAAGGGAGGGAAAAAAAAAAAAAAGGTCGGTGCGCGAGTCATTTTCCTTCCTAAAATATTTTTTTGTCAGGTGTTATTCCGTTTCTTTCCCCTACTATGTTTCAAAGATCTAATTTCTTTCCCCTATAATTATATTGCAATTCTAGCTTATTGGGAAGCAATCACTTATTGTAATTCTGAGTGACGGTTCATGGTTGTTTTCCTCTCTCTTTTTTTTCCTTTCTTTTCATACTTATAAATTTGACCTATTTGTCAAATAGCCAAAAAGTAAATTAAAAAAAGAAGGTGGTCAGTGTATTGTTGTTTACAAAAAAAAAAAAGGGCATCCAACTAGGTAAGATGAATTTCTTCTTCTTTTTTTTGTTTTTTTTTTAAAACAAGGTCAGCAAAAACTAACAAGAAAGAGAAAAAGAAGACTCAACCTGAAGGTGGTGAGCTACACAAGAAGGAGGTGAAGAAAGCCACACATCAGTAATGTGGTGATTAGCTGCGAAAGCAGCAAGAGAATGCGCAGCACCATTGGCATTCTTGTTGACGTGAACAAACTGAATGTCTTCAAATTTTTGGAGAAAATCTATGATCCTGTTAATATGGTTCTTCAGACGCCAAGGGAAGTCGGAGCTGTTGTTCTTCAATATGTTTATCACAATCATGGCATCGCCTTCCACAACTATATTAGTGAAATCCTGTTCAACCGCAAGTTCCACCGCAATAAGCGCACCACAAGCTTCTATTTCAAGTGGAGTTGCGAAGGTAAATGCTTTCGTTTTACAGCACTTGAACGCCTTAAAACTATCTCTATCAATAGAAGAGCTAGCAAAGCCCTTTGGTCCAGCAGCTCCATCAAAGTTTATTTTAATCGTACCACCATTAGAAGGAGACCAGCTTAATCTCTTATCTGCTAACAAAGACTCTTCAGTTATAGAGGATCTTGAATTCTCTGGTATGTTCTCCAAATTGTACCAGTACAAAGCTTCCCGAAGAATATTCTGGATCCTTGGCTTGACGTTGTTGAAGATTAAGTTATTTCTCATCTTCCATATGGCCCAGAACAAGCATGACCCCGTCCTAAACATAGTGTACTCCCTATCGTTATTTAAAATCCATCTCGCTACAATCTCCTTGATAGTTAGAGCACGATTCACATCCACCCTTAGCGACAGTGAGGATTCAAACAAGGTAGCTTGAGCCAACGGGCAGTAAAGCAGCATGTGATTTATTGTTTCTTTTTCTCTGTGGCAGAGCTTGCAGTCATCATTTACATTCTCAATGAACTTGCTCATCTTGCTAGAAACGGCAAGTCCATCTTTTATAACTCTCCACATGAACATTAAAATTATAGGGGGAACTTGCAGAGATTTCAGGAAAGATTTTGAAGAGAATGTACCCTTTAGATGGTCAATCCACATCAGCGTATCTTTAGCATTATTCTCGATATTAGGGACATAAATCTCCTTTATCTTGTTTACTGCATCTGAACAGAATAGTTGTTTGAGTTTCTCTTCATCCCATTTGTTTGTATTTTCAATGAACAAGTCTTTCACCCATATAATTTCGGGATGAGTTTCACTTCTGAGCTCAGGCCTCATATTTGGCAAATTTGGTACCCAAGGGTCATGCCTTATCTTGATTTGAGTGCCATCTCCCACAGACCAGCAACAACTATTCCTCATCTCTTCTCTACAATTTAACATTGCAGCCCAGGTAGACGAACATTTAGCACTTTTCTTAACCTCCCAGAAGTGATCTGTTTTTAGGTACTTAGCTGTCATCAACTGAACCCAAAGGCACTCATCGTCAGTAAGGAACTTCCATGCTAACTTTGCGATCATTGCTTTGTTTAGGTCTTGCAGTCGTCTAATACCCAAGCCACCCGCTTCTTTGTCAGCTTCAAACTGGTCCCAATTTATAAAGTGCATCCTTCTTTTATCTTTAGCATGACCCCACCAAAATTTACGCATTGTTCGTGTAAGAGTTGCAATTGTCTTCTTTGGAATAATACAAGTAGCCATGTGGAAAGGAGGGATCATACCAAGGTTCGTCTTGATCATAACTGTTCTTCCTGCATGAGACATGAAGTGTCTCCTCCATCCAGCCCATTTGGAATCAAATTTGTCCGCAAGGAATTCATAAGAGATGTTGTTGTGAGATGGTTTGAGCAGATAGTGACCGAGGTACTTATCATTTATCTCCATTTGTTTTACCCCCAAGTCTGTAGCAACATTTCTCCTCCTACCGCTGTCCACTCCTTTACTAAACAACACCGCTGACTTTTGCATATTTGCTTGTTGACCTGACCATCTAGCATAAGTATACAGGATATTCTTTAGGTTTAGAATAGTCTTATCGTCGAGTGTACCAAACAGCAACAGGTTATCAGCAAACATCAGGTGCGAAACCGAAGGGGCATTTCTATTAATTCTGTACCCATTGTAGAGAGCAGCTTGCTCCATTGTCCTCATGAGCCAGGAAAGACCCTGCGAACAAAGGATAAAGAGATATGGCGACAGCGGACAGCCTTGTCTTAGGCCTCTCTCACTTCGAAAATAGCCTTCAGCTTGCCCGTTAATTACAATGGAAAAAGAAGCAGTAGAAATACATTTCATAATGAGTTCGTGAGATTTTCCTACAATTCCAAAGGACCTAAGGCAGTGGCTAAGGAATCTCCAACTGACATGATCATAAGCCTTACTAATATCAATTTTTAAAGCAAATGAGCCAATTACAGACTGAGAGTTGTTCATGGAGTGCAAAATTTCCTTAGCAGCAACTATGTTATCAATGATTAGTCTGCCTGGGATAAAAGCTGATTGCGCTTTATCCACTAACCTATTGAGATGAGGCTTGAGTCTGTTTGCAAGAATTTTTGTAATAGTTTTATAAGTTACATTGGTCAAGGTTAAGGGCCTAAACTCAGAAGGTAGAGTGGGGTTTCGTACCTTAGGGACCAACACCAGATTCATGTGATTCATACCTTGTGGTATATTTGCAGAGGAAAAGAAATGTTTGATTAAATGAGTAATATCCTTGACAACATGGGTCCAGCATCTCTTGTAGAAAAGTGGTGGCATACCATCAGGTCCGGGGGCCTTCAAACTCTTCATTTTCTTGATAGTATTCCATATCTCATCATCTCTAGGAGTAGCTGAAAGATCCTCATTCGAAGCATTGCTTATCTGCATAGGCGCTCTAAAATGTATAACATGATTGTCCTCCTCTTGGTCCCTTTTGAACAAATTTGCAAAGTGATTGACCAAGTAATACTTTATTTCCTTAGCATCAGTGACCCAATTGTCATTGGGAAGCTTCAAAGCAGATATTTGATTTTTCTTTTTCCTTTGCCCCACAGCAAGCTGGAAGATATGAGTATTTCTATCGACATTCGGTATCCAGTTCACCTTGTTTCTCTGCATATGATACTTGTGTTGCAGCTCATTCAGGTACTCAATGCGGTTGCAAAACTCAGCTTCCTCCTTTCTAGTATCCTTGACATGAGCCTGTTTCTGTATATTTAACAGACCATCTTTAGCTTGTTCAACAGCCCTGAAAATATTGCCAAATGACTTCTTTCCCCATTTTGTAAGCTCCTTACACAGGTCAGATATTTTTTATTGAGTGTTCTCACTGTTAGTAGACCAATTACTCTTAATTACATCATCGAAATCTGGGTGATCAACCCAATAGAACTCAAACTTGTTACTATGGTTTCTTTTAACCCTTTGAGCTCTGTTTGTATTCACCAATATAGGGGCATGATCACTGCTGACTCTGGGAAGATGTTAGACACCATTGTTTTCGAATCGGAGAGCCTATTCAGGAGTACAGAACGCACGGTCTAGTCTTGCAAAAATTGGGTCTTTGACAACAGCACTATTGCTCCAAGTAAAAGCAGGACCAACAAACCCCATGTCAATAAGATTTCTATCTTGTATGAAGTACTTGAACCCATTATTTGCAGAATTCATGGTCTGGTTACCTCCATGTTTTTCAGAAATAGAGCTAATAGCATTTAGATCGCCAACAATATGTTACAATTCAAAGAGATAAGGCTATACAATTCTTGTATTCAATGTGGTAATGCTAGTGAAGCTCGTGACAATATTCTTCTCCACGGTAAAGTTGCATAGAAAGTTTGGTCCATGCTTTTACAAAAAATAAAAAATGGTCCTGGGTGATTCCGTGTTCGATTTATGCACTTGCAAAAGCTTGGTACTATTATAATCTTTCGACTACTAATAAAGTCATTTGGAGGCTGATTCCAGCTACCATAATTTGGACTTTATAAAAAGGAAAAAATTGTCACACTTTTGAAGTGAAGTGCAACTTCAAGACTGATAATGATTCGTGTGTTGAAGCTAAGGCTTTGGGGTGAATTTGGGTAGATGGGTTGGGAAGAGTGTGCATTTGAACTTCTCAAGTTTAGTGTATAACTGTATTAAAAAAAAATATGTACATTCTCTTTACTCCAATAATATATTTTATTTTGAATAAAATAAACAAAAAATTAATAAATAGGCCAAAGTAACTTTAAATGTGATACAAAATGATTTTTCTAAGTCTGTAGAAGTCATGTCAAGGGTCAGGACAATTTGTGATTTTCTCTTTTCTTCTTTGTTTTCGCTCAAGAATAAAATAAAAAAGGATTATCTTAGTCGTCGTTTATTAGTAATTCTAGTAGCAGTTATGGTAAAAATAGTCCCACATTGTGGTTAATAAGTATTGGGAAATCTTATCCTTTGAAGCCTCTTTTCAATTTTAGTTATGTCCAGGGACTCTATATGATACCAGAGGAGGATACAAAGGTTATGGGGATTTAAAATCAAACGAATCCAAATACAAGAAGAAAAGACTCTATGCAAAGAGTCATAAACAAAAAGCATGATTATAATGGTTACAAAACAAAGAGATTGTCCCAATTTCGAACCTAATTTCTAAAGGGAACAACCACTTCTGGGCTATAAATCCCCATCAAACACTTAAGTCTTGATAGAATATTCCACCTGATGGGAAGAGGGGTTCTTGTTCGAGAATACTCAATTGTTACATTCCTTCCACAATTGCCAAAAAGTTGCATAAAGCAACTGCTTCCTAATAGTAGCTCAAATAGACTTAAAACAAAATTTTGGCCGAGTTCCATAGATATATAACATTGTCTAGCATACACCATGTCCAAAGAATAATCCCTCATTGGGTGGTTAGTCTAAGATCTTACGTTCGAAAAACCATGTGATAAGTGCATAACTTACTATACTTTGATATTAATTCCATGCTTGTATTTGCTATGTTTTTTTCATATTACCTTTTATCACTTTTGTTTTCTTTTGTTTGTCTTATTTAGGTAGAATCATCCAAAAGGAGCGAAAAGAGTGTTGAAACAGACATGAACGTGAGCGTGGACTAAGGACCAGGAGGAACTCGACCAAATTCAGGAGTATTCAACTCTATGTTGTATATAATGAAGATATGGAAAGAACGCAAAAAGAATGAGGTCATTCCAAGTTCGTATGCAAAAGTTATTGGCAAAACAGTTTGGGGATATATTGGGGATCTAAGGTAGGACCGATCTCTACCTATATCGGGATCTAAGGTAGGACCAATGCCCACCTCCAAAAAAAAGTGACGAAATTATTGCCAAATTTGGAAAACTTAGTTCCGAAGTATACCCAAACCCTAAGATTATTAGGGATATTTAAGGAGACTTCCAAATACTTTTCAAAGAGATTTTCCAACACACGTTTTTATCAAGATCCAAAGTGGACACAAGAAGACAAGGAGCGAAAGCTAGGGTTTTGGAATTTTTCATCATCGTATTTATTTCTCTTTGATTATCTCATATGTATATCGGTTTTACTAAATCCATGAGTAGCTAAACTCCTATTTGATTGAGGATGATTTCTAAGTTCTGAATATGATTTGATTTAACATATGAATCTATTTTGATTTCTTCATAAAAATTATCGTTAGTTTCTACTATGATTATATTTACGATCGATTGATTATTTTTGGAGGTCTACTAAACTAATCCCTTGATTGATCTATTTCTAGGAACGGGTTAGGATATCCGTAATTTTTGAATAACCCTTACACAAGTAGAAAACGTGAGACCTTGCAGAGGGATTCTGTTGAGCAATCGTGTGTAGAAACAATACTAGTAAGCAAACCGACCGTGCTGAGTTTAACTGCTAGGCTCAAACCTATATTCAGAAGCCCTAAAGCATTCGACTGAATTACATCTTGTAAGCGAACCTTAAGGTGGTTCGTACGGATATAATCTGGTACCTTAGCGTACCTGTTATTCGATGATATTAAGAATCTTGGGGGTATCTAAGCGTACATGTTACCATACGGTTGGTGATAATCTGTGATTTATGACGAATAGATAAATATATTACTGTGATGAATGTTTAGTAATGAAGAAGGATTCCTTGATCATACTTCTCATCATTGATTACATCTTAATTAATTGCTTTATTATCAACTTTGCTTTATATTCAACCTATAAACAAAACCCCCATTTGTGACCTCTGACAATTAAAAACTCAATGCTCTTCGTGGGAACGATTCTTGTTTCCATTATATTACCAGTTAATTGTGTGGAAATAAGTGATTTAAGTTGTTGCACTCACGACACGCATCACCATGAAAAACTCCTAGGAGTTTAAAGAGGATCGATACAAAACATAACATACCAAAGCGTGTCGTGTTGTGTTGTCCTACAAAATTAAGTGTGTCGTGTTTTAATGTGTTGTGTATGCTTTTCTTTGCCTTAAAGAATTAAATGTGTCGTGTTTTATTGTGCCCAATATGCTTTTCCTTCCAAAGATTTGACATGGCACAACATATGAATAATTAACCCAGCATATACAAGATCTTCGAGGAGATCAATTGTGTTTGCACACTAGGATGTCACGTTTGCAGTATGGTGGCGTATATAGAGAGAATGAAATACAAGATTTTTCAAAAACAAAAAGAAAATTTTAAATTTCATGCTTTCGTTTGGGCCGAGTCGAACACAAGGATGTTAAGCGTGATGGCCAACATGACGATAACACTTTGGGAAGTTTTAATCCAGCCCTCATGATCTTGTTGTATTTTCGTTTTGGGTTGTCAATTTCCCTTCACTTGTCTTTTCTGTTTTTTAATTTTGCATTGTATTTATTGGATTGAGTATCTCTTAATACCTCATTTTTCAATTAATTTTTTCTTTGACCAATAAAACAAAAAAGATTCTGTTGCAGCCGGACCAACCCTGGGGGGTGGGGTGGGGTGGTGAGTAGGCCATTTCTCTACAAGATCAGTTTGGACTTTGGGCTAACTTCTTTGTTTTGGGATTGAAGGGTGTTAATGAAGGATTGGAAGTTACAAATTCAAAGCTGGCTGGACCAGACAAGTCCGATGGCAATGATGTCCACTCTGTATCCTATGATCCAATCCAGTCCCCCGTTCCATGAATCATGTCAAGAAAATTTAGTTACCTAAATTCAGATGATTATTTTCTCTAATTTCTTTACATGTGCTCTGCCAAATGTCATATCTGCAACTACACCACATGTCATCCCTTTTTATCTTTAAGTTCATGGATCATTTTTTGATCCAAATGCAGGATGCCTTTCTTTTTCCTCTTTTTCATTACGTTAAAAGTGTGGGGGCATTTTACTTCTCAACCTGCTATAGAGTAGGAGAAAAGGTGCATGTCAAGAGAATTAAGACAATAGCATGAATATATGTCAAATTTTCCATAAGAGAAAAAGAAAGAAAAAAATATGAATGTCAAAACAAATTTGAAATAATAGATCACCTAAGTATAGGTTTTAATTTTAGTTTCCCATACATTTATTTGTTGGATTGTTCCTAGTTTTTTGGAATCATTTGTTAAACTTCAGTTCATTTGGATTCATTTACCAAACTTCTCTACAAATTTCAACTATGTCATGATTTCTTGCTTTTCTTTCAAAATGACATTGGACGGCAAGTACAGAGCCTGCAACAAGTTTGAATGGTGGAGTGGCGTATAATGTACATTCTCTATTCAAGATTTGTTGCGGTTCACTAGTTTAATCTCTCTTTTCCGCTTTTGATATTTTTTGATAAACAAAGTCTCCAGAAGGAACAAATGCAATTGCAGAATATGCCACCATAACAGGTTGAGAAGTAAAATGCCCCCTAGATGACCGCTGTCACGGTGGGACGGCCGACAGAAGAAATCAGCACGAAAATATCTAGAGCCAAAATATCTAGAGCTCAGCACCTCGTGAGTCGTGTCTCAGTAATTTACTAATCTATTCCCACAAGAATTCTAAAGTTACACCAAGGCAATGTAATAATTTTGTTATGAAAACCCAATAACCCCAATTCCGCAATGGCGCAACCGTGACTCTGTGGCATAGCTAGTGCCTAGGTGTGTAACCAGTACGCCTGCTTTGACAGGCGTAGCTAATTTATGCCTGCTTTGAAAACAAATATATTGTCACGGCGTCACCATCAGTTCTAGTTTTATCTTGTTTCGATTAAGAAACAAAAGGGCAGGTAAATTATTAGCTAATTCTAGTAAATTGGTTGGATTGCTACTTTTATGAAACAGTTGGGTTTTGACCAAATTATACAGAAGGAGAGAGCACTTCAGTTTCATAGTTTGGCAGAGGTTTACATTGTAGTGCTTCCACATATGATTCACAGTTGAAGCCTGTAATAATCAACCTAAAAAGGTGGCAATTTTTTTTTAATCTATTTTTTTTTTTGTTGATCAGCAAAGAAGAATTTCCATTAATAAAAAAAAGGGAGTACAAGAGATTTGTACCACCCTAAGAATACAACAAGGAAAGAAAAAAGAAGAGGGGTAAGAAAAAAAACAGAAGAAGAGAAAAAAAAGAGAGAGAACTAACCAAACCACAACCTGACTTGAGGAGGTTCAAAGTACGGAGAATTCCAGCTCCTTAAAACTGAATCGAAAGACACTTCTTGAAAATCAATAAAACATAAGGCCCAAGAAAAGAACCAGAACTTTGTCTTAGCAATAACCCCTGTTAACTCCCGCTTCTTATCCGAGAAAAGTCTCGCGTTTCTCTCCAACCAAATAGACCAAGCTAGTTATCATAGCAAGAACCATTCCCCATAACTCCTTTGTAACTTATTTCGACCTTTAGTAAGCCAAGCTGGGAAAAAAAAGGCTCTTCGCCGATATGGGAAGAACAAAAACGAGCTCGAGATCATTACTAAAATGATTCCATAACCCCTGAGCAAAGGAGCACAGAATAAATAGTTGGTCCAAGATTTCCACCTCCCCACAAAAAACACACCCACCAGAAATCTGCATACCTCTTCGAGAAAGAAGATCATTTGTTGGGATTTGGTTTTGAATAACACACCACATAAAAAAATAAAAAATTAGGAGGATATTTTTGCCTCCATATATGACTGAATAACTGCTTATCTTGAGAAAGGATAGAGATGGAGTCTTTGTGAATGTGCTCATAGCAAGATTTAAGTGTGAAAAACTTATCTTTATTACGTATCCACCCAATGTTGTCGTTATCAAACCAATTAAAGTTAACCCTGCTCAACTTTTCTTGAATAATCTCTAGTTGGGCTCTAGAGACAGAATCAATCCTATTAGGTATCTCCAAGTTCCAATCAGAAGTGTTCGGTGATCCATTACTAATAGAGGCAATGAATTTACCTTTCGACCGAGCTTTACTGTAAATGTTCGGGAATTCAGACTTCATATCTCTGTCAAATAACCAACCATCTTCCCAAAACCTGACTTTAGCTAACATTTTCTTCCAAAATGGATTGTCTATCTCAAGAATAACCAGCCCTCTGTGTACAATATAACTAATATTTTCTTCAAAAATGGACTGTTTACCCATTATTCCTTTCGGAATAGGTACCATGTAGCTTCCTTTAGGCTGGTTTGAGATGAAAGGTTGTTCACTAAGACCCTCGATAATCTTTTTCCAGAGCATATCATCTTCTAAAGCGAATCTCCATAACCATTTTAAAAAAAGAGAATCATTCATATGCCTCAAACTCTTTATCCCAAAAACCCCGTTAAGTTTCTTCTTCATCAACTGCGGCCACGTCACCAAGTGCATTTTTTTCTTCTTTTTTGGTCTATCCCAAAGAAAATCCCTCAAAATTTTCTCAATCTTCTTTCAACAGAAATTGGAATCTCAAACAAGGACATGAAATATATTGGCAAACTGTCCAAGACACTATTGATCGAAGTAACTTTACCTACCCTTGAGAGGTCAGAATTATTCCATGTGGATAACCGTTGAGTGCATTTATCGATAACTCTGTTCCATTTTGCTGTCCCTTTGTATTTATCTCCCAAAGGTAATCCAAGATAAGAAGTTGGTAGTTGATCATTAAGACAACCCAATATAGAGGAAACTGATTCAAATCATTGTCACAAGCAACTCCATATAACTTTGCTTTTAGAAAAATTGATCTTAAGCCCGGATAGAAGTTCAAACCCAATAAGAATCAACCTTACGTGGTTAAGTTGATCTACACTAGCATCTAAGAAGAATAAGGATTCGTCAGCGAATTGGAGGTGAGTAATTGAGGTCCCATTTTATCTGACATTAAACCCTTTGATATGACCATTTTCTTTTGCCTTCAGTATCATCAAATAATATTTTTTTGCGACAATTAGAAATAACAAGGGGGGTAGAGGGTCACCTTGGCGAATCCCCTTTTTGCTTGTAAAGTAACCTTCAGCACTTCCATTGATGAGAATCGTGAAGCGAACCCTCTGGACACAAATCATGATCCATTTAATCAATTTTTGCCCAAAACCCATCCTATCCATTGCTTCTTTAAAAAAATCCCAATTGACATTATCAAACGCTTTTTCGAAATCAATCTTACATATGAGACCTACTTTTCCCGATTTCACTCTAGAATCGATAAGCTCATTCGTAATTGAGACCCCATCTAAGGTTTGATGTTGCTTTATGAATGCAAATTGTTGATGAGATATGATCTTTGGCAAAGCTTGCTTCAAACGATCAGCCAACACCTTATCGGTGATATTGTATGCCCTATTAACTAAACTGATGGGTCTCAAATAAGAAATCTCTTCCACTGTATCCTTTTAGGAATTAAACGAACATATTCTTAAATTCCATTCCAAATCCCCAAAATCCTGAAACTCTTGAATAGTTTTCATAAAAGGTGGAAATGTTTGAAGCCCCTAATTATATGGAATTAAATAATAATTAAAAATAACTACTAGAAGTTGTGATACCCTGCATTTTCCCCCACCCGTTTAGTACGCGTAACGGATCGGGTTAAACCGGATTCGACAAAACTGTTAAGTTGGACCAAATGTGAACTTTGGTCTTACCAATTACTTGTCCAATTTTCTGTGTATTGCTTGTGGGTATACATTGTTTCATTTATAGTGTGTCGATGCGCGACATTTTATAGGATAGCACCATGAATTCTGATCCAGTACTGGAGGTTAGGAAATTGCATGGTATTGTTCCACCCCTGCATAGTGTTAGTGGAAATGGGTGGGAATAACCACTTAGATATCTACAAGGGATTTTAGGAAACAGGAGATAAATGTTTTAACAAGGGAATTTATGAACAGAGAGTAAATGGGGAAGAATGAATTTTATTACTTTTGGAAAATGAAAAGATGGGAATTGAAATTAAACCGTAAGAACTATATATCAGAGATTTCTCAAGAGTTAAAGTCAGGGAAAGAGAAGAGTTCTAAGGAAAAATTGCTAGGATTGGGATAATTTGAGGTAGGTTTTACTGCTCATCTTCTTTGGGATTTTCTTTCCTGTTCATATGATTTTGAATTATCTAATTTTGTTTTATGGCTGTTTTTGGATTGATTAATATTGATTGAATTGTTTGTTATCACAAATTATGAAACTGGAATGTTTGGTTTTTGAAAAGAAAATACCTAGTTTCAAATGATTGTTCTCACTGATTTCTTTTGGAGCATAAGATGTTTATAAAAATGCTTATTAGAACCTTAAATCTAAAACCACGAATTTGATGAGTTGATTGTTAACATGTCCATTTTGCTTGT
>JAJJMB010009213.1:594309-628133 GCA_023531105.1 Papaver atlanticum | reverse complement strand
AAGCCTTGTTAGGTGGTTATAAACATTTTAGTGAGACTAATTAAGGACAGTTTGACAAAATGAGAGCATAAAATGGAAGGGAAAGAAATAGATTTAAGTTTCAATACCCACCCGTAACAACCGAAATTTGGACTAATTCGTGATCCGCATTTTGGGGTGTTACAGAAGTTATTTCCATGGATTGGCTGCTTGTTATCAATCAAAACTTAATTGTTGCTTTAGTACACATCAGCGATCAAAATGGTTTGAAGCTAAGAATTCTTAATATTCCCTAAAAACCAATTATTTAGTTTGAAATGTATTGAGGGTTTTAAAAGTACCTTCTCTCATTTCTAATTATTAAGGGACATTTGTTTATTCCTTAGGAGCAAATTTTAGATGATGTTCTCATTGTTAATGACTGTGTCGATAATAGATTAAAGGATAAAAGCCAAAGGAGATAACTTTCGATAATGTTGGTTAGCAAGTTTTTTCTTGTATCTTGCAGAAACATGGCTTCTGTGCTAAATGGATCTCTTAGATGATGTGGTGTATTTTTAATTCTAACTTTTCTATTCCGGTGAATAGGGGTAATGTTTAAACTGTCCAAAGATTTGAGGCAAGGTGATTCTTTATCCTATTTTCACGTTAGTTCATATCCAAATTGGAATGTTGTAACTCTTTCCAAGCTTATGAATGAAGAAGTAGAGAAAAATAAAATTCATGGCTTCAAGGTAGCGGATAATAGCACAATGACATCCCATCTACAGTTAGCAGGTGATACACTTGCTTTTCATTGATAATCACGTTGATGAAGTGAGAAGGCTCTTAATTTTTATTTCAGTTTTCGAAGTTCCCACATGTACGAAGCTCAATTTTGGATAAAAGCACCCTAATTAGTATCGGTGCTGATGATTGTACATTACCGAGTTGTCTAGAGAACTTGATTGTAAAACCGAGAATTTGTCTTTCAAGTACTTATAGGTATGCCAATTGGTGTACCATTCAGGTATACTTCTATCTGAGACTAGGTTCTTGAAAGAAAGAAGCTTAAACTTGCTTCTTGGATGAGGAAATTCTTGACGGAGTAGGTAGAATTGCTCTTATTATCAAGAATTATCTTGTGAGTCTACCTATATACTTTTTCTTTTAATTTCCCATGGAGTGTGTGGAGAAAAAAAATGAAAAAGATTACGCAAAAGTTTGCATGGGGTTCCGTGGATGGGAATTTATAGATGTGTTTGGTTGTGTGGAACAAGATCTGTAATCCAAAGAAACTTGATGGTCTTGGTGTTAGAAACCTAAGAAGAATAAATCAGCCTTTACAGTCTAAATGGGTTCAGAGATGTCCGAAAGAGAACAATTCTCTTTGGAGAAAAATAGTGTTATATAGAATGCTCAACTACACAATTGGGTATGTCAAGTGTGTTTTCATATTTTAGGCGTCAAAAATAGTTCTTGATTTATCGTACTAAAGATAGCTTCGGTTTGGAATAGATTAGGTAGTAGAGTCTTTGGATTTTCTAAGTTAGTTAATGCAAATGAAGAATTGATGATCATACAAAGAAATTAATTTGAATAAGTTTTATCGAGGTAAGTAACGAAGACTAGTCTTTCCTTTCTATCGAACTATCAATCGTACCAAAGTTCGAGGACTTTAGTAGTTGATCATTATTCAATGTACATCATATCACGGATTATCTTCTTGCTAGGTCTAGTGATGTTTTGACTTCTAATAACTTTCTTTTCTAGACTCGAAATCAGGCTTGAGCGAAAAGCACAAGTGTTAATGAAAATTTCAAGTCTTGCAAATTCCTTCTTGAGTTTGTAATGTTTTGTTTTGGTAGTTCGCTATTAATTATATTATTCACTTGAGTTCACAAACTCATGAACTAAGTTTGTGAATCAATAAGCTTATAGAAGTCTTGGAGTTTGCGAACCTAAATATGGTGAGTTTGCAAACCCAATCTAGAGAAAATCTCTAAGAACTTATGTCTTTTGAGTCTAAGAACTTGTGTCTTTTGAGTTCACAAACCTATTATGGTGAGTTTGCAAACCTATAGAAGAAAAACTTCCTCTGAGTTACATTTTCATTTGAGGTTGCAAACCTATCTTGAAAGAAAGATCGATCGCAACTTGTATCTATATTTGTGTTGCTTATATTTCTTGTATATTCTAAGGTTCTTCTCTTCTGATATAAGGTCATTCAAGAATAGCAGATCAAATCCAGATTTGATATAAAACTATAAACACGATGAAGTATAACTCTTATCTATTCAAATCTCGTTTATGACTTTTCCACATGAATACATCTTAGATTAAGTTCTAGTTGTGACTTGTGTACATAGAAGATTAGGTGTCCCTATAAATATTGAAGAATATAAAACCTAATCTTGGATTTATATTCATCTAAGTTAAGTGCACCGTTTTATATTCTTAATCTAGAATCGAAAAAAAAAATCACCAGGCATCCTGTTGGAGGAAGGGTAGCTCTAGTCTTCAAGACGAACTGTGAAGAAAATCCTAGGTATGTATAGGACATTATATAGGGAATGTTAAAATTCTTGCGAGAATCAAGAGACGTAGGGGCACAACTGCACTAGAGTATCTTAGAGGGTTTATTTTTTCCCAACTAAATTCCAGACCGAACTCTTATAGTAAGCAGTGTCTATAACAACTTAGTACAATGTGTGTTCAAATTGGACAAGGATTCGGGGTTTATCTGCTTTGCAGTTTTCCTCATTAATAAATATCATGTATATGTGTGCTTTTACTTTTCCGCGTTAAAGTTTATCTTTTAGTTGTTAAAAACACTACCTTAGTTCATATTCCTATACAACATAAATATTGGTGGTGTACTTGGTACCTCTCTTTTCAGATAGTACTCAAAGATGGAGAGTAGTGTTAATGGATAACTCATTGCTCCAAGGTATGATATTTAGAAAATAGTGATTAAGTTTACCCCACTCATGCAAAATCATCTTGAGCATTCCATACAATCAGGTAAAGATCAATGTGTGAAAATACTATACGTGCTGTTTTGAAAATGAGACAGCTGATCACTTGGTGAGTTGGTTTTACATTGTAAGATTACTTTTAAAGGTATGAACTTATTTCATTAAGGATTTTTGTATATTTGTCTATCCTATCTACGGTTGTTTCACATGTTGATTCTTAGAATATGAATGTGTTACAAGAAAGATGTAAAAAGGTTTGAAATAAGATTCATTTTGCCGCGATTTTCCATCTTTAAAAGGAAATGAACAGTACAGTCTTTGATACTCTTCTTAAATGTGTTGATGAAATTATTATGCTATCTAAACAAATTATAGTTCTTTGATTTTGTGATAAGGATGTATTAAAGCATATTAGTAGTACTCATGTTTTGCTTGATAATTGGGATGTTCTTCATACGTACTATAAGAGAACTTTCCTATTCTTTGTAAGGCTCTCTTACTCTTTTTTTAATTTAAAATAACCTTTTTGTCATCAGATAAAAAATGGCTTTAAGCTAAGGGCATTAGAATTTTCCAACAGAGTTTTTTCGTTAAAAAATAACTAGTTTATTTAGACTCAGGTAAAAACGAGTTAACTCAGTAGTATGAAAAATGGAGTTTAAAATCTCAGTCTTCTCTGTTTCTTAGGATGATCTTAATCTCCCTTCATTAATTTAGCATCTGTATCTCTTGTTTGTTTGTTTTTCCAATTTATTTTAATGTCTTTATCTTAGATTAGCTTGTAGAACAAATCTAAGCTTCTCTTTTTCTTGTTTTTTTCATAATTTTTTCATTTTATCTTTGTTCAAAAACATGCTAATGTTATTCTAATTTATTTTGTAGATCTTCCAGTTGATTCATGTGTAGTCTCCAGAAGTGGAAACCAGTGGTGGTTATTCTCCCAGAATATCTATATCTTTGAGTATATCAGAGTAGTGCTTGCTTTCCGACAGTGGTGTTGTGTCTTTAACCATAATTGTGCTTTCAAGAGTTGTTAGAATATTGGTACTTCACATCAATTACATCTCTTTAGCTTATACCATTATTTAGTTCTTCGAATTATCATCATGGATAAAATTCATTTCATCAAACAAAAACAATGGTTCAACCAGGTTATATCGGTGTCTGTGAATCAACATAATTATAGCAACAAAAATGGGAAACTTTCCCTCTTATTCAAATTTCAAAAAAAAATTCAATTATACCTATCATTCCGAAGAATAAGCTTGACATATTTCAATACTCTTATTGGTGGAAACAAAATAATTCTAATTTTTTCCAACCATTTTATAATCTTGTAAGATATCTTCTTATTACTCCTAATCCTAAAACTCATAAGATTTATAATCTAAAAAGCTTCACTCAGGAAATCTTAATACTGATAGAGCAACACAAGGAATCAATAACATGGAGAACCTTCCCTCAAAGATGCACACAACTACCATTGGAGCAAGTTCCTCAAGAATAATCAGAAGAACAATAACTACAACACGGGTGGTTAAAGACACTGATGCATAATGATCATTTAGTCTTTTGGGTAAAATTAAATCCAAAGAACCTTTGAATCATGATGATGTGAAGAAAGAAGTCAATATTCGATGGAGAAGCTATAAGAAGTATGAAATGATTTAAAAGGGAACTAATCAGTTTGTTATAGGTTTGAAAGAAAAGCAGCTTATGAAAGTGTTATCGCAAATTCATTGTGGTCGATGCTAGGGTATTTAATTTATCTCCAAAGATGTAACTCGGAAATAGCAATTAAATATCACAAGTTCTTAAGTCAAGTCTGGTGTGTGAAAGTACGATACATTCAACAAATCCTCTTGAATGAAAAACTGGTAAATGATATCTATAAATAAATTGGCAAGAGAGTTATCGCAGAAGGTAGGAGAAGATTGCTAAGGGGTCATGTAACAAATACAGTTTATATGGAGGGAAAACTAAAAGAACCACTAAGAAGATGTGGATGGCTCGGTACTACTAAGAAGATTGACAACAACATAAGGTTGAAAAGATGGATGAGGAGACATATGCTGAATAAAGTTAAAATTAAGAGGGAGAGGCTTTTTGGGTGGTTATATCCTGGGTACTGGTGCTCATAGTAATTCTGATATGTTATCTGACATAACTATTATTTTCCATAATTCAGAATTGGGGATTTCTAGTAAGAGTGATGTTCAAAAGAATAAGAGAATCAGGGATGAATCTTCTCTATCAAACTCCAAATATCTAAATTCAATCAATACCCAAAGTAACCTTATTTTCCAATCTGATGATACTATTATTGAGTATGCTAATGATGGTAAAAGCTTTGTAGAGAATGGAATGCAGTACCATCACAAGTATGTTGATGAGAAAGTAATTGGTAACTCTCCAAATCTGTTTGGATAATTGACTGCACAGAACTAACAAGGCAAATCTTCTAATTACCCAACGATGCTTTTCCCAACTCTGGTTTGTCACCTTAACTTTATAATTCCCCACATTTCTACTTCTTTTAGATTTAGCTTACTTTCCTTTGTCGTTCGTTTATTTACCTTAAAAATTTAACCCTTAGTCAATTTCTGAGATTTTCTTATGTTAATATTGATAACAATTTGTTCTTAACCATGAGATTTATCTCTTGGAATGTTCAGGGTTATAGTAACAAAGGTACTTGAAACCATCCCAGGAATTTAATTTATTCCAATGATCCTGATGTCATAGTTCTGTCAGAAACTAAAACAGGCTTCAAAAAAGTGTCATACTTCATTAAGCCTCTTAAGTACCCTAATTACTTCATCTTTATCTATTAGGTAGGTATGCAGGCATGTGTATTCTGTTGAAGGATGGTCTTAATTTGGAAATTGTTAGTTTTAATTTAAATATAACTAATTTTATCTTCTAATTTGATAGTTGGTCTAAGATAGCCTTTACTTGTATGTACAGAGCTTTACCTAATGGTAATTGGGATGCTCAATGAGATTACATAATTCAATTTAGGCGATATATAAATTATCCTTGGATTTTATTAAGAGATATGAATTTTATCCTTAGTAATTGTGAAAAGTTCGGTGGTCACCCTGCTCGCTGTCAAACTGTTCTGGATACTGCAAGGGATTTGTTTAATGTCTTAGGGATTCAAGATATTAGCTTCTCCAGAAATCAATTTAGTTGGACTAAGATGAGGCATAGCATAAAATTGATTCAAGAGACACTTGACAGATTTTCAGGTGATGATAAATAGTTTAGATTATATCCAGACTCCCATGTTTATCGTTTATCCCCTATTGCTAGTGATCATGACCCTATAATTCTCACGGACTCTAGGAGTGTTAATTATGTCAAAAAAACCAAATAAGTTTAATAAATCTTGGCTTAGAGACCCTTCTTGTAAAAATGTTAGTATTAAAAATTGGAAGTCCAATAATAATTGTTTTACTGCTTTCAAACATAAATCTTCTTTTAAATAGGTTAGATTTGCCTCGAGGGAATGGAATATTACAAAATTTGGACACATTCAATCCAACATTAGTGATATTAATAGACAAATAGAGATTCTTCAGTCTCAAGGAATAGTGGATACCAGTGACACTAGACTTTCTAGTCTTCTTAGTCACCTTGAACATTGGAGAGAAAAAATGAAGAAGAGTTCTGGAAACAAAGTGCTAAGGATGATATGCGTTATAGCATTGCTCGGTTGAACCCTCCAAGCGTTGGTATGTCAAGTTTGGTTGTCATATTTTAGTATCAAGACTCAATTAGAGTCGCTTGATTAAATATACTAGAGTCAACTTCGTTTAGGTTAGACTAGAAAGTCTAGGAATGTTGAGACATACAAGTATTACCTTGAAGACCTGAAAAACGTGAAGACATATCAACTACCATGAAGACATCATCCTTACACTTGAGGTTAGTGATACTGACTTGACTTGTTTACATTCATATCGTTACTTTAAAGTCATTTACGATTAAAAACATAACATGCGAGGTTATATTTAATATTCTAGTATTAGACTTGGTCATTTTATTATGATCAAAGTTTCAAGGAAGAACATTTAGTTACGAAGTATAACGTTTATCTTTTGAACTTCGTAAATGCGACATCGACAGAATCTATGTAACTTGTTACTTAATTGTGTATTGGGTATTGGTGTGATTTCATTTTAGGAAACTACGTTTCATTACATATGTTTAAAGGAAGTACATATAAGAAACTTTTTTCATAATTGAAAAGAAATCAATAGGTGTTTTGGTCCGGTTTTCTATGAAGATCCATTGGATGACCAATTCGAACCTAAGGTAGTAACTTTGGTAGAACCGATCTTAACTTATGTTACATGGTAAAACCGATCCCATCTTTTATTGGGAGTCTTGGTAGAACCGATCCTTACCTATATTGGGAGACTTGGTACAACCGATTCTAGCTTTTGTTGGGAGTCATGGTAGAACCGATCCCTACCTATATTGGGAGATTTGGTAGAATAGATCCTAGCTTTTTTTGGGAGTCATGGTAGAACCGATCCCTTCCTATATTTGGAAACTTGGTAGCACCGATCTTAACCTATGTTAGCAGTCATGGTAGAACCGGTCCCAAGAGCAAAACCGATTTTCAACATTCACAAATTACTTATGATTTATGTAATTTTTGAATTAGGGTTTGCTAAATAAGAAAGTTCTAGATGTCGACATAATTTCTATCATGGGATTCTCGTGCATTGACTAGATGGTTGTAGGCGCAGGGATGCTGAGGGAACTAAGTAACTTGAGGTAGATTACTTGGTCTCAACTATACGAAGTTGGCTTTGTTCTTTGTATAACAGCTTAATTCTGAGAGTATTCAAACTGGACTAGGTCCCGGGGTTTTCCTGCATTTGTGGTTTCCTCGTTAACAAAATTTTGTTGTGTGATTTACTTTTACATTCCGCAGTTATAATTGTTTTATTATAATTAAAAGTATATACACTAGGTAGTTAATCCAACACACTTGATTGTGATCCTATAGTATATCGGTTTCATGTCGTAACTATTATCAAGTGTATACCTTGTTGTTGTATTGTCTCGACTTTGTCCGTGGACAATCACATTTGGTATCGGACTTATATGTTGAACCTAAAAGATTGTGGTGTACTTGGGTGCCCTCGTCATTTCAATTGGTATCAGAGCAGGAAAACACGAAAAGATCTAACAATTTGTATTTGGTGCAATCCAACCTATAAGACTAGAATCTAAAATGGTTTCATCTGAACCCATAATTGATTCAGCTAACGTACAATCAAGATTAGATGGTCTTCAACACGACCTATTAGCTGCATAAAAAAGAAATGTTGTGTTACCTACAATGTTAGAAAAATAAGTTGAACAAAACAAGTTATTGGCTGAAGAGATTACCAATACCTTGGTTGATAAGAAACTTGTTAAAGAACCTTCAAAACTTCCCAAAAATGAGTCTTTCGTAAGTTCTAATCTGATAACTGGTTATGTAAAACCTCATAATTCATTCTCACATAATAGTTGAATGAAAAAGGTAGTCGCACAGACAGAACATGTTTTAACTTAACCTGTTTTTTCTGCTATCAACCGGGACATTTTCAACAATCATGTAAAGTTTTTAAACAGATTGTTTGTTATGCAAAGACTCTGTTCAAACATGCTAAACAATTGTTTGGTATATTCAAAAACTTTACTAAGTCTTAGAAAAACCATTCTAATCTGAGAAAGGACCTGTAAATCATGTCTGTAATAAGGATCCTGTTGAAAGCTGTCTTGGTGCTTTTGCGTTCAAAACTACCTCATCATTTCAATAGTTTTTGGATAGTGGTTGTAGTAGACATATGACAGGAGATCTCTCATGGTTTATAAAGACAAAAGATTATAAAGGGGGATCTGTAACTTTCGGAGATGGAAGCAGTTGTCTCATCGGCAAGAAGGGAACTATCAAACTGTCAATCTCACATGAAATCCATGATGTTGTTTATGTAAAAGGTATGAAATCCAATCTTCTTTCAGTAAGTAAAATTTGTGATAAAGGTCACGAGGTTATATTTAATATGACAGGGTGTGATATTGACGATAAGTATGGAAAGATAATTTTTCGAGGACGACGTAGTATGAATAACTGTTATGTTCTTGATATACAGTCTAGTCTATATTGTAACCTAACCAAAGTAGAACCGACTCACTTATTACATGAATGGTTTGGTCATATCAACTACCGAATGCTTGGTAAGCTCATTAATCGTGAACTTGTCAGAGGCATTCCTAAAATAAATACTAAAGTAGAAGGTGTATGTGGTGCTTGTCAAAAAGGTAAGCAAGCAAAAGTTCCACACAAACTTTCTCGAGATATAGCCACTCATGCTCATCTCGATCTTATTCATATGGATCTTTTCGGTCTTATCCAACAAACTACGGTTGGTGGTAAAAAGATATGCTTTAGTAATGGTTGATGACTACACTCGGTTCACCTGGGTTGCTTATCAAAACAAAAAAATGGTACTCTTGAGGAGTTTAAGATTATTGTGAATAGGATTCCAAATGAACAGGGTCGCAAGCTAAAGAAAATAAGAAGCGACCGTGGTACATAATTCAAAGATACAAAAGTCTATGAATACTGCAATAAGTTAGGAATCTATTATCAATTCTCTGCTCCCATTACACCTCAAGAAAATGGTGTTGCTGAAAGGAATAACATAAATATTCAGGAGATGGCTAGAGTAATTCTTCACAACAAAAATCTACCACTCACATTCTGGGGGGGGAGCTGTTTTTACAGTTTGTTATCTCATAAATAGTTACTTGAGATCGAAAACTCTCAATACTCCTTATGAATTATGGTATGGAAGAAAACCTAATCTAAGTTATTTAAGGGTTTTCGGAAGCAAATGTTATATCCTTAAGGACATAGAACATAAAGGAAAATTTGATTCTAAAGTGACGAAGGAATTTTTCTTGGGTATGCATCTGATAGTCGTGCTTTTAAAGTATATAATCTTCGAATTAAAGTTATGATGAAATCAGTCAATGTGGTTATTGATGAAATTAGTGATTTCAGACAAGATAATCATATTGCAGTTGAGTTACCTCCTTCAGAAACTGTGAACAAAGAAAAGCTCAATAAGGAAGAACCTGCAGTTGTTCCTACAACATGTGATCCAGATGATAAAAATGACACAGAGAGTGTTGTTGAGACTCCTAACAATATTGAAAGTGAAACTCACAAACCTCCAAAGTGGGTACATCTTAGACATTCTGAAGAAGATATAAATGGAGATGTTAATGCCAGGGTGATGACTCGTAGGGAACTTCATAATGTTTGTCTTTACACATGCTTTATTTCATCCATAGTGCCAAAAAATGTCGAAGAATCTCTTAATGATCCTGCTTGGGTGAACTCAATGCATGAGGAACTCAATCAGTTTGAAAGGCAAGGAGTTTGAGAACGTGTTCCGAAACAAGAACGAGTCAATATTGTCGGGAAAAAATGGATCTTCAAGAACAAATCAGATGAATATGGAACTGTTATTCGAAACAAGACCAGACTTGTTGCTCAAGGATATTCGCAAATAGAAGGTATTGATTTTGATGAAACCTTTGCTCCAGTAGCTCGTTTAGAATCAATTATACTTTTACTTGCTTATGCTTGCAATCTTAAGATCAAACGTTTTCAAATGGATATTTAATCTGCATTTCTTAAAAGTCTTTATTGCTCAGCCTAAAGGATTTGAAGATCCCTCATTTCCTGATCATGTATTTAAACTCAAAAAGGCACTTTATGGTTTAAACCAGGCTCCAAGAGCTTGGTATGATAAATTAACATCCCTTTTACTTCAAAAAGGATTCTCTAGAGGTGGTGCTGATAAGACATTTTTCACCAAATGGAATGGAAATAATGTTCTAGTTGCACAAATCTACATGGACAGTATCATCTACGGATCTAACTCCAAAAATCTTATGAGTAATGAATTCGAAATGAGTAATGTGGGAGAACTGTCATACTTCTTGGAATTACAAATCCAGCAACAAAATGACAATGTTTTTCTATCACAAGAAAAATATGCTAGAAATCTTATTGAAAAATTTGACCTAAAGGAAGCAACTCCGATGCCAACCACTGGAAAACTTCAATTTGATGCCAGTGAAAGATCTGTTGATCAAAAACTTTATCGGTCTATGATTGGAAATCTGTTATATCTAAGTGCAACCATACCAGATATTGCCTTTAATGAAGGGTGTTGTGCTAGATTTCAAGAAAATCCAAAGGAATCACGTCTTAAAGATGTGAAGAGAATCCTTAGATATGTCAAAGGAACCAATGACTATGTTTTATCATATTATATGTACACCAATAACAGTCTTATTGCCTACTCAGATGCTGATTAGGCAGGATGTGTAGAGGATCGAACTACGGGAGTGTCCTTTCTCCAGAACATATGGACATATCGACCAAGAGCAAGAAAAAGTCTGTTGAATCCAGATAGAAATGTCCAAGAATGGATCAAAAGCTGGCTTAGTAAATACTTTTGCAAACTCGAAGATGACTGGATTATCAAGATGGCAAATACAGCCTGAGAAATTTGGAAGGCATGCTGTAGATGTGTTTTTGAGGATATTAAACTGAATCTGATTGAGGTTATCAGGCTAATTGAATACTTAACAACTTCACGAGGAAGAAAATGGTGTAGAAACACCAACCTGGTATTACTATTACCGGTAGTATTCCATCTATTGTCAAATGGACACCACCAACTGGTCCTTATTACTCAATCTGTTGTGATGCTTCTTTTAAAATTGTTGGTTCTACTTGTCATTCAGGATGGGGACTAATTTGTCGTTCTTTTGCAGGACAATTCATCAAAGCAAACTGTACCTATTTCAATGGACTCTTGAACCGGAAATTGCAGAGTGTAAAGGTTTACTACAAGCTATGCAGTGCGCGATGAACTAGGATTACAAAGTGTTTGCTTCGAGATGGATGCGAAATTGGTGATCAATGTCATCAATGGAGATTTCCCAATAACAGCATGGGGGAATCAAATTTTAATTTTAGAAATAAAATCTATTTCACATAAACAACCTTTTTGGTTTTGCAAGTTTGTAGCCAGCTGATAGAGTGGTTAGGCATGCTAAAACTCGCAGAATTCTGTAAGTTTGGTATGAACACCCTCCACCTTTCATTGCATATACAATATTGGGGGATGCAGTAATCATTGTTATCAACTGATGTCGTACAGCATGCACACTTACTTGCAGACCAAGCCTAAACGTTTCTCTTCTTAATTTAGTTTTTCTAAGAGTTCTATTTTTGGTTAAACTCTTCTTTCTTTATTTAGTTTGTTAAGTCGGATTTCTAATGCCTATTTAAGTTTGAGTCCTGTTTCAAGATAACACACATTATTATTTTGATTATTGAAGCAAAAACAAAATATCCCGTCTTAATACTTTGTTCTTCCTGCAATCTTTGTTTTATTCAATCTTCTCTCGAAGTCTATTCGTTTTTCTCATCACTGCTGAAAAAGTGGGGGTACAACAACCTCACCCAATAATTCTCTTAGCAATCTGTATGGACTAACTCCAATATACTTTTAAGAGAATCAACTAGACAGTCAGACTATATCTTAATAAAAAGTATATCAAAGAGTTATATCTTAATTTCTCGATTCAATCCTTACTCAAGCAAATAGAAATCTGCGATTTTAATTGAATACAAGAGAATTTAACTTGAACGGTACCAAAGACCAATGTTCAAGTATCAATCAATTTCAATCAACAACCAAAAGTCGGATTTCCCAATTGATTGATTCAACGCACAACCTGTGATATTTCAATTACATAACAAAATATAATGCGGAAAAGAAATAACATAGACACCAGAAGTTTTGTTAACGAGGAAACCGCAAATACAGAAAAACCCCGGGACCTAGTCCAGATTGAACACACACTGTATTAAGCCGCTACAGATACTAGCCTACTACAAAATAACTTCGGTCTGGACTGTAGTTGAACCCCAATCAATCTCACACTGATCCAAGGTACAGTTGCGCTCCTTAAGTCTCTGATCCTAGAAGGATACTACGCACTTGATTCCCTAGCTGATCTCACCCACAACTAAGAGTTGCTATGACCCAAAGTCGAAGACTTTAATAAACAAATCTGTATCACACAGAAAAGTCTACAAGAATAGATAAATCTGTCTCCCACAAAAATACCTATAATTTTTTGTTCCGTCTTTTGATAAATCAAGGTGAACAGGAACCAATCGATAACCCGGACTTATATTCCCGAAGAACATCCTAGAATTATCTATCACCTCACAATAATCTTAATCGACTAGCAAAACAATATATTGTGGAATCACAAACGATTAGACGAAGATGTTTGTGATTACTTTTCTATCTTGCCTATCGGAGAAATTAATCTCGAGCCAATTTTACAATTGTACTCAATACGATAGAAACGATTGTCTGGCTTCACAATCCCAATGAAATCTTCAATTCGTTAACCTACAGGGTCTCGGTAGAAACTTAAGGTTAAAGGAGAATCAACTCTAGCTTATACAACTAGTTTCACACAGGAGGTGTGGGGATTAACTTTCCCAGTTGCTGGAGTTCTCCTTTATATAGTCTCCAAATCAGGGTTTGCAATCTAAGTTTCCTTGGTAACAAAGCATTCAATATTAACCGTTAGATGAAAACCTGATTAGATTCAAGCTAATATCTTTCAACCGTTAGATCGAACTTACCTTGTTATACACAAATGAAATATACGTCATTTAGGTTTGTGTAAGCGTCCCTAAACGTGTACAAGTCGTTGGTTCAACAGTAGTTAACCAAATGGTTAGCCATATGAGCACTTTCATATCAACCATATTCATCTTCACCATAACTAGTCCAAATGACTCAAATGAACTAGTTCAAGTGTTGTTCAATTGCTTAGATCTCATAGAAGTATATAAGACACAATCGAAGCAAAATCGGTTTTGATTCACTTGAATCGATTCATGAACTTTATAGCCACGGTTTGCAAATATGCATTCCTTAGTTTATATAAATTTAAGTTCACGAATAAACCAATTTTAGAAAGTAATACACTTAAGTATGCGTATGCGTAGTTAAGTAACCGGATTTTAGTTTGTTTTGGTTTCCAAACTCAGCAGAAATTCACGGACGTGAACTTTCCGCCAGTATGCGTACGGGTACGCATACTTAGGTAACCGGATTGAGTTGGTTTTGATTTCCAAACTCAGCAGAAATTCACGGACATGAACTTCCGCCAGTATGCGTACGGGTATGCATACTTACCCAGTCTCCATGAACCATTTAGTACACACACAAGTGTGCATACATTTGGTTCCCGGTTTTGGACTTATGCACTAATGCGCGAACATATTATATGCTTATATCCAAAGATGGTTACATTTTCTAAACTCTTTATTTCAATCATTGAAACATTCTTAGAGGATGTTAAATAGAGGTTATTCACACACTATTCTTCATCAAAGAAATTTTCAAGATATTGAAATAATCAACATGACTTTTGTCACTTATAAAGATGAACTTGGCCAAAGCGAAAGCTTACCAACACATATTTCGAGAGCGAGATAAACTTGGCTTGAAATAGCAAATGTGTATAATCGAAGTCTATATAGCAATACGACTTTTGTCTCAAGATAGGAGATAGAGTAGATAGACTTTTTGAGTGATAGATAAGTTCAAGTCTCCACATACATATTAGTCGATGAAGTTCCACCAGTTCCTTGAGTAGTTCTTCGTCTTTGTATGATGAACGTCGTGGAGTCTAGAGATAAACTAAACTTTCTATCCTAGTCCGAGACTTAGTTATAAGTAGACTAGAAATCAGGACTTATAGTTTTGGCAACTAAACTTGACAACAAGCTTGAGATAGCAACGCTTGCGCCTTCGACCGAGCAGTGCTCTAACAATCTCCCCCTTTGTCAATTTTAGTAACAAAACTATCAATACATATGGAATACAAAAAATAAACTTTGCAGCTTCTCTTCCACATGCATGATCTCCTTGGTTCTTCAACATTACTCGAAATCTTCGTCACTTCTAAGTACTCCAATGATTCCAAAGTTTGTAAGTTCAACATTATCGTTGTTGAAAATCCGTAGCCATAACAATGAGAAAACAAAAGCTCTCGATCATTGTTACACAATGTCATAGTATTATTACACAGCATCAAAGTTCAATTGTATCACAACTTTGAAAACAATACTATGGTGATATGTATCACTCCCCTTTAGTCAATACTCCATCTCACATGGAAACCACTCCCCCTTACATAATGATCCGAAAACCATATGTATTTGTAGTGTGAACTACACATTAATTCTCCCCCTTTTTGTCAATAAAATTGGCAAAAGTACGAAAACTAGTGGGATCCTAATGAAATTTCCATAGAGACATTTCATGACCAAAATAAAGCACATATCAACTTTTTAGATGCAATCATATATTCGAAACTAAATGCATTCATCAAGGAGTTTATAAAGATACAAGATAACCCCTACAATATTCCTCAGCCGCACTCCCCACAAAGATTTGGCAATAAAGCACAAGTTCAAATAAGAACTCTCCCCCATATAATGTCATTGCCGAAAGAACAACAAGAGCCACCTTACTTTCACAAGAAAAGAAGGATTTCTTTGGACAACAATAAATCACATAAGAATATGAATTTATATCCAAAATACTCAATTGAATTAACCACAAGTGAACCCATGATTAATTCAACTGGAAAATGCTCAACATAAGAAAACTTACGGATCCGCACAGTATATCCATAAAAAATATGGATCAGTGAAGATCAATACTGCGGAATAGACAAAGATTCATTCTATCTTTCATCACTATTTGCACAATGACATACAATAGATTTAATCTTTGTAAACAAAAGCTCATCCTTTCTTTCATCAATATTTGCATAATGACATAAAAGGCTTAACTTTTGTTTTTGTCAAAAGTTCATTCATTCTTTTATCAATACTTGCATATCGACGTACGAAAGACTTAACTTTTGACAACGTATGGGACAATCATAGTTCACGGACGCAAACACACATATCCCATAACAAATTGCAATATATATAACCATAAAGATTAATACTGCAAAAATCATCTTCCAAACAACCTTTAAAATTTAAACAAATAAATCTAAAAACATTGTAGATGAAAACGTTGAACATAGCTATGTGTAATCACAATAATGGCTATCCCAAACTCTAGTTATTCTTCTTAAAAACATAAGAATAAAATTCTCATAAGAAGCTTTCCTAGACATTGAGACCTCTGAAAAATTCTTTATCGTCCCCGAACTCCATGTCGTCAACAGCCATATGAACATATGGTTCGTGAAGAAATGAGTCAATTCCAACAAACCTTCTAGGTTGAAGATGTCGAACCAGGGCCTTATGAATCTATAGAGTTCTCAAAACACAAGCCTTTATTTGTTGAATCTCCTTTCTTGTCTCCTTCAACTCTTCAAGAACATCAGAAAACTTCTAAGAATTTGAAGGAACATCTATTGGCTTCCTCACATTCCTTCTTTTTGTTTTCAAAGTTGGAGGTAACGAAGATCTCTCTTTTTCCTTCGTGATTGATGGCTTAACAATCATATTAACATCTTTTCCATCAGAAGACATGATGCTTGGAGTATCCATATGAGAGGAAATCATAACTTAAGTCTCAACAAGCAGTCTTAGGATAAAAAGAGTTTCAGGGAAGGAAAAAGGAATGTAGGGTTACAGAACCTTTATACACTTCAAAGGATTCACGTACGCACAACTCTTACCCTATAAAAGGAAGAATTGTCAATTTTAACCCTCTTTTATTGATTAAACAGGAAAGTCCTTTCCAATATCAATTAGATATGAAAAGCGACATGAATTCCAGACTTTATAATGCTCTTAGAGCAAAAACAAAAGAAAGACAAAAAAACAACTAAAGAGTTTTGTTTTCTTAAAGCCTGAGGTGTGCAAAATCTTGTCTCTTTTAATCAGGCACATGAGACAAGATGCACTAACTAACACAATTTAAGTTGTGTTGGGATGAACAATAATCTGTCCATCATATCCCTTTTGATTGGAATTCATAGAACCCTGTTTCTCATAGTTTTTAGACCATAACTTTCTTTCCAATGGTCTTGTCTTATCCTTGGAAACTAACTTCTTTGACGAAGATAAAATCTTACATACCTCTACAGTCTTTTGAACAAGTTTGAGCTTGTTTGCTAATCGATTTGCTCTTCGTTGAAGTTTGTTGACATGTCTTAATTTGTGTTTGTACTTGTAACACTTTGATAGCTCATGACCCTTGAGCGAACAATATGAGCATGTCAACCTGGAATATGATTCAGGTATCCGAGATGTGCAAGCTGCTAGACACAAGGTAGAACCTGAAAAATTAGACAAAGAGCTTCCAACGGAAAGGTCAATTTTTTCTTCCAGATCGGTTGAGTTTTCTTCTGAAAGAATATCAAGATTGATGTATGTATTGCTACAATTATCAAAATCAATATTTTCACAAAGAAGCGCAACACTTGAGTTTACGTCTTCATTAGAATCATAGTTGTCAGACATTTCATCAAGAGTTGCAGCAAGACCTTTGTTTCCAGTATATTTCTTTCGATTTGGACACTAATTTGAAAAATGACCAAAACCTTTACACTTAAAGCACTGTGGCATATCCTTGTCAGCATCCCTGTTTTTAGGAGGAATGCGATTGTGAGGTTTAACTGACGATCTGGGTTTGTCTCTGAAGAACCGTTTACTTCTCTTCAATAGAAGATCTCTAAACTGTCTTGTGATCAATGAGACTGACTTGTCAAGATCTTCATCTGATGAATCAGTCTCAGAAAGATCATCTTCAGAGATGCAAACATTTTTACTTTTCTCAAGTAATTTAGTGTTCTTATGTGCTTTAAAAGCAACATCCTTCCCAGATTTGGATGTATGCTCATGATCAAAGATCTTTAACTTCCCAACCAGAGTGTTTCTGGAAAGAGCATCAAGGTTATTTCCTTCAACAATGGCATTCTTCTTAGAATCGTACCTAGATGGCAGCGATCTGAGAATTTTCATCACAATGTCCTTTTCAGGAATAGTCTTACCCAATGCAAAGGATGCATTAAAAATTTCAGACACTTTGATTAAACTCATCAAATGAATCTTCATCTGCCATACGAAGGTTTTCCCAATCGGAATTTAGGTTTTGAAGCCTGGCTTCCTTTTCACTGGTATTCCCTTCAAATACGGTTTCTAAGATATCCCAAGCATCTTTAGACCGAGTGCACGTATTCACATGGTGCTGAAGATCTGGGGTAATGGCATGTATGATAGCATTCAAACCGTCGGAATTTTTCTTTGCAGCAAGTATCTCAGCAGTGTCATATAAACCAATATCTTTCGGTACGGTTGCATCTCCTACTGCCACAACGGGAGCATCATATCCATTAACTACATAAAACCATGATTGGAAATCACGCACTTGAAGAAAGGCACACATAGCAATTTTCCACCATAAGTAATTTGAGCCATCGAAGACTGGTGGTACGTTTATAGAGATAGCACTTCTATCCATATAGTCAGTTCGCTACAAACACAGATTTATAAGGTCTTAAATGTGTTTGCCTGCTCTGATACCAATTGAAAAAGTGGGGGTAAAACAACCTCACACAATAATTCGCTTAGCAATCTGTATGGACTAACTCCAATATATTTTTAAGAGAATCAACTAGACATTCAGACTCAATCTTAATAAAAAGTATATCAAAGAGTTATATCTCAATTTCTCGATTCAATCCTTACTAAAGCAAATAGAAATCTACGAGTCTAATTGAATACAAGAGAAATTAACTTGAACGGTACCAAAGACCAATGTTCAAGTATCAATCAATTTCAATCAACAACCAAAGGTTGGATTTCCCAATTGATTGATTCAACGCACAACCTGTGAAATTTCAATTATATACCAAAATATAATGCGGAAAAGAAATAACATAGACACCAGAAGTTTTGTTAACGAGGAAACCGCAAATGCATAAAAACCCCGGGACCTAGTCCAGATTGAACACACACTGTATTAAGCCGCTACAAACACTAGCCTACTACAAACTAACTTCGGTTTGGACTGTAGTTGAACCCCAATCAATCTCACACTGATCCAAGGTACAGTTGCGCTCCTTAAGTCTCTGATCCCAGAAGGATACTACGCACTTGATTCCCTAGCTGATCTCACCCACAACTAAGAGTTGCTACGACCCAAAGTCGAAGACTTTAATAAACAAATCTGTATCACACAGAAAAGTCTACAAGAATAAATAAATATGTCTCCCATAGAAATACCTACAAGTTTTTGTTCCGTCTTTTGATAAATCAAGGTGAACAGGAACCAATCGATAACCCGGACTTATATTCCCGAAGAACAGCCTAGAATTATCTATCACCTCACAATAATCTTAATCGACTAGCGAAACAAGATATTGTGGAATCAAAAACGATGAGACGAAGATGTTTGTGATTACTTTTCTATCTTGCCTATCGTAGAAATTAATCTCGAGCCAATTTTATAATTGTACTCAATACAATAGAAACAGACAGATCAGATCACGCAAACCCTACTTTTGTTTCATGACTGATACTACCGAGACAAAGCTTTTTAAGTTATCTTCTGATATTGAAACTATGCAAAAAGATTTCAAAGAAAGAATAGCTAAATTGGAAGACATGCCTGCACAATTAGCTTCTATTTTGGAGTTCCTAGGTATCCAACCAAAGGAGACTATTGAGCCTTATACAACGGCTATAGATTCATCTGTCAAACAAGGAGAATCAACATCTAAACCTCATGGTGTTGTTTATACTACTGGTATACCTGGGTATAAACCAAAGAAACATGATCTCAATCCAAAAAAATAACCTCTAGTTTCACAAAAGGACAGTGATGATGAAGATACTAGGGAAGATGATCAACACGGACGATGGATTGCAGATAGACGCATTCGCTTAGGACATACACCCAATGGCTCTTTACCAGAATACAAGTTGAAGGCAGATATACTTACTTTTAATGTAAGTTTCAAAATAGAAGAATTATTGGATTGGCTTTACGAAGTTGAAGCTTTCTATGAGTTTATGGATGTACCAGATGATTCAAAAGTTAAGCTAGTGGCTAATAAACTCAAAGGTGGAGCTGCTGCTTGGTGGGAAAAGATTTTTGAAGATAGACTCAATTATCATAAACCTCCAATGCGTACTTGGACACGTATGCGCAAGTTGATACGAGATAAATTTTTACCTCAAGACTTAAGACAACAACTCTTTGTTATGCAGCAGAATTGTCAGCAAGGAGCTTGTTCTGTTGAAGAATATGTTGCTGAGTTTTATAATTTAGTCGCTCGTAATCAAATTCACCAAACTGAAGAGCAATTGGTGGCGCGTTTCATTGAGGGTTTAAATAGGTTGATTCAGTATAGTATGACTCAATCTTCTTTTACTATGGTTGAAGCTATTCAACAGGCTATCAATATTGAGAAACGTGTTAGAGCATAGCTCGGTTGAACCCACCAAGCGTTGGTATGTCAAGTTTGGTTGTCATATTTTAGTGAATCAAAACTAATCTAAGAGTCGCTTGATTATGTAACTAGAGACAACTTCGTATAGGTTATACTAGAAAGTCTAGGATTATGAGACATACAAGTATTAATCGAAGACCTGAAGAATGTGAAGAAGTAACAAGCTACAACGACGACATCATCCTTCCTATTGAGGTTAGTAATATTTGAATTGAACTGTTTCATTCCTAACGTATCTTTCAAGTCGTGCTATATTGAAAACATAATTGCGAAGATGTGAATGATTATACTCTAGTAGTGAGACATGATCACATGATCATAGTGTTAAGGAATTAGAATACGAAGTATAACGCTTATCTTTTGAACTTCATATATATGACATCAAAATAATCATATGAATGCTATTGTGATTATCTTTATGGGTAAAGGTGAAGATTTCATCATAGGAAACAATGTTTACATTTGTTTAAAGGAAGTACATTCATGAACTTGTTTTATGAATCGAAAGGGAAATCGCTGGGCTTATTAGTATTGTTATTCATTGCATATTTTTGGATTACCAATATGTGTGAGTTAGTGGAACCGATCATAACTTGTTACGTATATTGGTATAACTAATCACAGTGCCTGACTTATGATTTGGTATGACTTTATTAGTGTAAATGATCCTAAGTAATCACCTGAGATGGTATGATCGATATTTGTAATTGGTGTGACCTATCCTAGTAATTGGTGTGAACGATCACAAAAGAGTTGTGTAATCTATCCTTGTAATTGGTGTAACCGGTCCTACAAATTTGTGTAACCGATCCTAGTGACTTTTGTAACCAATCACAAGTAATACCATGAGTATATGGTAATCGGTCCTGGTAATTGACGTAACCGATTCTGGTAACTGATGTAACCGGTCATGGTAACTTGTGTGTTCGATCACAAGCAAACCATATTGAGGTAGAACCGATCCTTGTGTTTGGTAGAACCATGAACCCATGATAGTGATTTGATATTTGATCAATCACATAGTTGTCTTGGAATACAGATGAACCAATTCTAAACTTGTTTAGAAGTGTGGTATAATCGATTCCAAGATTGTAAATATGAAAGAGGAATTACAAAGAAAAGATGTCAACATACTTTGAACATGAACAATAACTCTTATCTTTTATTGTTCAAAGATATTCCTTAATAACTCAAGGAGATCCCGGTCCGAAATAAATTAAGAATCTTTTAATTAAGGTTGTTAGTTTTATATGCTTTAATAACCAGCAATTAAATGCATATCTCTAGAAAATAAAAATTGGTAATGTGCATTTACTAATTGGAGATTTTCTATTGAGAGATTTCGGAAAATATTGGAAAAAGCATTTCCAGGAATTATGAAAACCGATTTGGGGATTTATTGCATATCTTGAGAATAGTCGGTTTTGGAAATTCCTTGGTGTCAGAACATACTTGGTCCATAAATACCCAAGTTTGCATTTCTAGCAAACCATCCTAAGAGCCAAGCAAACTTCATTTATTTTTTTCTGGTGGAGCCGTCTATCCGGAGAGGAAAGTACCATAATTAGGTGAAATCTCTTACGACCGCTCGTTTAAAGACTTCTGTGGGATCAAGAAGCTCTACGAGTACCGTTGGTGGGAAACTAGATAATTGCAATTTATTTTAGTTATCGATTGATTTGATTGACTAACGGTTGTTGAACTTTGATTGCACCTAGTTTGTTTATTCTTGAGAATCTTCTCTTCTGATATAAGATTCACTCAAACTAGATCGAAGTGTCGACGAGATCTTTAGAACTGTATGTAGATCTAAAGACATCTTGTGATAATCCATTGTTAACAGACTCCGTTCTGTGTGTGATTGATCACAAGAGATTCAAGTGGTGTTGTGCAGGTGTTTATTGAAGATTAAAGAAGATTTGAAGACAAAGAAGATTTCTTATTTGGTTTCTATATCTTTGGGTATGCACAAACCTTGATCGGCTGGGATCCAACTAGAATCGGATTTATTTAATTGATTAGTTGTGTAAGATCGGCATCACCTTATAGTTTCTTGTTGGAAACTATATTGATTGATTGAAAATCCAAACTCTGCTACTTCGGTAGTTTGGATAGATTTATCTAACCAGGAAAATGAGTTTATTAGTTTAAACGCAAGAGCCTTTGCATATGACTTGAGATATCTTCATCTGCAAGAATCAAGAGAGTTGTTACCAAACAGATTTGTTGTTCCTTTACTGTTTGGAATACGATCCAAAGGAATTGTTCCAGTGCGTGCACTTATTGAATGTCGGAAGCGCAGGGATACTGAAGAAACTAAGTGAACTAGGTTTAGTTGCTTGGTCTCAACTATACGAAGTTGGTTTAGATTTTGTATAGCGGCTTAATTCCGAGAGTATTCAATTGTGGACAAGGTCTCGGGGTTTTTATGCATTTGCGGTTTCCTCGTTAACAAAATCTTGTTGTGTCATTTACTTTTCTTTTCCGTAATTATAATATTTTTATTATAATTTAAAGTAAATCACCCAAACGTTAACTCCGTATTACTTGATAGTGATCCTATAGAGTTTAGCTAAGTCCGAACCTATTATCAAGTAATCACACTTTGATTGTTGTATTGTCTCGATCTCATATCCATAGACGATCACACAAAGTGTGAATACCGATTTGTCGTATTATCTCGACTTTGTCCATAGACAATCACCTTCGGTAAGAGGACTTATAGGTGGATAAATTAAAGATTGTGGTGTATTTGGGTACCCTCGTCTTTTCAATTGGTATCAGAGCAGGCAAACACGAAAAGATCTAACAATCTGTATTTGGCGCGATCCATCCTATAAGAAATGAATCATATGGATGATTCAGTTAACGAGAACCAAGATAAAATACAAACACCTGAAAATGGCATCTTCTGTGAATCTACTGAACAATATGATCCTTATAATGTAGATTCGGATGATTGGCAAACTTGCCTTGAAAAACAACTTGATGAAATTTCTGAAGATGGTGACTCATAAATTGATCAAGATGTTTAAGAAAATATGTCTGAATTTTCCTAATTACTAGGTGTTGTCTATACAAAAAGACTATCTACCTCAGATGTGATTGGACTTCTTGCTCCTCTTTGCAGAGAAAATAGGAAACTAAGAAAAATCTTCTCTGGGTTCTTTTATGGATATCAGAGTACCAGATACCTTCTTAAGGACTGCAAAGAAAGCCTGAACTCAAAAATTCTTGAGTTTGAGAATCTCAGAAGGAAACATTATTTGTAATAAAAAACTTGTTAAAACTGAAGCAAAGATTAATTCTCAACATCTAATGAGTAAGGAACAAGACGAGTCTGTTTCCTTCAAAGAGAATCCACTTGAGGACAAACTAGCCAACGCTCTTGAAAATATCAAGGTCTTGGAAGAAGAAGTTGCAAGGCTAAGAAGACTCAATGATAGCACAATCATTTTGTTTTCTATATTGGAGGCATGAAGAAATCATGGAGATAAACGAGGATTAGGATATGATGGTATCGATACTTCCTCAATCAACAAAGAAGTAAAGTTTGTAGAGGCCGTATGCTCTTCCGTTTCAGAAGATCTATCGAAACAAATTGATGCTCCTGATCCACCTAAGAGCTCAAGTGAGTTTTTAGCAAAAAAATTCTATGAAAGCAATCAGAGTAAGTCTCCAATTAAAGATCAGCATAAGGACAGAACATCTCACAAAGGTGAGACTAAAACTTTTACTCCTTTCAATAAGCATTGTTATTATTGTAGAGATAAAGGTCATATGCAAAGGAATTGTAAAATTCGAAAGATGCAAGATGCTCTATCTTTTGTTTCAAAAGAACTGAGTAAATTTACCCCTAAAAAGTCTTCAGATCACCATTGTCCTACCTTGAGACAAAAGAATTTTTCATGTAATTTGAATTCATATCCTAAAAGGAACAATGATATAAAGGCTAATACCTTTGTCAATATGAATATGAGATCTGATGCTTCAGCTTGGAAAAATGCAATGTTGCAAGAGATGAAGAATCTTCATTCAAAGTCCACTCACTTGTGGATGCCAAAGTCTGAAGTGAAAGCAAAAAGGGGGTCATCTAAAACAAGGTCTAATAAAAACAATCCTGTTGTAATCTTAGATAAAAACGACAATGAAAGTTTAATTTTTAGACTCAAGAAGGATTTAAGAACATCTAGTGATGTTGATACACTGGTATCCTTCAATGATCTGCTACAAAGCAGAAAAAGGAAAAAGGATGTCCAAAAACATCATGATAGGTTATGTTCCACAAACAAAGATGAGCCATCAAGTGCTCATTTCAACAACTAAGATTGTTGATCGGAATTTCCACAATTGTGCTCGAATTAAATAAATTGGGAATTCCTAAAGGAGTACTGGAATATGAGAAAAGTATAATACTATACTCAATCTATCTATATCATGAACATCTAAAGTATTTTTCTAGTTTTGGAATACTTTTTCTGTTTTTAGAAAAATGCTTTCGATCTTGGGAAGTTCATGACAATTTCGGGCAAGATATTTTTGGACTCTCTTGACCATACTGTTTCGGAAAACTCTTACTGTTATTTCCGAAAGTGTATATTTTCACGATTTTTGTCAAATAAAAATATCTTGATGGAAACCAAGTTCTATTTGATATATAAAACATCTTAAGAACCGATTATTTCCTCTACATCTGCGGGTCAAGATGGGTGAAAATACTATTGATATTGACTCTCAGTTACAGAAGCTTGAAACATTTCCTCCCACTGAGGTTAAGTGCTACTACTCAAGGGAACTGATAGACGCATTTATGTGTCTGTTTTCATCTCTATTGTGTATATTGTTAGTACCCATTTTTATACTTATTATGGTGTTTTATGTGTTTGTAGGTATTTTTGGGAAATAAACATTTTTGGAAAAATCGGCTCAAAAAATTATGCGGAGCACCCCTGGAGGATATTTGTTATTCGGACTCTCAGTTTGGATAAGGGGCACCTCAGTTGGGCACCTGCTATTCGCACCCCCGGCTTGGTTAGGGGGACACCCTTCTTCTTCACGGTTTAAAAAAATTTGGCGGGAAAATGCAGGTTCAAATTTTTTTCACCTGCGGAGTTTTCTGTTTTGAATTTGGAGGAGCTGTGGCGAGATTCAATCACTCCAATCGACTTATTACAGCCTGTTACACTCACACAGGACTGTTAAGTCCTTCATATTCGAAGAAATTTGGCTATAATCACGGTGGGACGAATACAGGGAAGTTTGTGTATGCAGAGAGAGATTCTCGGGATTTCTGGCTATTCTTGGAGCAATGAACGAGTCTACAACGTTGTCTACTCATTCTGGAACGTGTTTCAGTCAATTTTGAGTGTGTCAGTTGAAGATTTTAGCGAGCAGAGATATGATATCGTATCTTGCATGGGAGTAAAAGAAAATATGTTTGATTGATTTCCGAGATTATGATTTATTCTCGGTCCAAATGGGTATATATACGCTTCTGGGGATTCTGAGAATGGATAGGGAGAGTTGGGAGCAGTTAGGAAGAACCAGAGAGTCGAGAAATCAAGTGGCAGAAAAAAAAAACTCCATTTTCTGCTGCTGTGAAGAACACGAAGAACATTGGACGCAAGGTAACCGTCGTTCTTCAATAGTGACAACGACAACTGTTTGTGGGTCGTATTGCAACAGTGTCAACAACACTTCATTTTTATCGTTATCTGTAACAGCTCGGTTTGTAACGAACAAAAGTGTTACAAACCCGGTTTTTATCAATTTTTCTCCTATTTCATCATTTGAGAACCATTTTTGAGCATTAATAAAGATGAATTTTAAGCATATTTCCATGATAATGATGAGCTAATTCTCGCGTAACCAAGGCATGGAGGAAGCTATTGTTGCATGAATAATTGGTAATTATTTTACTTTTCTCTAATTTTGCAATTTATAATTCACTCAAATTACTGCTTTGCAGAATTTTAATTATTTGCATAATTTTTCCTAATTAGTTGTGATTCAATTAGATAGGTTGTGCTTTGGTTAGATAATCTATGCTTAAGGGATACAATTAATGTTTGAGAATATGCTTGATAATTTGTGAATTAAGAAAAAGAGATTTTAAAAATAATTAGAGTTTTGGAATTTTTATCATCATTTATTCATGTGTAATAGTGGAATCTAGTGTCTTGGTTATTTTCACTCTAAAAAAAAAAAAACAAATTTGGATTAAAATTTTCTCTACTTATAGTTTAAATTAATCTAGCTTTCACAAGTCTTACGAACTCATTCTTACCACTATCTAAAATTACATCAGGAACATAAGAGGAATCACATATCACTTGATCTCATGTTCTATTTAATGAGAGATTTTGTGATTGCTCAAGAACAATTGGAAGCTTATGTAAAGAATGAGAAGTGGCTCGAGTCAAATCTTTTGAAGTTGATTGTGGAAGTGAATCTTTTGAAACAGAGACTCAATCATCTGAAATAAAAGTGAAGACTCAAGAATCAGAACACTTAAGAATCTTCGGTGAATAATAAAAGCACTTCTAGGGATTAAGTTATATGCTGCAATACTTAATCCAAGAAAATAGACATCAGTTTTTGATTTATTTCAATTATTGTATAAGGTCTATTTCTGTATAAAACTATCTATTATTAATGAATAAAATTATTATTTCATAATTCTTCTTGTGATAGTTTTCCGATTACATAGCCTGTGCTTGAATGCTTTATATTATTGCTATGTGTTTATGGGATGTCTGATTTCGGTTTTCATAACCTTAATATTCGATCTCATATGATGAGAATCCTTATGGTTTGTGTGGCTTTTTGATTTAGCGGGATTAAGTTCTATCCCATGTTGGTAGGCTTTATCAAAGGATCATAAGGTGTTCCGATTGAGACTCATATGTAAAAAGTCACAATGTGTTGAATCAATTTGTGTTTACATGAGTTGTGTTTAGAATAAACATATGTGTTTCGGGTTTTCAACTTTTGCTATTTGCACGCATTAGTTAAAACCGATTCAACCTTTCTCTGGTAAAGGTTGCTCTTTGTTGTTGTTCTTTTGTTCTTGCGAGAGAATAACAACATAATGGGGGAGAGTTCTAACTTGAACTTGTGCTTAATGATATATCTTTCTGGGGAGAAGAGGATGCGGAATCTGAGGTAACGAATTTGTTAGTTAATCGTTTTCCTGTTTAAGAAAAGCCTGATTTTATTGCATATATTTTGCTTTTGCTTAACAAAATTTCGGTACAATTGATATTTATTCCATTATGTGTGTATGGATGTGTGTGTGTGTGATTCAATTGTTTCCGGTTAAGAAAAACTGTGTCAATTTATTTGGCTTATTGTTTGATATCTTCTTTATTGTTTGGTATCAAGTGTTTTTGCATAACGAAATTTCGGTGCAATTACGGTACTATAATGTCTATGTTTGTTTCAATTGCTTCTGGTTAAGAGAAATAATTGTGCAAGTCAATTTATTTGGTTTGTATGTATTGTTTATGGCTTAACAAAATACGGGATCATTTGTTTAGTCCAATTTGATTCCGGATAAGAGAAATAAAGTTAATTCTGATCTTAATTAGACTTATCAAATTGAAGGATTCGGTTATTCAAGTCTAATCGAATGCCTTGACAAGAAATACTAGTTAACTAACCTAGTACTTGTCTTGTCTAAAGTGAAAGGTCTAAGTTATTGTCTGAATAATTAGAACCTGATGAGAAAAATAAAGTTAATTCTGATCTTTATTTTGATCTTATCGAAATAAGCGATTGTATTTGTGCAATCGGTTTAGCAAGGGAACTAAGTTTCTTAGTCAATTTGTTAAACTATTAGGGAAAATTGCTTCGGGCAATTGTTTCCTTGATAACATATTAAAACCAAATTACTTGTAGTTTCAGTTTTGATATTGGTTATCTAAAATGGTATGTGAAACCTTCGTTCTTAACTCGTATAGGTTGTACAAGTCTTTTAGATTTGTAAGATCCTTTCGGTTTGACCTTTATTTGCTCGAACCTTTGTCATTTTTTGACAAAAAGGGGGAGAAATATATGGAGTAAACAAGTGATTTGTAATCACTAAGGAAAGGAAAATTGTGCTTAAACGTTATATCTAATGAAAGAGTAAAGCATTGACTAAGGGGGAGCAACATATCATATTACTATTGTAGTTATCTTGACTACAAAAGGGGAATAACAAAGATGTTCGGATTGAAAATCTACCTATCTTTCCTTTAGGGGGGGTATTAGCTTTGTTATTCAAATGTCAAAAGCGGCATTTATGGATTGAATATATGCAGGTTATTGTGTTGTTGAAACTTGGAATAAAGCATATGTGTAATGAATTCTTGTAATTTGTTTATCCATATGTATTAAGAGTTTTGTCACTAAAATTGACAAAGGGGGAGATTGTTAGAGCATAGCTCGGTTGAACCCACCAAGCGTTGGTATGTCAAGTTTGGTTGTCATATTTTAGTGAATCAAAACTCATCTAAGAGTCGCTTGATTATGTGACTAGAGACAACTTTGTATAGGTTAGACTAGAAAGTCTAGGATTATGAGACATACAAGTATTAATCGAAGACCTGAAGAATGTTAAGAAGTAACAAGCTACAACGACGACATCATCCTTCCTATTGAGGTTAGTAATATTTGACTTGAACTGTTTCATTCCTAACGTATCTTTCAAGTCGTGCTATATTGAAAACATAACTGCGAAGCTGTGAATGATTATACTCTAGTAGTGAGACATGATCACATGATCATAGTGTTAAGGAATTAGAATACGAAGTATAACGCTTATCTTTTGAACTTCGTATATATGACATCGACATAATCGTATGAATGCTATTGTGATTATCTGTATGGGTAAAGGTGAAGACTTCATCCTAGGAAACAATGTTTACATTTGTTTAAAGGAAGTACATTCATGAACTTGTTTTATGAATCGAAATGGAAATCGCTAGGCTTATTGGTATTGTTATTCATTGCATATCTTTGGATTACCAATATGTGTGAGTTAGTAGAACTGATCATAACTTGTTATGTAACTTGGTATAACTAATCACAGTGCCTGACTTATGATTTGGTATGACTTTATTAGTGTAACCGATCCTAAGTAATTACCTGAGATTGTATGATCGATATTTGTAATTGGTGTGACCGATCCTAGTAATTAGTGTGACCGATCACAAAAGAGTTGTGTAATCGATCCTTGTAATTGGTGTAAGCGGTCCTAGTAATTGGTGTAACCGATCCTGGTAATTGGTGTAACCGATCCTAGTGACTTGTGTAACCGATCACAAGTAATACCATGAGTATATGGTAACCGGTCCTGTTAATTGACGTAACCGATCCTGGTAACTGATGTAACCGGTCCTGGTAACTTGTGTGTTCGATCGCAAGCAAACCATATTGAGGTAGAACCGATCCTTTTGTTTGGAAGAACCGTGAATCCATGATAGTGATTTGATATTTGATCAATCACATAGTTGTCTTGGAATACAGATGAACCAATTCTAAACTTGTTTGGAAGTGTGGTATAATCGATTCCAAGATTGTAAATATGAAAGAGGATTTACAAACAAAAGATGTCAACAAACTTTGAACATGAACAATAACTCTTATCTTTTATTGTTAAAAGATATTCCTTAATAACTCAAGGAGATCCCGGTCTGAAATAAATTAAGAATCTTTTAATTAAGGTTGTTAGTTTTATATGCTTTAATTACCAGCAAATAAATGCATATCTCCAGAAAATAAAAATTGGTAATGTGTATTTACTAATTGAGGATTTTCTATTGAGAGATTTCGGAAAATATTAGACAAAGCATTTCCAGGAATTTTGAAAACCGATTTGGGGATTTATTGCATATCTTGAGAATATTCGGTTTGGAAATTCCTTGGTGTCCAAACATCCTTGGTCTATAAATACCCAAGTTTGCATTTCTAGCAAACCATCCTAAGAGCTAGGCAAACTTCATTTTTTTTTCTTTTCTGGTGGAGCCGTCTATCCGGAGAGGAAAGTACCCTAATTAGGTGAAATCTCTTACGACCCCTCGTTTAAAGACTTCTGTGGGATCAAGAAGCTCTACGAGTACCGTTGGTGGGAAACTAGATAATTACAGTTTATTTTAGTTTTCGATTGATTTGCTTGACTAACGGTTGTTGAACATTGATTGCACCTAGTTTGTTTATTCTTGAGAATCTTCTCTTTTGATATAAGATTCACTCAAAGTAGATCAAAGTTTCGACGGGATCTTTAGAACTGTTTGTAGATCTAAATACATCTTGTGATAATCCATTGTTAACAGACTCCGTTCTGTGTGTGATTGATCACAAGAGATTCAAGTGGTGTTGTGCAGGTGTTTATTTAAGATTAAAAAAGATTTGAAGACAAGGAAGATTTCTTATTTGGTTTCTATATCTTTGGGTGTGCACAAACCTTAATCGGCTGGGATCCAACTAGAATCGGATTTATTCGATTTATTATTTGTGTAAGATCGGCATCACCTTATAGTTTCTTGTAAGGAGTTTATTAGTTTAAACGGAAGAGCCTTTGCATATGACTTGAGATATCTTAATCTTAAAGAATCAAGAGAGTTGTTACCAAACAGATTTGTTTTTCCTTTACTGTTTGGAATACGATCCAAAGGAATTGTTCCAGTGCGTGCACTTATTGAATGTCGGAAGCGCAGGGATACGGAAGAAACTAAGTTAACTAGGTTTAGTTGCTTGGTCTCAACTATACGAAGTTGGTTTAGATTTTGTATAGCGGCTTAATTCTGAGAGTATTCAATTCTTGACTAGGTATCGGGGTTTTTATGCATTTGCGGTTTCCTCGTTAACAAAATCTTGTTGTGTCATTTACTTTTCTTTTCCGCAATTATAATATTTTTATTATAATTTAAAGTAAATCACCCAAACGTTAACTCCGTATTACTTGATAGTGATCCTATAGAGTTTGGCTAAGTCCGAACCTATTATCAAGTAATCACACTTTGATTGTTGTATTGTCTCGATCTCATATCCATAGACGATCACACAAAGTGTGAATACCGATTTGTCGTATTGTCTCGACTTTGTCCATAGACAATCACCTTCGGTAAGAGGACTTATAGGTGGATAAATTAAAGATTGTGGTGTATTTGGGTACCCTCATTTTATCAAAATGTCTTTATCGTCCTTCTAAATCTTCTCAACCCCGTATGCTTCGTTACAATAAAACCTACTCGAGACAACAATTCTCAGTTCGTAACTACCAGGATCAGTACTATTCTTCTTCTCCAAATTATAGTTATCAAGAGGAGAATACACCTCCCCCTCAACGGCAACAAAAAACCCCAATCAATTTTACATATTCACAAACCCCTTTACCTGCAAATACTGCACCTCTTCTTCCTTCACTTATTGAGAGTACATCTATTCAGTAGAATCACTCTAAACCTACAGCAACTCGTTTTTCTAATTGTCATCCACAATTTCCACCTCTTGCTAAACCAACAAATCCATATTCTAAGTTTCGACGGGAAAAATGCAATAGATGTCAGCAACCTGGTCATACTTCTGCTGAATGCCGTAGATTTAATGGTTTCATTAGAGATTCTACAAACCATGATGATTCTCAGGATATTGAAGATTTGGAGGATGCCTACGATTCAGGTAAACCTACTGACATCCGTGATTCTTATGGTGAACATTTGGTAGGTATTATTCGTCCACTTTTACTAAGCCAACCTTGTCTTTCTCAAAGACACAATATTTTTTGAGCTAAATGTACCATTGGAGAGAAGGTATGTGATATGATCATCGATAGTGGCAGTGTAGAAAATTTTATTGCTGCTCATGTGGTTCAAAAACTTGTTTTACCTGTTACTCCACATCCACATCCTTACACAGTTGGTTGAGTTAATGGGTCTTCTACTCAACAAATTTCTCATCAGTGTGTTGTTGATTTTTCTTTTTCTGGCTATGAAGACTCAGTTTTGTGCGATGTTATTGATATGTATACTTCTCATCTTTTGCTTGGACGACCATAGCAATATGACATTCAGGCAGTAAAGAGATTGTGTCCTTCAAAGGAATTTATATAGACTGTGTCCTTCAAAATCTTATTCTACTCAGGCAACTTGTAATGGAAAGACTAGCTTATTGGTAGCTACTATTGTTCGTTATTTATAGAAGACTCATACCTTGAGTTCTCATGAGGAAGCTAAACCAATGATTGATATTCCAGAAAAGGTACAACCATAATTATCTTGATTTCATACTTTATTTCCTGATGAATTTCCTACCACATTACCTCCTTCAAGAGATATTCAACACTGCATTAATTTCATTCTTGGAGTATCACTTCCAAATCAAGCACATTATCGTTTGAGTCCAAGTGAACATGAAATCTTACAAGGACAGGTTAATGATTTATTAGCTAAGGGATTGATTAGACCAAGCAACAGTCCTTGTGCTTTTCCTGCATTCTTAGTACCCAAAATGGACATGGTTGGAGAATGTGTATCGACAATACAGGTTTGAATATAATCACCATTCCTTATTGATTCCATATTCCTCGTATTAATGAAATGATTGATTTGTTGGCTGGCTCTATCATATTTTCCAAGCTTGATTTAAGAAGTGGATATTATCAAATTCGTATTTGAGAAGGAGATGAATGGAAAACTGCTTTCAAAACACGAGAAGGGCTGTATGAGTTGATTGTTATGCCTTTTGGATTATCTAATGCTCCAAGTACTTTCATGCGCCTTATGAATCAGGTTCTACAACCTTTCCTTGGTCAGTTTGTTATTGTTTATTTTGATGACATTTTGATTTTCAGTCGTAGTGAAAAGGAACATCTCATTCATCTGTTAAAGTTATTTAAGGTGTTACAAGATAATACTTTGTTTGTGAATCTGAAGAAGTGTACCTTCATGTCTTCTGAGGTTACCTTTTTGGGATATGTAGTCTCTGATAAAGGTATATGTGTTGATCCTTCAAATATTAAATTTATTCGAGATTAGCCTGTTCTTAGTTCAATTAAAGATGTTCGGAGTTTTCATGGATTAGCTTCATTCTATAGACGATTCATTCAAAATTTAGTACCATTGCATCTCCCATAACTGAATGTCTCAAACAGGAAAAGTTTGCTTGGACAAAAGCAGCTTGATAGACGCATTTATGTGTCTATTTTCATCTCTATTGTGTATAGTTTTAGTACCCATTTTTGTACTAATGTTGGTATTTTATCCCTTTGTAGGTATTTTTGGGGAATAAACATTT
>JAJJMB010009213.1:527055-594299 GCA_023531105.1 Papaver atlanticum | reverse complement strand
GTTCGAGCAACGAACCTTTTTACCACTACAACTATAAAACGACATCACAGCTGATAAGAGTTTTCATACTCTTAAGCAAAGGTTATGTTCAGCTCAAGTTTTAGCTATGTATGACTTTTCTAAACCTTTTGAGATAGATTATGATGCTTCTATCATTGGCATTAGTGCTGTACTTTCACAAGAAGGCCATCCTGTTGCTTTTCAAAGTGAGAAGAATTCGGAAACTCAAAAGAAATGGTCTACTTATGAACTCGAATTACTTTCTCTTGTTCAGGCTTTGAAACAATGGCATGTTTATTTGATTCATAGAGAATTTTTTGTCAATACTGACTACCATGCTTTGATGTTCTTACTAACTTCTGCCAAGATTAACAGAATTAAAAAAGTGGGGTCTAACAACCACACCCAATATTTCGTTTCGGCAATCTGTATGGACTAACTCCAATATACTTCTAAGAGAATCAACTAGACAATCAAGGAAAATACATCCAAGAGTTATATCTCTGTTTCTTAATGTAATCAGCAAATCAAAAAGATAAAAATCCGCTAGCCTGATTATTATGAGAAACAACTTGACCGGTACCAAAGACCAATGTTCAAGTGCCAATCAATTTATATCAACAATCAAAGGTTGGATTATCTAATTGATTGAACTACGCACAACCTGTGATATTTAGATTATATAAAAATATAATGCAGAAAAGAAATAACACAGACACCATAAATTTTGTTAACAAGGAGACCGCAAATGAATGAAAAACCCCGGGACCTAGTCCATATTTGAACACTACATTGTATAAAGCCGTTACATACTCTAGCCTACTACAAGTTAACTTCGGACTGGAATGTAGTTGAGCCCTAACCAATCTCACACTGATTAAGGTACAGTCGTGTTCCTTATGCCTCTGAATCCCAGTAGGACTCTATGCACTTGATTCCCTTAGCTGATCTCACCCACAACTAAGAGTTGCTATGACCCAAAGTCGAAGACTTGCTAAACAAATTTTTCTCACACAGAAAAGTCTATTGAATAGATAAATCTATCTCCCACAGAAATACTTACGAGTTTTTGTTCCGTCTTTTGATAGATCAAGGTGAACAGGAACCAATTGATACACCGGACTTATATTCCCGAAAAACAGCCTAGTAATATCAATCACCTCACAATAATCTTAATTTTATGGTAGCGAAACAAGATATTGTGGAATCACAAAGGATGAGACGAAGATGTTTGTGACTACTTTTTATCTTACCAATTGGAGATTGAATCTCGAGCAAATCTTAGAGAAGATAGTACCCAATACGATAGAACAAAGCAAGATCAGAACACGCAACTACAGAGAAAATAGTTGGGTCTGGCTTCACAATCCCAATGAAATCTTTAAGTCGTTAACCTAACATGGTTTTAAAAAAACCTAGGTTAAAGGAGAATCGACTCTAGTCGCAACTAGTATCACATAGTCTTAAAATCAGGGTTTGATTTCCAACTAGTATCACAGGAGGTGTGGGGATTAGATTTCTCAGTTGCTAGAGTTCTCCCTTATATAGTCTTAAAATCAGGGTTTGCAATCAATGCTACCTTGGTAACAAAGCATTCAATATTCACCGTTAGATGAAAACCTGATTAGATTCAAGCTAATATCTTTCAACTATTAGATCAAACTTAGCTTGTTACACACAAATGAAATGTGACTTCATTTAGATATGGATAACCGTTCCTAAACATGTACACTTAGTTTCCTCAATAATAGTTAACCGAAGTTAGCCATGTGAACACTTTCATTTCAACCTTGTTCATCTTAATCACAACTAGTTCAACTGACTCAAATGAAACTAGTTATAGAGTTGTTCAATTGTTTATATTCTCATAGAAGTATACAAGACACAATTGAAGAAAAATCGATTTTGATTCACTCGAATCAATACATGAACATTATAGCCACGGTTTGCAAAAGATTGCATTCCTTATTTTTATAAATGTATTAGTTCATGAAAAAACCGATTTTAGAACATAACCCATTCAAGTATGCAAACGGGTATGCATACCTAAGTAGCCGGACTTGGTATGGGTTTTCAAGTATGCGAACGGGTACGCATACTGTCGTACAACCAAACTTAGTTGAATTCCCGGACTTGAAATGTTACGCTGGTACGCATACAGGTATGCATACTAAGTTCCCGGACTTCAACTATCAAACCAGTACGCATACGGGTATGTATACTATGGTTCCCGGTCTTGGAATAACTTGCAACAGTTAGCATACAAGTACACATATTGTGTTATATCCAATCAATGGTTAATTGTTCTAAACTCCCATTTTAATCATTGAAACATTCTTAGAAGACGGGAATAGCTGTCTCACACAAACTATTAGCTTCAAAGCAATTTTCAAGTGATCAAATGATCAATACGAAACATTCCTAGTCTACACCAAATGACTGTCTCACACAAATCATATAAGATGTTACCAGGCGATTTTCACATGATTATCTTTTGACTTTCGTCAAGAATATAAGATGAACTTGGTTAAAGTGAAAGCTTACCAACACATATTTCGAGAAATATGTAAGCGAGTTAAACTCATCTCAAAATATCAAATGTGTATAATCGAAGTCTATATAACTATACGAATTTTGTCTCAAATAGGAGATAGAATAGAAATAGACTTTTGAGTGATAGATGAGTTCAAGTCTCCACATACCTTTTGTTGATGAAGTTCCATAAGCTCCCCTTAGTAGTTCTTCGTCTTCAATCGATGAACGTTGTGAAGTCTAAAGCTCAACTACACATTTTATCCTAATCCGAGACTTAGCTATAAGTAGACTAGAAATCAAGACTTATAGTTTTGGAAACTAAACTTGACAAACAAGCTTGAGATAGCAACGCTTGCGAGTTTGACTAAGTAGTGCTCTAACAAAATGCATGATCGTTGGTTGTCTACTATCAACAAATATACTTTTTCTGTGAAACATAAGAGTGGTAAGACTAATCTAGTTGCTGATGCTTTAAGCAGGATAGCTCATTCAAGATGGGTTTCTTTTTAAAGGAAATCGTCTCTGCATTCCTCAAGGATCTTTGCGTCTTCATCTTATTAGAGAACTTCACGTTAGTGGACTTGGTGGTCATTTTGGTCGTGATAAAACTATTTCTCTTGTTGAAGAACGACATTTTTAGCCTTCACTCAAGCGTGATGTACAGAAATATGTGTTAAAGTGCATGGTTTGCCAGAAATCTGGAGGTATGAAATACTGGTTTATACACTCCCTTACCAGTACCTGATGCACCTTGGGTCGATGTTAGTATGGTTTCATTTTAGGTTTACCTAGAACTGTTAAAGGTAATGATTCAGTCATGGTGGTGGTTGATTGTTACTCTAAAATGGCTCATTTTATTGCTTGCAAGAAGTCTACTGATGCATCTAATGTAGCTTCTTTATTATTTAGAGAGGTAGTTAGTCTACATGGAGTACCAAAATCAATAACTTCTGATCGAGATACGAAGTTTTTGAGTTACTTTTGGAAGTCTTTATGGCTGCGTCTTGGAATAGCATTACAGTTTAGTACTACTTCTCATCCCCAGACTGATGGTCAGATAGAAGTAGTCAATAGATCTTTGGGAAATTTAATTAGAGCAAAGTGTATGGACAATCACAAACAATGGGATGTACTTTTACCTCATATGGAGTTTTCTTTCAACACGTCTGTGAATCGATCAACTGGTAAGATTCCTTTTGAAATTGTCTATTCTAAAGTTCCTAATCATGTATTGGACCTTGTAGTGCTTCCCAAGCTTCAGAAATCCAATACCAAAGCCGATTCTATGGTGGAACAAGCTTCTCATCTTCATCAAAAAGTCAGAAACAGGAATCAAATGCTAAGTATAAGGCTGCTGCAGATAAACACAAACGTCTTAAATTTTTTAAGGAGTGAGAATTGGTTTTGATTTATTTAAGAAATGAGAGATTTCCAGTTGGTACTTATAACAAAACCAAAATAAATAAATATGGTCCCATTAAATTTTTGAAGCGTATCAATGAAAATGCATATGTCATAGATCTGCCTGCTGATTGGAACATTTCCAATGTGTTCAATGTTCAAGAAATTTTTACTTTTCATGGTGACGATGAAATTTTGTTACTTCCAAACATCTCAGGGATGAGTTGCATTCAAGAAGGAGGGACTGATGTCGTACGGCATGCACACTTACTTGCAGAGCAAGCCTAAACGTTTCTCTTCTTAATTTAGTTTTTCTTAGAGTTATATTTTTTGTTAAACTCTTCTTTCTTTATTTAGTTTGTTAAGTCGGATTTCTAATGCCTATTTAAGTTTGAGTCCTGTTTCAAGATAACACACATTATTATTTTGATTATTGAAGCTTAAACTAAATATCTCGTCTTAATACTTTGTTCTTCCTGCAATCTTTGCTTTATTCAATCTTCTCTCGAAGTCTATTCGTCTTTTCTCATCACTACAATATCCTTATTGCTTTCATCTATTAGGTTCTGCATTATTAACTTGGAGGATGAATATGATTTTAGCAGTCCATTCCTTGGGTCCTTTTAGGAGACATGAATATGATTTTCAGTCAAGAGGAAAAATTAGGGGGTCTGCCATTTAAGAAATTAGATAGTGTTTACTATCATAATATCTTAAATAGTGCAGGTCTATTTGATCTAGGTTTTAAAGGTTATGAATTTACTTGGAATAATCATATGAGTGATGTGGCTAATATCCAAGAAAGATTAGATAGAGCAGTAGCAAATGATGAGTGGAATATTCAATTCCCAAAAGCGGAGCTTTCCCATTTAGTGGCAGTAGGTTCTGATCATAGCCCCATAGCCTTAAGTTTAGATATTAGTTTTATCAAACTTGAATATACCTTTAAATTTTATGATACCTGGCAAAAGGAAAGTTCTTGTGTCCAAACTATAAAAGATACTTGGATCCATGTTATTAGGGAAAATCCTATAAATTTTCTGATTCTTAATCTTCAAGCTCTTAAAACCAACTTAGATTTATGGAAAAAAATGTATTTGGTATACCTTCTAAGGAAATTAAAAGAATCCTATCTCAAATAGATAATTTGAATAATTCTAGCTATGTATATAAGAAAGAGGAAAAGACAAAGGAAAAACTAACTCAACTAAAAAAACTTTATGACACCCAAGAAGCAATAGAAAAACAGCAGTCTAGAGATAATATGGTCCAACTAGGTGAAAAAAACACAAAGTTTTTCATACAAAAACCCTAAAAAGAAGAAAATGAAACAACATAGAATGCTTGAAAATGAACAACGATGAAATCACTTTCAATAGATCAGAAATGCAGATTTCTTTCTCAATCTCTTTTCTGCTCCTCCTACCCCTCTTCCTCCCAATCCTATCTTGTTTCAAAATATTCAACCTAGTATCTCCATAGAGGAAAATGCTATTCTAAATTCAATTCCTTCAGCCGAGAAAATTTGGTTAGTCATTAAAAACTAAAACCTAACAAGTCTCCTGGACCTGATGGCTTTCCAGCTAGCTTCTCTAAACTTAATTGGGAAACTGTAGGTGAACAAGTTATAGCTGCTATTCAACATTTTTCAAATCTGGTGAACTTCACCCAGAATTTAACAAAACTTTTCTTTTTCTAATTCCTAAAAAAGTAGGCATCCTAAAAACCCCGGTAACTTTAGACCAGTTGGCCTCTGCAACACCATTTACAAAATTATAGCAAAAATCTTAACTAATAGGATGAAACCTATCCTAGATTCTTTAATCTCTCCTTTCCAGGCAACTTTGCTTTCCAAAAGACAAATTTCGGATAATATAGTTATTGCTCAGGAACTGATTCACTCTTTTAAGAAAAAGAAGGTGGAACATGCTGGTATGGGAATAAAAATTGATATGTCTAAGGCCTTTGATAGAGTTAACTGGGAGTTTTTAATCACATCCATGAAATCTTTTGGTTTTGACAATGACTTCTGTAATCTAATTTATCAATGTATTTCAACTTCTTCCATAGTTGTCTTACTCAATGGTAGTCCATGGAGTTTTTTTAAACCAACTAGAGGCCTTAGACAAGTGGATCCTCTTTCCCCTGACCTATTCATAATCTGCATGGAAATCTTCTCTAGACTCCTCTTATCCAGTGAAGACGAAAAGATTATTAATGGTATTAACTTTACCCTAAAGAACAGCCCCATTTCACATCTATTTTTTGCTGATGATTGTCTCCTTTTCATTAGGGCAGACCTCAAAGAATGTCATAATATCCTGCAACTCATAGACACCTTTAGTAAAGCTTCAGGACAATTAATTAACTTTGATAAATCAGGAGTTTTCTTCAGTAAAAAAGTTCAACCAAAACATCAGAGAATGATTAGCAAGTTACTCAAGATTAAAAAAAAATAGATTTAAGGGACTCTTATCTAGGGACCCCTCTCTTTATAGATAAAGCGAAAATAAAACTATTCGAAGGAATAATAGAAAAGATGGAACATAAAGTGCAAGGTTGGATAGGTAAAGTCTTAGCTCAAACTAGTAAAATGGTCCTAACAAAGCAACTCTAGCAAGTATGGCCAGTTAACAGATGAGTTGCTTTATTCTACCTAAAAAAATTACAAACAAAATTGATGCTTTACAAAGGGACTTTTGGTGCGGAAAAGAAACTAATTATAAAGGATATTATCCTCAATCCTACTCCTGTTTATGTAATCCCATTAGTAAGGGAGGTCTAGGTTTTGGAAATGCTCATAAGTTTAACCTAGCACTGATAACCAAATTAGCTTGGAGACTTTTGACTGAACCCAAGGCTCTTTGGGTGTCTCAGCTTAAACCTAGATATTTCAGGAACTCTTCAGCCTTTAAGGCTAAAATTCCATCTACTAGATCTTGGATTTGGAAATGTATAGGTAAGGGAATTAAGTTAGTAGAACAAAACAGCATCTGAGAAGTAGGAGATAGAAATAACATTAATATTTGGGAGGATAATTGGGTTCCTAACTTGGAAGGAAACCTTAGTATCTACAAAACTGTTACTAACTCTCATTTAACACTTGTGAAGGCTCTTATTGATCCAATCACCAAAAAGTGGAATTCTTCTATAGTTCTAGAATTTTTTCCTGTTCCTATTGCTAGACAAATCTGCAACATTAGAATTGCTATTGGTAGTAATTTGGAAGCTAAACCGGATACTCTTAGATGGCTCCTCAACAATTCAGGGAAATCCACAGTCAAATCTATGTATAACAAGTTAAATGAAAGAACAGTCTAATTATAACCTAGGTCAACCAGATTCATTCTGGAAATGTTTATGGGATTTAGATGTATCTCAAAGGATTAATATTTTTACTTGGAAGTGTCTGCAAAATGTTGTTTCTACCAATCTCAAGTTATCTAGATTTATGAAGGATATAACACCAAACTGTACATATGGCTGTTTGGAACATGAATCCATAGAACACCTCTTTCCTCACTGCCCTTTTGCTAAGTCATTATGGGCTACAGAGCCTTTCCCAGTTGATTTAAATTTTGATAGATCTACCACCTTTTAGATGTTTGTAAGGACTGGATTGGTAAAGAAAATCCAATCATTCCCATAGAAATAATCATGACAAAAATCTGGTTTATATGGAAGGAAAGATGTAATAGATCCTTCGAAAAACAACAACAAACACATACTCAATTAGCCTTAGAAATACAAAGACATTTAACCTTCTGGCACAAGGACAAATACTCGGCCAAACAAGTCTCAACTGGTTTAGTGGAAAAACCTAGATGGAAAGCTCCCAGAACCTCGGCCTGGATTTTAATGAATGCACCAGCAAGTTTTTCTTTAATCTTCAGAAATGATGCAGGGAGTTTCGAAAAGGGCAGAGCAGGGCCTATCTCAGCCTCATCCCCAGAAGAAGCAGAAGCTCTAGGACTTTTGCTGGCAGCAAAATGGGCAACAGAGGAGGGACTATCAAATTTCAGTGTGGAGGGAGACTGCAAGAACCTTTTTGACTACTTGACTGGAAGACCATCTCAAATTACTTGGCAGAACCAGACGATCATGGATGAAGTAAAAAGAGAGTTTAATTTCTGTCAGAATTGTTTAGGTTTTTTTTATATTCCAAGATCAGCAAACAATGTAGCTGATATTCTTGCCAAGGAGGCTAAATCCTTTAGAACTCTTGTTAATTGGAGGAATGAACCTCCATCTTGTATTTTGCATGCTTTAGAAGTAGATAAATCTAATGTTCGGGTTGGAGTCGATAGCCCAGCAGTAGATGGCTCTACTATTCTTGATGTAAGGGTTACTAACTCCTTAAGTTAGTCTGTTTGTATGCATTTTAACTTATAAAAAAAAAAAAAATTGGGGATGCAGGGAACTTTGTTATCAATTCTCATTAATAATATTTCTCAGTTCAGTATCATCAGTTTCAGCATAAAAAAACAAAAAAAAAGCGGTTCAATAAGTTGGTTCACAATTTTGGTGCATAGGTAGTGATTTCTATCTATCGATCCGTCGTCACTGGTCAGTCGTCTTGTCCATATATTTTAGTGTACCCCAGATAAAACCTTAACCATAGTAGGCGGTTCCATTCTAGGCCCTACTTAAAACTCATCTCTACCCTTCCCTATCTCCTCCTCATCCAGTCATCCTCAGTCCTTTAAATCCTCAGTCTCACACACCACCCTCTATTTATATTCAGCTAAAGTTACATCACTCTGTAAAACCCAACTCTCTTTCTCTCACAAAAATCTCTCCTCTAGGTTCTAACCATCTGATCATCAGCAGTAGCTCTAGTTGAGCAGTACCTGAACCAGAAATCTTCAGAAAAAGACATACAAAAATCTAGTTATCAAACGGTAAATCTCATTCCCATTTTACCCTCGTCGTCATCTTCACAACTGCTCCCACGAATTCTGCCTGCATTTCATACAAAAAAGGAAGATGATTTCATGGAAAGATCTGTACACGGTTTTAACAGCCGTGGTTCCATTATACGTAGCTATGATATTAGCTTATGGTTCAGTGCGGTGGTGGAAGATTTTTACACCAGATCAATGTTCAGGGATAAATCGTTTCGTAGCAGTGTTTGCAGTTCCTCTTCTTTCATTCCATTTCATTTCATCAAACAATCCTTATGAAATGAACTTCCGATTTGTTGCTGCTGATACGTTACAGAAGATTATTATGCTTGTAGTTCTTGGAATTTGGACAAAATTCACAAAGAACGGTAGTCTTGAATGGATGATTACAATATTTTCATTGAGTACACTGCCAAATACTCTAGTTATGGGAATTCCTTTATTAATCGCTATGTATGGTGATTTCTCTGGTAGTCTAATGGTTCAAGTTGTTGTTCTACAGTGTATAATTTGGTATACGCTTCTACTCTTCTTATTCGAATACCGTGGTGCCAAAATGTTGATTATGGAACAATTCCCTGAAACTGCAGCTTCAATTGTTTCGTTTAAAATCGATTCCGATGTTGTTTCGCTCGACGGCCGTGGATTTTTAGAAACTGATGCAGAGATTGGTGACGATGGAAAACTTCATGTTACTGTAAGAAAATCAAATGCTTCAAGAAGATCATTGATGACACCAAGACCTTCAAATTTAACCGGTGCTGAAATTTACAGTTTAAGTTCTTCGAGAAATCAAACACCGCGAGGATCCAATTTTAACAATTCTGACTTCTATTCTATGATGGGTTGTCAAGGATTTCCTCCTAGACATTCAAATTTTAATCAAAATGATTTATTTGCTGCTCAATCTTCATCAAGAGGTCCAACTCCAAGACCATCAAATTTTGAAGAACAGTATGCTAACGGTGTTAGTTCATCAAGGTACGGTGGTCATTATCCAACACCTGTTCCTGTCGCGCCAGCATCTAATTCTTATCCGACACCTAATCCAGAGATTTCTTGTATTACTACTATTGCCGCTAAAAATCACGTTACGAATAAGAACCAAAATCAAGAAAAACAAAATCAAATGCAGCAAGCTACTGCTCCTGCTTCTGCTGCAATACCAGCAGCAGCAGCTACAGATGCGCAAAAATCTCAGACGCATCAGAGTTGTAATAATGTTGTGAGTAAAACAGGAAATCATCATGACGCCAAAGAACTTCACATGTTTGTATGGAGTTCAAGTGCTTCGCCGGTATCTGAAGTCGGTGGGTTACATGTGTTCGGCGGTACTGATTTCGGTGCATCTGATCAGTCTGGACGGTCTGATAATGGCGCCAAAGAAATCCGGATGTTAGTTCCTGATCATCCTCAAAATGGGCCGCAAAAAGGTATTTTAATTTTATTTTATTACCTTAATTTTAACAAAAACAAGAACAAAATCAATTAAATAATTATTAATTTATTTGACTAATTGTTTTTATTGTGAAGGGCATACGGGAAATGAGGAATTTGGAGGGGACGAGTTCACTTTTGTAGGGGATGAAGAAGACAAAGAAAAAGAAGAATTAGGAGGTCATTTAACAAAATTAGGCTCAAGTTCAACGGCAGAATTACATCCGAAAGCCGGTGGGGGAGGAATGTCAGAATCCGGCGGTGTAAAGCAGATGCCTCCGGCAAGTGTTATGTCCCGTCTCATCTTAATCATGGTTTGGCGTAAACTTATCCGCAATCCCAACACTTATTCAAGCCTTATCGGTCTCATCTGGTCCCTCGTCGCCTACAGGTAAATTTTTGCTCATTCGTTAGAATACAGTTAAATTTTTTGCTCATCTCAATGTTAATCGAATTTTTATGGGAATTTTTCAGGTGGCATGTGGCAATGCCGAAATTAATCGAGAAATCTATTTCCATATTATCTGACGCTGGTTTAGGAATGGCTATGTTCAGTTTGGGTGAGTGTAATTAACACTTAACAGTATCATTCTTTCATTTTAGTTTTTTATTTTTTCTCCGGCAAGTTTTAGTCATTTTCATTGGACCACCAGACTAATAAAGGAATTTGGTTTTTTCCCATTTCTTCCCGTTTCAAGCAGACATTTTTTTCTTAATAAGTCAAAAATCCCAACTTCTGAAGGCTATTTCTGGAATCTAATTTTTTTTCCTCTGACCTGGAAATAAATTTGAGCTCGACCACCACCCGACATAATGGACCATTTCGAATAGTTAGATGTCCAATTGGAAATAAAACAACCCAGTCGGTGATTAAAGCACACCGAACTTTTATGTGGGCACCCCGTAACACAAGTCTTCTAATTTTTCCTTCTTTTTCTTCTTTATAGGTCTTTTTATGGCTTTGCAACCAAAGATTATTGCTTGTGGGAACTCAGTAGCGACATTTGCAATGGCTGTTAGATTCTTAACTGGTCCAGCAGTAATGGCTGCAGCTTCCATTGCCGTCGGATTACGCGGTGTTCTTCTTCACGTGGCGATCGTACAGGTAACCGATCTTTCCCAATTATTTTTTATTGACCCCCTAATTGATATAGGTTAATAAAACCCTACCATGTGAATGGTGGGGACTTTAACTGTCAATAACATACAAACAACCCATCTTCATCTTCTAAGACTCTGATCCCAAACCCATTCACGTGGTGGGGTTTGTTTGACGCATGTTGCATGCTGGTCAACTGAGTTGGACTTCTGATAGACTTTTTGACAAAAGCATTAAAATTGTCTTCGTTAACCAACTTATCTTGTTTTGTTTTCATACAGGCTGCACTTCCTCAAGGGATTGTTCCATTTGTGTTCGCAAAAGAATACAACGTTCATCCGCAAATTCTTAGTACTGGGTAAGTGAACATCGATGACTCTTGCACATTTGTTAGCTGAAATTTCTTTTGAATTTTGCTTAAAATTACAAGTCTAGTTAGTTCTGATTTTTATTTTTTTGGGGGGGAAATTGCAGGGTGATTTTTGGAATGCTAATAGCATTGCCCATTACATTGGTGTACTACATAATTCTTGGATTATGAATTCAATAAAAATTAGAGAAACAACACTAAACACAAGTGTGACATATAGTTGCAATGGAGGACTCAATTTTGCGTCCGTTCCGGCCGGCTTAGCTTTTCGATTTCATAGAAGAATTCAATGCTTTTTGGAAGCATCGAATTTCGAAGATTTGGTGTAATACGCAAAATGATCAAAAAGAAGCCCGTGAATTTTGTTGAAGCGATCAAAGTGGGAATATAGGGAAACTCTCTCTCTCTCTCAAGAAGCAAAGTAGAGTAGAAAATGGGAAGAAAAAGAAGAGGTCAATGTGTAAAGTTTTTGAGCAGCTAGTTTATCTAGAATCTAGCCACACCACTCACAAATGTGGAGATTTCGGATTTTCCCATTTCAAATATTCCGGAGGAAGAAAAGAAATGTGGAGATTTCTGATAACGTGACTTCCCTTTTTCCCATTGAATTTTTTTCTTGTATCTTTTGTTGTATTTGATTTTTCGTTTTTTTCAGTATGCCCGGCTAAAGGTGGAAATTTTAGCTAAGACATCATCAACAAAAGATTACCACCAGCTTACTTTGTTATTAATAAATACATATATTTATTTATCATTAGAGAATACTTGTTTTAATTTTTACATAATTTTGATATCTTCCTTAAATATTTTCTGCTTCGATTACCAAGGGGTCGAAACTTTACGATTGCAGCTTGAGGATTTGCATTTCGCTACCATCAATTTATATGTAAATGGTTATAATGTTCTATGCTCCAGTGTGCCTATGATGAAGCACCAGACGGCCTCTTAGCTAGTGTGCATCATCTTACGAGAACTGAGTACGGTGTAGATCGGCTAGAGTATGGTGTGTAAATGGTTTTTAATATCCACGCAATAGAGTTCAAAATTATGATCAAGCCTAGTTAAGTCAAAGAAATGTCAAGAATGCATCTTTAAAGAAAAGTAAAATTAAAATAGAATTAAGCATCACTCCTATGATCACTAGAAGATGTGAAAGACAATTAGATGCTGCAGGTGCCTTCAAAAAGTGCTTTCCCTTTCAGTGCTGCTTTTGCCACTGCAAAACTGCACACTAAGTGCAGATGCATGTGTGGGAAGTTTTTTTCTATTTTCTCTCTGTTTTCCTTTTCTGGCCTTGAAGTAAAGGCTCTTTTCTATGTCGTACATTTTTCTTTTGAAGGTTACGAAAGTATGGGAAATTGAGAGCTCAACAAATCAAAAAGCAATAGTAATTATGGACCATGCATTATTTCATCTTCATCTATTAGTAAGCTGTTGTTTTTCTTCTTTATAATATTCGAAGTACATATGGACCATGCATTACTGTTTGTTATTCGTGTAGTCTTTTCACATTGTAGATGGTAGTATGGCTAAGTTCGTGTCACTTATAAAGTTTGTATTAGGTAAAACTCATCTTCAACGCTTTTTTCATCTTTTTAATGAGATTAGTTACGCCTTCATTGTATAGTTGGTACAAGGTATGGACTCCGGGGAGGATGAAAATTTTCAGGATTCGAGTGTGAAATAGCCGAAAAAGTGGTTCCGATATTGCATTTGATAGAGTTATTTGATGCTTGTTCTTGTAATGTGCTAGCTACTAGGGAGAGGAAAGGAAAAAGTGAACATGAACATCCTTCGTTATGCAATGTGTAACGTGTTGGATGTTGTGGAAGAAGAAAAATAGTCGCTTTCGTTGCTAGGCATAAAAGTTTTTCTGAAGTTATTGATTTTGTGCGACTCTGACACCTTCAAATTTGTAAACTCCACACTTAAGTTATGAGCAATATAATCCCCCGTGGTTTCTGCCTGCTTTCTTTTTTTAATTCTAATATAGCCTTTTTGTTAAATTAAATAAATAAATAATAACACTAAATAAATAAATAATAACACTAAGGGTCACACGACGTGCTAGCTAAATGCTTGCCACTTTTGATGTGTTTTTCTTTTTCACTTATTGATTTTCGTGTGAAATCCACATTTAACCATTTGGGTTCTCCTTCGCTAGAAGGTGGTATCTATCACAGGATGACTCTAGCATGGTTGATTTGTAAAAGGAAAAGTATTGCTCAATTGTTCTAGCCATGGATAGCCATTTCGGTTACATATCCTCTTTCCTATACTTTCAGCGTCCTTACACTGAGAAAAAAAAGGCTCTTTCCTTGAGAAATGAAAAAAAAAAAAAATACTCGTAAGTGCAATTTGTTATCAACTCTATTAACTAAAAGAAGGCCACTTTGCTTGTTTTAGGGAGACATAGAAGGTCAAGTTCCATCAACTAACTAGGTTTTAGTCGATTCTTACCAAATACCAAACCTTAATCATTTCAGATTCTGACCTTAATCCATCCTTCACTTTTTTAACGAAGATTGGAGACTAACGATCCACGTATATTAACACAAGAACAACACTACCCTACCATGTGATAGCATAGGGATTTATACTGTCAGTTCAAGTTCAACCCATCCTCTTTACACATTACAAGTTGATCAACAAATTCCAACTCACTTTAGTCATATCAAATCAAACCACCACGAAGCCTCATCTTTCTCATCTAGCAACATATACGCCAACTGGAATCATATCATCTTCTACGAATTTTCATAAAGATTACTAGAAGAATTTGGAATCGTACTTCCAAAATCAATAAAATAAAAAACAGTTAACAAGTCCCAACAAGAGGATTTTTGCATATTTCACGTGTACTGAATTGTACCCATAAAATTATGTCAGCAAATCATGACATGCAACGTTTGTATTCTTGGACTAATCTGCTTGTTGTCTCTAATAAATCTTAACTTTTGGAAGTTTATAAGGTCTTACCGGCTACCAATGAATTCGCCACACGTTTGTACATGTAATATTTCGCATTATCCAAAAACCCGGATTTTGATAAAGGTTTTCCTCAAACGGCGGTTTGTGGGATTAGGAGACAAACGGCGGAGTGGAAGGCCTAGACTCGATTCATTTTGTCTAGTTTTTATAAAATAGTAAATCTATCGTAGTGTTAGAATATGGACATCCAACTCAAAACCAATTGGCAATGAGTGGAGAGGCTCATAGAGTTATAAACCGTAGGATCTTAGATTGCCCAGATAATGTGGGACTAATAATCTCAACACAGAGTGCTTGAGTGTGTGTTTACTTCTATCAGCGAGTGGAGTTCTGATGGCTATCATCAGTCTTGTACGCTTGTACCACCAATGTAATCAATTTTGCAGATATCGTTGTAATACATGTTTCGGCATTCATTCAAGACGAGACATGTTATATCGTCGATACGGTATTTGGTCGATAATTTCGGTAGAGATGGACCGAGATGAGTTAGTCGAGATGGCTGACATTAAGATAGGGGATTAAAAAAAAGAAAATTGTTTTCCTTATTTTAGAGTATCCAATTGTTGCTAATGTTTTATGAGTTTCATCTCAATTTCTTGTCTCATTGTTTCATGTTCAATGATCGATGATATGATAGCAATTCACTTAGGTTTGAGCTTTGCAATTCTGAAAATTTATATCAAAATCAACAACTCTCTTAGGTTTGAGCTTCACAATTCTGATTTTGTGTGTGGGTTTTATCTGTTTCGTATAAAGATCGGGTTTTTGGTGATATCTTGAGTTTGTTTGGTGGTATTCTAGAAAAATGAGTACTGGTTTTATATGTTAATAGGTGTTATATGCGAAAAACCTTTGATATAATAATTATATGTATAAAATTTGGAACCGAGATTTCACCGATAATCTCCCCGATACAAAGTCGTACCAGTATCTTGGTCTAAACGAGACAAACCGAAATCCGAAATTGACTACATTGTCTTGTACATGTTACTGATACCTTCCACATTTGTTTCTCCTAGCAACACGACGCTTGTATTGTTGTTGTTGCACTTTCATTGGTCTATGATATCCAGTATAGGATCTAGCGCTTTTCAAGGTGGGTTCATCATTTTGATTCTAGAATTTAGATGATTCCACGTAAGCAGAAGTAAATGTTGGGGAAAGAATGTGGGAGGGATGTAGCAGCTTAATTTCACTATATTATTGCCTAATGCGAGATACCTAGTTGGCAGAACTCACTTATCAATAAAAATTCTGCGAATCCTTCTTGGACAGATGACCTAATGTTGTCTGAAAGTTATGTGATTGTGGATCCCAGTTCTTCACAACTTACCTAAAATAATTATGCAAATCCTTTTTAAATATGTGTTCGTTATCTTATTAGAAAATCATGAGATTGTGGAACCCAGTTGTTAACTTCCAACCTTATTTATAATCGAAATTTTCACGCGATCTTCAGTGGCATTCAGTGATTAGTTTGGGACGTTTCAAAATTCCAAGAAAAGTTACTAAAAGCATTGATAAAGCTAAGAGAAATTATTGGTGGAATAAAACTAAAAATAGAGGTCTAGTTCTTAAACCCTGGATATCAATGTGCAAGCCTAAAAGACTTTGGGTTATGGGATTTAAAAATGCTGAGAAGTTCAATGACGCTCTCTTAGCAAATTTTCTTGGAGAATAATCACTGACGCAAATGCTTTACGTTCAAGAATTCTAAATACTAAGTATTTAACAACGAAGATCCATTTACTGATCAGCTCAAATGGATTTTGGATATGAAAAAACATTTCAAAAGGTCTACAAATAGTTAAACAGTTTCATGTTTGGAATGTAGGAGATAGCTCTAAGATTAAGGTGTAGAAACACAATTGGATAGTAAATGGGATGCCCAGTGATTTGGTCAATCATAGCCAGCATGCTCAAGATAACTCAACAGTTCAATCTCTCATAGTTCAGAATAATTCTCAATTGAATCAACAAATTCTTGAACATCTGTTTTCTCAAGCTGAATCAAAGGAAATAAAAGACATTAGAATCCCTTACAAATGGGTTCTGGATTCCATACATTCGGAATTAACTACAAATGCCATATTCTGAAGGAATCCTACTAACAAAATGCTCATAGAAAATAATAGTTGCACAGTCAGCAAGGAGGAGCAAAAATTCTGGTTAAAGATTTGGCATTTAAAAGTCATATACAAGTTAAACTTGTTTTCCTGGAGATGTCTCAATGATATTCTGCAGACTAGAAGTAGGATTGACAGATATTTTCAGATTGAAGAATAACAACTGTCTTTCTACAATCATCACACATAAACCGACTTTCATCTTCTTATCGACTGTGATATGGCTAGATTCATTTGGTTTACTCTTCTCTCATAAGCTATTCATTCTCAATTATAAGAAAGGTCCTTACAACAGTGGATCAGAACTCAGGGTCAATATGAACATATTAAACTCTTTCAGAAATCCTTATAACATCACTTTAGCCACTATCATAATGTGGCAGATTTGGATGCACAGGTGTAATAATTTTTTTGATCATAAAGATACTCGCCTTTGTTACATTATTGATTGCATAAAGAGATCACGTGGAAAATATAATATTTTGTTACTGGAGCTGACAATCCTTGCAGGAGAAGACATAGTAATCTAAAAAAGGATAAGCGAAAACCCCCACTCCATAGTTCGATAAAGATTAATTTTGATGCCACTTTTAATTTTTCTAAGGAAATTGCTGGCATTAGCCTAATTATTAAAGATCATGTAGGAAAAATACGTGGAGGTGGTAGTGACTTATGCAAGCCAAAGATGATGTGTAGGTTGAAACTTCAGCTCTCCTTCAAGAGGATTACTGGATCTGATGAAAGTTTATGCTAATGTAATTGTTTAAGGGGACGGCAAAACTGTCATTGAAGTTATTTTGCATTCAATTTTTGTTTCTTCCAAATGGCAAGACTTCAATCTCTTCTCGGATACAAGTAGATTATTAGATCCTATTAGGGGTCTTAAGTGTTTTATTTATTTCCAAAGGTTGTAATAGTGTCGCTGATGCTCTTTCCAAGCATGCCAAGTCTAGTTTTGTTAAGATGTCTTAAGTAGGTGTTCCTCCTAATTTCATCCTGTCTCATTTAGAGAAGGATTATACTATGTAATATAAATATTTTTAAATATAAATTCCATCTTTATGATAAAAAAAAAGAACAACGATTAGTTGACATCATTTTTACGTTAGGTCCACCTTTTTCCCCAAAACATTTTTATTTTGCAATTTTATGGTTCAAGTTGTTAGGAAACAATTTGGATTACAAATATAGGCAACTAGTAGTTTTTCCGTTTATTTTTACCATGCTATTAGAGTAACATCTATTGAGTATATATAGAGAATAAATTATAAAAATATAATTAAACTCAACTAGTAGCATCATTATGGTGTATATAACTCCAATTTCTACATCAATTAGCTTTCTTTAGGTACGAAATGAATGCCATCATTTGTTTGAGAATTGATGGTAATATGTGTTTGTCCTTTTTCACTGAGTAGTAGTTATGCTATCAAGTCTTCTTTTGATAGGTTAGAGATTCCTATTATTTTATGTATCAACTTAGAAAAAACTTTCAATAAAAAAGAGGTCAAACAACTAATTTTCACATTTTGGTTGCAACAAGAGTCCAGGTCCATGGAATCTTTTAAGCATGGTTAGGAGATTATCAAATAAGACTTGATGTTGATGGTAAGGGAATTATAAGCTAACTGATCTTTGGGTAGGACACTAGCCAGCACTATTACTCCAATTCCTAAGAGCAGTGTGTAGTTTTTCTTCATAATTATAGGGAAATTGGTTTTATTGGAAGTGCCTATAAAGTAATTTCTAAACTCATAGTAGGGAGATTAAAGATATCGAGTTTTTTATTTCATCATTCCATATTATCAAGATGCCTTTGCGCAAGGAGACAAATCAATGATAATATTTTGATTGCTTTTGAGCTCATTAATTTAAAACCTAAAAAAGCTGAGAATCTGAGACTAGTCTTATATCCAAAATGAATTTCTTCTCTCTCATCTTTCTCAAAACCTAGAAAAAATTCATCATATTTTTTCCTTTGCTCAGATTTAGTCCTTTCTAGGATAGATCAGAGCAAAGATTACTTGCTTTGAATATTATTTTATAGAGTTGATCTTAATTTAGGAGTTATCGGGGGAAATATGTCTTTCGGTTTATCGGTAATCATATTCACACGACAAACAAACTAATAACAAAGAAGAAAGATAGAATACTTATCGGATTGGGTTGATTGAGGCGAGGTACAAAGAAAATTTATCCCCGCATATGGTGCTTACTGTTTAAGGATGTCACATCCCAAGATACAAAGATCATGGCTTGTAGAAAAAATACTAAAATTCTACTTGGTTGCGAATGCTGACAACTACTGCGTTCTTAAACATGACTCTGACTCTTGACATCAAAACTTGTTTTCTTTCTTCTCGAAACTTATCAAACACTCATACAAATATATACAAGAGATGAATATTTATAGAGTTAATAGTGACTCTACAAGGTGTCTCTTCATTCATAGGTGACTCACCATCTCCAATGGTGACTTTCCATGACACCTATTCATTAGGAATCTTATGGGTAAAGGGCATGACCCAGAAACAAACCTCTTGGAGTTTAAATTCTGAAAACATTTTTCACACAAATAACAACTTTTTACTCAAAATCTTATGGTGTTTCTAATAATTTTTTTCACTGGCGATTATTGTCTTCGTTATTAAGGAAAAATTTTATATGCACTTTTATAGTATTTCTTTAGATCTATTCGTGATTCGATATCATGGATACGAGCACATCAGTGATTTGATGAGGCAAGATCAAGTTCTTTTTCACTGGAATGATATATCTAGAGTTTCTGTGCTTCTCGCTACTCATGAGTTTTTTGGAAAATCACTCATCTCTCATATGAGTATCTCTTTTCCAAATTTAAAATCAATAAAAATGGCCAAACTATGATTTCAGGTACCATTCCTTCTCCAATCTCAGCGTACAAAATTTGGGTGCTACTGTTGTAGATCGCCCTCTCTTCGCGATTTATTTGTGTTTTGCATATTTGATTGTATTTCTTTCATGTTTATGATGTACATGTTTTTTTTGAAAACCATCATTTAAATTTTTCTTAAATTGGAATGAATACTAATGGTTTGAATCGTTTGATTATCCAGAAAAAAAAAAGACAACATCAATTGGAGTTCCATTGATTTTGCTCATGCAAGGTTTGGCTTTATAAAAATATGGAGAAATTGGTATGTCTCTAACAATAGGTTCTCTGTGGTCTTAAACGGAAAAGGTACTAAAACGTTTAGATGCCAGAAAGGCATTAGGAAGGGAAGTTGCTAAAGGATTTATATCTGGTTTCACAATTGCTCATAATGTTACAACCATAACTCTCTTCAATTTGCTGATAACTTAACAGTTTTTCTTGATGATAATGAAGCTCAGGCGCAAAATTTTAAGAATGTATTTTTGGCTATGAAGTTATTTCAGGTTTGTAGGTGAATTTCAAGAAGCGTGCATGTGAGGATTGAAATTGTGCATAATGGTGAAAGTTGTAACGGAGTTTTTGGCTTTAGCATTACTTAACTTGATGTATAATAGTTAAAATTTTACTTTGGAAATAAGTATAAGTTCAAGGGTTTTCGAGATGATATTACAAAACTATCAACAAAAGATTTCTACTTAGAAAAGAATTCACTTGTCCAAAGTAGATAGAATCATTCTGAACAAAAGTGTTTTATCCTGTTTGCCAATTTATTCCCTCTTTATTTTAGATCCCTGCTTCTGTTACTAAAGAGAAAGAATAAAATAAGTAGTTTTTTCTAGGGATGTTCAATCTCTTGTAAAAAAAGAAAGATTTTGGGTGGCTTGGTCTAATGCATTGTTCTAAAGTGTAGAGAAAATATTGATATCACAAAAAATAAATTTGAGGAATAAGGCTCTTCACTTCAAGTGGATATGAAAATATGATATTGACGAAAATGCTCTTCAAAAGAATATTGTTTAGCAAAAGTTTGGAGGGTCAATTGATGTTTTTGTTTCAAACAGTTCTAGAATGTTTGTGGGCTCTAGCTGCTTGTACCTTGAAATCCAATGAATTTGTTTCTTATAATACTAGATTGCAAATTAGAAATGTTGCATATAAATGGATAGGAAAATTATTCCTTACAGCTTAGTCATCCATTTATTCTTAAGATTTATGAACCGACAAAATCAGTATATATATATATATATATATGATTTCTTTAGATGGTGCATGATATCTCAAATTCTGCATAAATCTAAATGAACTGAAATTTAGTGAAGCGTGCAACTTTTGCAGTTAGTTGATAAGCTTGCTTATCATATCTTTGAAGGTGTAGATATCAAGCATTTGACTTCTAGTGATGAATTTTCTGGTGCTTATGATTACAAATATATTCCTAAGGTTCCCTCGTAAAAAAAATTTGGAATCCTAAAGTTCCTCTCAAAGTTTGTTTCCTGGTATGGACTTTATGATATAATAGTTCCTTATAAGGGATTATCTATTGAAAACTAGACTGGTGCATAATGCAAACTTTTCGCTTTGTAATTCTAACATTGTGATAATGAGCACCTCATTCTTTTGAGGTATCGTCTTATTTTTTCAACAACTTCAAGCTCAAGTGGTTTAAGTATACCTTATCAGAATTGGTTAAGAAGCAGAGCAACAGAAGAAATAAAAAAATCCGGAGTGTGTTGCGTTTTGCTATTCGATGGAACCTTTAGAAATACTAAAGTGGCTTTACAACAATAAGTCAAGATCTTATAAACAAGATATCATTTCCATTATACTTAGATGTACTTTGTTCCCATCAAAAAAAAATTAGTACTTTGTTTAAATGAGCTATGTAAATTAACATTTTCAGTGACTTTTATCTTTCAAACTCTTATTTGTAATTGAGATATTGTCACAAGCTCCATATAAGTTTTTTTTTGTCACTGCTTTAGTGACACTTGCTAAAATTTTACCATCTCCTGGTCAAAAAATAAATAAACAAGAAAACTAACTTTGCAATGGTAATTAGAACAATAGAAAAGATTATCATTACACCAGAATAGTCAAACCGAGCAGAACTAGTTTTTCATTCAAATAAGAGACCATCTTTTTTCCTTATGTATTATTTGAGTATTGACCGTTCTCGTCGAGATTTCATGGATTTGTCCCAACCTTGAAAGTGGTTTTTTAAACGAGTTAGACCTGTGTACTTATTAAACATTCTACAAACAAGCTCAATAATCCCTCCGTCCCACTATTAATTGACCTAGTTCAAGTTTGCACAATTCTTAAGGCAAGGAAGGGGAAAGAGTACTTTTAAGTATTTTTTTACAATTATATCCTTATGAATAATAACTAGTAAATCTAAAAATGATCTATCTCTCAAACTATATCATGGATATTCACAAACTTTATACCATTGAAAAACATTTTAAAACACCTACATAGTGAATATAAACATGTCTATCAAATTATATATATTTCTTATACTAACAAAAATCAATTAAAAGGGTACTTTTAGAAATATTTCCTTGTTTAATGAAATATGTCATCTATTATGGGACAAAATCTATAAATAAATAGATCAACTAATAGTGGGATGGAGAGAGTACAGTAAAACCTCTGTATAAGAATATCCTAGGGACCACAAAAAAATATTCTTATATGGGGGTTATTCTTATATTGAGGTCTACCTTGAATAGACCGAAAGAAAAACTTTCATATATGCACTTGAGGAAATACACATATATGCACTGGAAACACAAAAATGTATCTAGAAAAAATATAAACTCAACCTTGATACCGATAATTGACCAATGAAACTATATGAGTGAAAGATAGTACTGAAAATTGACCAATGAAATTATATGAGTGAAACATATTTGCACTTAATTGTGCACAAAAAAGCAACAAATCTACTTTGAAGCCAAATGATTTTGTAAAATGGCTACAAAAAGCTCTTCATCTTAAACTTTGATGCATGATAAGACCTATAGTATTTATATTATAATGTCAATTATTCTTATATGGAGGTAGGTTTCTTAAGACGGGACCGGAAAATATTATGACTTATTCCAGTATGGAGTTTATACTTAAATATAACTGGTCCAAATAAGGACCAGAAAATTTTATTCTTATGTTTGGAGTTTATTCATATATGGAGTATTTTCCGAGAGATTTTACTTTATAAAAGTGTGGTGGTCGCTTTTGCAATAAAATACTCAATAATACACAAGTTTTGGTAAGTGCTTTTGCAATAAAATACTCAACTCAAAACAAGACAAAAATAAGGTAATCAAGAAGCAAATTTGATAGGCATGAATTGTGTAATCATTTTTGGGGTTAGTGAATAAGGTAATTGGAATTTGATAAGACTGTCTTGAAGGATGGAACCAACATACCTCTGGTTTAGAAACCCACAAGTCCATCTTTTACTACTATTTGCTTTTGTTTTCTTTCACATTTCTTCTCCCAACATGGCTTTGGCTTCGGAGCCACATTTCGAGCAAAAGAAAAGTGGGGTTTGAGGAGACTGATACAGGAGTGGCGGGCACCGTGGTATAGTACAATTCACCAGGTCTTGTGTTGTACTCACCACCACGAGAACGGGGGTCCGATTTGTATGGAGCAGTAGTAAACATCACAAGATTCACAACTATGTAGCTAGAAACAGCTTAAATATGTCGAAACATATCCATTTTGTTGACCCTCAGTTCAGGTGCTTGGACATGGTTTTTCATACGTGTAACAGTTAAAACCCGTCATGGGGTGATTGATAACAAATTAACGATAATCTTTTAACAACCAAGAGAAATGCAGCACGACTCAAATCACATGTCAGTCCACTACTCACTTATTTTGTTGCTGAAGAAATTAGGCTATCCTTTTAAAAAATTATTTCGAAATAGGCCGTTGAAGCTTGAAAATCTACAAAATTTCAGGGGAGTTCAAATTTTGAGTTTCGAGGAGGATTTTCACAGATTTTTTTTTTTTTTTTTGATCCATAAAGAAAGATATAATGACCGAAGAAAAGGTACAAAAGATTTGTGCCGCCAAAAGATTTTCGAATACCACTGCATTTTGTGGAATTATGAATATCTGCATTTGAGATGGTAAATTGTATGCTTGTCGTGTTTGAATGCAAAACTGAATGACTTGCACTCTTGACAATGTATATCAATATCACTTGGTTCGTATACAATCTGCATTCATCCCTCTTGCTTCGCACCAACAACTTATATGCGTACAAAAACGGAAAAAAGATGCTCCAGATCCAACTATCATCAAGTTGAGCAAAACCCTTAATAGTAAGTATCACAATTCAGATTCCAGAAGATCTACTTCTTCCGTACCACACTACTACTACTACTACAAGATAGAATTATGGTCAACAGTGATGGACTGAGAGCAACATATGAACGTCAGACAATGACCCTCAATCTCAGGGGCAATGCATAAGCACATGTAACATAAATACATCGGAAACAGTCAATTACAGGCACTCGTGTACACTGTGACAGGCGAACGAGAAATACAGCTGGATTAGGATGTCGATATGGTATACTTCGTTCCCACGTGCATTGTTTGATCAATGCTGATGTGGTCCTTGTATCCACGCAAATGCCCATAAGGTATGTTTTGAATTCAGAAGTTGATAGAGAAACAAATGAAATGTTGGACCGTACAGCGGTACAGGAAAGGGATCATACCGGGAGATATTATAGCTAAGTAGTTCGGTAGAAGGAATGGGGGGAAATGTGTAGGAAACTCAGTATTTCCAAGTTGACTTCCAAAGGAAAAGATCATATGGAGAATTCTTCTACCTTCTACTCTTTCGTAAATTTCTATAGTCGCCGCCATTTATTTGAACACATCTTCATTCTCACAGCCACCAGATATAGCGTAATCTTCAACCAAGGTACGTAGCCAACAAATTTCAATTTAATGCACCCGACATCCTCATCCGATGAACAAAGCGCACACGTGCAACGGCCAAGAATGATAAACCTAGATGCATTGCACACAATAATTTGATTGAGCTGAAACAAGTAGGGCTAAAAAAAGGTAAAGGTGTGTATGCAATTTGGGACCATTATTCAGTGGTTCATTCATACATGAGTACACAAGGAAAAAAATTAAAAGACAAGAAGAAAGAAGAGTCATGGTTTGTAGGGGTAACCAAAAAGTTCGTAACCGCGGATTTCACCCGTATTTGTCCGTAAAATTGCGGGTGAAATCCAATCCGCAAACTTTATGGGCCGGACACGGGTGGGATTTTCAAATCCGCACTTTTAGCGGTTTGGTTGCGGTTGGACTTTGAAATCCGCGGATTCACTCGCACCGTAGGGCACTAGGTTTTACTTTGTTTTATGACCGATGAGAATCAATCAGTTAGGGTCATCCAGAGCTGAAGCAATCAGTTACTTGTCTCTTCTGATACCTGTGTGCCATTTACAATGGAGGTAATTCTCTTGCATTTTTTCTATTTTGTGGATTATTTCCACAGATTCCATATCTAGCTTTAATCATCTTCCTTCCACTATTAACATTAATTGGTTGCCTTTTGTTATAATATTTTCGCATGATACGAACTGTATGTATCGTTGTTATTAACCAGGGTTAACACAGAGAGCCAACACGAGAAATTATGCACATGGGTTCTTTGTTAATGCCAGCAACAGCACATGGCTTTTATTATCAAGATCAGATGGTAAGCATAGAAGGTTTCCTCCATTCGTTCTCTAGTAAACACTATTTACTGAACTAAAGAAATGTCCATCTAACCTGTTACCTAATATAAGAAGTATTAGTTGCTCCTCCTAGCTCTTCCGGTAGCTTGCACCAAGCTTTTTGGGCGTGGTCTTCTTCGAAGATGTGATAATACATTTCTTCCCCACATGATATTCGTATATTTACTTTCTTTCTTTTTTGATTAAATCCGCGGTTAATCCGCATCCGGTCCGTCTCACCCGTTTATCTGTGAATGTCAAATCTGCAGGTGATTGGGCCGGACACGGTTGGATTTTCCAAATCCGCAACTTTGACGGATTGGACGCGAGTGATCCTAATCCGCATCCGTCCGTCCGTTGCACACCCCTAATGGTTTGTGTTAGGCAAACCACAGACATAAACCATCAATTTGGGTCCTGCATTGGATATTTACTATCTCGCTGGGTTTGGAAGGAATTGATTGGTGGCCCATCGAAGTTCCTATTACAACAAACTAACTTGGCCATGACAAACAACATCTTCATCCTCGTTCATTGTCACACCATATAGTTCCAAATTATCTCATGTGATCGTTTTGATATAACTGCCCTAGGTAAAATGGAAACCGTACAATACACAGGGCCGAGCCAGGATTTCAAAAGACTTTATTGCACACGAAAAATTGTATTACAACACCAATAGTGACAATATATACACCACAAAAGACAAGTTAAAGGTTTTGGCCTCGATGAACATGTCGCGGACAGTATTTCTGATCGGGTATTACAATTTTGGAACTCTCCGTTTCGCATCACTAGCAATAGAAAAATCAGGAAAATGAAAAATAAAATAAAATCAAACAAAATTATTATATTACTCCAATATTAGAAATGAAACCCTGAAGTGAAACAAATTAAAAATCCTAGAAACAGAGGGGGAGAGTGATTACTTGCAGCAGGTTGGTAATGTTGGAATGAAGCAACGATTAACAACATCAATCTCCCCTCATTTAAAACACTAAGTCATACGAGCTCCCACGTCGTACGGTGCGTGTGACACCCCCTTCAAATTAAATTAGATAAAAGCTTTGAACTAGAACAATTATGGAGATGACAAGTGGCGGGAATCTATTGGTCAGAGCATTAAAATTTGAATAACACTCTGTTTACACCTTATATTTAACTGCCTGTTAGTAACACTGTTAGCAAAAACGTGGGTATACAACACTTATGTGTGGATTTACGGCTAACTATTAACTTACACTTGGTTTACACAAAATACTTAACTGGACGTTATTCACAACCGTTAAGTGTACAATACATCCGTAAGAAACCTAACCAGATTTAGTCCAATGATTCTGATAAACCAAACCAGATTTAGTCCAATTTATCGGATTCTGATATTCTACACATATTAGGGCTTTCCTCCTGCCCTACTTTTCTTCTTCTACAACAAATCCATGTCATACTTTTCTTCACCGTTAAACCATGGTTCTTCCTCATGAAATACCAATCTTCACTAAGGAGGTCACCAAGCTTGCTAGGAGGCTAAGGCTTTCTCTTTTGCTCCATAATCCCTTCCGTATGCAGTTGATAACTAAAAGACTTCATCACATTGCTGAAATTGACAAGAAAATATCTAAAAACAATAAGAATGTCATATCAAATATGAAACTACAGAGAACCCAGAAGAAAAAGAGAAATATATAGGACAACTTGCTATTGATGCTGCAATCAGTATAGCAAATGCTGCTGATAATGGTTTTGTGTTTGTTTTTTTTATTTCCAATCCATGGTTTTGATGACAATGGTGTGATTATTCTACATCTCTCATTCATGTATTCATTGTATTACGACAGGTATCAAAAGGGATGGTAGGAAGGCTAGGCTTGCTATTTTACTACAAAAACAATTTTACAGAAACTGAAGGCAAACAAGATTTACTGGGATACATCAGCAGCCATCACTGTGACAAAAAACAAACATGGTGTGTATGGCTTATATGATTTTTTTTATCAGTTGTACTTTTAATTCTGAATGTTGTTTTTAATTCAGATACTGCCAGAAAAACATCAAAGCATGCTGCAACAAAGAAAGCCATACAGAAAGCATATATGGTCCAGCGATGCCGAACACGCAGGAAAAAATTACTCAGGAGATTGCGGAATTCCAAAAAAAGAAAAGGTAAAAAAAATGGATTAATCTTAATGACCTGACCTAAGTCTAAAATCAGCAAAAGACAAATACCATGCGGTGATACTTTTTACTCAAAATTATTACCAGAGTCACCAAGAGACCAATCTGAATAAACGAGCAAAAACTTATGCCGCGAGTTACGAGTTACATGGATGGTAACATGTTTTTCCTATTCTTTTATATATGGTACAGTCAACCTATTCTTTTATATATGGTTTATCGTGTTAATTTGCACAATGTTGTTTTGAACATTAGGCCAGAAAGAATGTGACGCCAATGAGGTATTTCATGAAGATTATGAATCAGAAGAAGAGTTCCCATATACATTGTGACGGACCAAGAAATTTTCGCTCCAAACGGGTGGATTACGACCCGCTTGGCAAGATCTAATTTCCCGATACGTCACTCGAGAAATAGGGCTTCCAAATTTTTCGGATTCTCTGAGCATATGTCCCATACCATAATACTCAGAAATCCCAAAGGTTTCCCAACTTCACAAGGACCAATGAATCGAATAAATGATTTCCATCTTTCTACCGTGAGGATACATTGTATCTCTTGCCAGAGTAGTAGGATACTAGCCACCGTTACAGCTAACGGTCTTCCGGGTTGCCACCTATAGGTGGGGGGCCAATTAAGGCCTGATAGATGGCCAGTTGCCAATGTCAGGGTAGTCTGATACCAGCTACCGTTACAGCTAACGGTCTTCCGGGTTGCCACCCGTAGGTGGGGGGCCCAGTGGGCTGGCAAACTCACAGTACTCAGTCAAGCTCAAAAGAACATCTTTTTCAAATGATATAAACTACTCAAAGGAGTTGGCAATCATTTTCATATGGATGGTATGAACTGCCATCATATAGACAGTAACCATCCCTTCTCAAGTACTGAGACAGATGATATAAATTACCTCGGATGGTAATAATCATCTCGTCTCACTAGGTAGTATGAACAACCAATGAAATTGACTGCAACTACCTCTTACTGCCAAGGTTATAATCATCTCTGAATGGAAGGTATGAACTGCAAAGCAGCAACCAACCCTTTTCAGACGATATGAACAACCTTGTGGAGTTGTGCTGAACCGCATAGCGGCTGCCTACGTACCCTCTCCGTTGCTCGAAGGGATCAAGCACGACCGTAGTTCGTCAGCTATTTATTTAGATAATATGAACTACCCTCCATAGTAGCAATTATCTCTTATTCAATATCAAGTAAACTTATTTCATTTGCAGTATACATAATGAATTAGTACTACTCCGAATAAGCCAATAATGCACATTGTCAATCATCTGTCTTATTTATGTACGAAAGAACACTCAATAAAGAAACAATGATGAAACACTTCATGGCAAAATAACAAGACAAATGGGATATTTATACTTGTGGCCTAACCTCGGAGTCCCTAAAATAGGAAGAATGAGTTTTACTATCAAGATACAAACAGAGAAACACATAACCAGTGACCAGTGAAAAACTTATAGTCATGTTCTGTTAATACCATCACCACATGATTATTGATATACCAGACAATCAGACTTTATCACAGTTTCATCAATGACAAATGAAAAATCCTTGTTGTGGAACTACGGGAATAACATGCCTTCCATGACAACAAAGGGACTACCACATGACGTCACGATCATTCCAATAATTTCGGCATCATCATTTTCAGGAAAGTTTTCTTAAAGCAATGAATTTATTCTCAAATATATAAACTAGAACTACTCTGACAACATGTTTATAAAATCTCCACTAGACACTAGCACATTAATAAGATAGGTCATCCACATACTTGAAACCACAGTCCGTAGTTAACTTTTTTACCGACAGATGCAGGCGCGCACAACAAATCCAAATAACCAGGTCACACTAAGTACATGCACAAAATTTATAGTAAAAGGGGTCTAAGTAACCGAAATTAATAAAACCACATTCCCTGCATTTCTCATACACTAGCTATATAGTCGATCCTTGTTAAGATTTGTCACTAACAAGAAAAACAAAATAAACAAAGTTATGCGAGTCTAACTACCAGACGTGTATTTAGACTAAAACACCAATAATTTTCTCGGTGACATGAATGCGGATCGGAACACCATCTCAATTACTTAGCTACAGCTCATGTCTATTCGTATGGTGTGGGTTCCCCATAGCTACATCACATATAATTCAAAACACCTATCATTAAGATGGAGCCTTAAGGCACAACAAGAAGCGAGAAGAATATCTAAATAGGCAATCCATCTAACAAACTCGCATGAGATAGTGAAACAGAACAAGGTATACTTATAGCAGTCATAAGTCTGTATCTCATTTTCAGTAACAATATTTAAAGTAACATTTATAAATTTCCAAAATAAACTTATAAAGGGGAAAGCTTACCCAGCCAAAGTGGACTAACACATCCAGAGAATATCTCATGGAAATATGCCAGTAAATCAATGTCAGACTTACAATAGCTAGCACTATACATTTACACCACAGAAAAGAATGACAATGATTTGCAAATTCAATGGCATTTAACTAAACTAGTAACGAAGTCCAAAATTACTATATCCATACACTGACAATAATCTTATGGAAGCCAAACAACACTTGGGACATGTTTAAATACCCAATCAGAATCAATTATCTACATGTAGTACACATAACTACCTTATGGAGTACATATGTATGTAGAGGCATTGATAAACACATTGAAGATACAAAACTAGGATATCCGTCCATTCATAAGACCACCAACAAAAGTGATATATAATCTACAAGTGGTAATGTACCATAAAAGTGAGCATTAGGCAACCGCTGGCGGTGTCATTAAGTGGAGATGGTGGAGTCGCAACAAACACCATAGTAAGAGCAATTCATAATACGGGGCTGAACCTTAGTGCTCTTCATTGCCATCATTTACTTAAGCTTAGTCAAATAATCAAGAAATGAAATAACAACAATTATTAATGAGGTTTGGATGAGAGTTAGGCATTACATGTAAAGCAAAGCTATTACGGTAGTTAAACTCATCCGATCGTCTCAAGACTTTTACGGTAGACCCAGGACTCGAGGTACTACAACATGTTAAAAAATGGCCACACTCTAATGGTTCGTTAATAAATTGTACATATCACAAGTTGACTGATTTCACTACCGACCTGCAGAAATCAGTCCCAGTTCGCTCGCACTTTGGGGTATCTAAAGTACTCTGATCTTCCTGAAATTTATACAGCAAGTTATAATGTAATAAACATCATATCCAAATTTCAGCTACAACCGATAATCAGGTAATGAGAATCATAGCAATCACTGAAACTGTCCAGCACTTTAGTCTGAAAAATGCAGTCGCGTTTAGCTCACACTTACGAATACCTAAACTGATCAGATGTTCTTCATATTTTTATAGTACTTTCATTACATAAAGAAGTATTACATATATAAATTTCATTGCAATCCAACCACCGGATCTCAAGATATCAATAAAACTAAAACAGACTTTCTAGGGTTTACAAGTGAAAGAAAAGAAATGTGTAAATCTCTTCATTACCACCTGAATTTGGGTGAAACTACACAAACCCGTTCAACCATTTACCATGAATATGACATTTTAAACAAATATGAGGATAATCCCCAACTTTCATAAGAACCCTAATTTCATTTTCTCACTAATTCAAGCCGGTATGAATCATAAGAACATCAAAATAACATGAAGAATAATCATTTCACTTCAATAATTAACCAAAACTATTTGCATGATTCAATTAGAATATGAAGATGGAAGAACTGAAATCAAAATATGTTTCTACATCCACTTCAAAAATAAGATAATCGCCGCAACGTCAACAACAACTCCATATACTCAAATATCTATAAAGCTCCCTGACCCAAGATTTCAGCCACTTTCTCTTCATTTTTCTACAGTTCCCAGAGAAAGAGAAAATGCAAAAGAGGAAGAAGACCTCCCCATTCTCCTTCTTTCTATTTTATTTTCGATGTATGAAAGATTACCCAATTGCCCCTGGCTACCTCTTTGGATGACACATGTAAAACATGCTTAAGTGTTCATCACATCTACTAATCATCACTATTAAGATTACTAAGGGATAACTTAAGAGTGTTAAAGGCACTTGAGTATTAGGGTTTTAAACATTTTAAGGGGGAATTCGGTTAAATAGGTTCACTTAAGCCCGGAAAAAGGTACGGAGCGTCACATACATGTAAGTTAAGCATGCTGAAACTGTAAAGTAGCATGGATTCAATGTCTAATCGAAACTTACCGTTGTACTGAATCTTCAATATTGACCAGGAATGGAGCTGACAAAGCATGATATCGGGGGTCCAACTGCAGTATGCCCTCATTGTCAAGCAATGATGTGGGATGAAGAGAGGACCAACAAAAGCCAGAAGAATAAGCCTCCAGAGTTTGGACTTTGTTGTTTGAAGGGAACTGTTAAACTCCCTCTTCTGCGAGAAGCACCAGAATTTTTAAAAGATCTACAAAGAAATTCAGGTGGTGGTTCCCGATCATCTAAGTTCATAATCAACATTAGGGCTTACAATTCTATGTTTGCATTTACCTCAAACGGGGCCAAGATGGCGAAAAATCAGAATGATGGCAAAGCTCCATGGGGATTTACAATGTATGGCCAAAATCATCACTGGATTGGTTCTTTATTCCCATTGGACGATAAGTTCCCTGCATTTTGCCAGCTGTACATGATAGATAATGAAAATGAGATACAACATAGGAAAAATGCTCTGTCCAGGAAAAAGAATAAACTGGGGACAGATACGACTGCAGATACTCATGCTGATCCACAAAAGGAAGACATCGACGAGTACCAAAGTAAAACCACAAGCAAATTGGATGATAATGTGATAGCAGGGTTGAAGGAAATGTTGGACAGGCACAATTGGTTGTGTCAAAAATTCAGCATGTGGAGGGACAGATATAAGGAGAATGAGCTAGGAAAAGTTGATCTACGGCTTATTGGTACCCGCAGTAGAGATGCAAGGCAATATGATCTGCCAACTGCATCTGAAATTGCAGGGCTTTTAGTTGATGACCCAGAGTCAGATGGAAAAAGGGATATTATTGTTAGTGAGAAAGATGGGAAGCTGAAAGATATAAGTGAGCTGCATCCCAGTTACATGGCATTGCAGTATCCAATTTTGTTTCCCTACTGTGAAGATTCATTTCATACTAATATCCCATATAATAAACAGAGTCACGCTGACAAACAAGATGAATTAGGTGTCGAGAAGAAAAGGCAATACGTAACTATGAGGGAGTACTATGCATTCAGAATACAACAAAGGCAGAATGAAGGACAAACCCTACTCCGTGGAGGCCGACTATTTCAACAATTCGTTGTTGATGCATATGCTACAATTGAGCAGAGCAGATTGAATTGGGTAAGAGGCCACCAAGAAGAACTACGTTGCGACATGTATAAAGGTATAAGAGAAGCAGTAGCAGCTAGAGACACAGAACCAGGTACTACAGGACGGGTGATCTTGCCATCAAGCTTCACTGGTGGCCCACGGTATATGATCCAGCATTACCAAGATGCGGTGGCAATATGCAGGGAGTTAGGTCCACCGGACCTATTTATTACATTCACATGCAATCCAAAATGGAACGAAATCACAGAAGCCCTAAAATTCATAGATGGAAGAAACCTGGTGACATGCCAGATATAGTAAGTCGCGTATTTCACATCAAATTGAAACAATTAATGTCTGATTTGGTGGGAGCCAGGCATTTTGGAGAGGTCAAAGGAGGTATATTTCACGGATATATTAAATTCATTACATTTGGGAATTCTAAGTGAGACTATGCTGACATATTTGATATTGCAATGCAGCTTTATATACTGTTTAATTCCAGAAACGGGGTTTACCTCATGCGCACATATTGCTGTGGCTTGAACCAAAGGATAAACCCAGAAGTGCAGCGCATATTGATTCGATTTTATCAGCAGAGATTCCAGACCCAGACAAGTACAAAATTGGATATGATGCAGTATGTCAATTTATGATTCATGGTCCATGCGGCGATGCCAAGACTGACTCTCCCTGCATGAAGAATAAAAAAAGTTCAAAAAAATTCCCAAAGAGATACTGTGATAAAACATGTGTTGATGAAAGTGGATATCCAGTTTATAGGCAGCGTAAAGGTGCATGGGGAGTTGAAAAGGATGGAATCAAGTTAGATAATAAATGGGTTGTGCCATACAACCTCGACTTGATAATCAGATATGATGCACATATCAATGTGGAGGTATGCAACTGCCGAGGTATGACTGTTAAATATCTTTTCAAGTACCTGCACAAAGGAAAGGACAGAATAACGGGCATTCTTCAGGTAATCCCAGCAAAGAAAAACAATTCAGGAGACAACGGTGACACTGATCAAATTAAAAAACCAAACAAGGATGAGATAGATATATATCTCGAAGGACGTTATCTATCAGGCGCAGAATGTACGTGGAGAACACTTGGTTTTGAGATTCACTATCGACGACCTACTGTAGAGAGATTACCGTTACATCTCGAGAGGGAACAGTTAGTGATCCACAAAGATACCGATAACCTGAAAGATGTACTTGACGATGCAGATCCAGATTCATCGAAATTCCTACAGTGGATGAAAGCTAATAGAGAACACGAAGATGCAAGGGAACTAACATATGCAGAGTTTCCAAAGGAGTGGATCTGGGACTCAAATAAAAAAGAATGGAGATCAAGGCAAAGAGGATGGAAAATTGGACGTATCTACTATGTACATCCCACTGCAGGGGAGAAATACTACCTACGTATTCTATTGAACGTGCAGAAAGGTTGTCGGAGCTATGATGACATTAAAACAGTGAACGAGACAACTCATCCTACTTTCAAAGCTGCGTGTATGGCACTTGGATTGTTAGAACATGATGGTGAGTGGCATACTGCAATTCAGGAAGCAGCAACAACGTATAGTGGCAGAAGATTACGAGAATTGTTTGTCATAATTTTGTTGAATTGCAAGGTTACCGAGCCTAAGAAACTATGGGACGATAATTGGCATACTTTGGCCGAAGACATTGAATACAACAACAAAAAACTATATGGAGATCAAGCTGTGCACTTGGCAGAAGAATTTTTGAAGAACTGTACATTGAGGGAAATAGAGCAGATTTTCTGGAAACATAACCGGACTTTAAAAGAAGATGAGTTCTCAGACATCCCATACCCAGACATGTCTGGCATCAATATTCCAGAAAATAACTTGATACATGAAGAAATGAACTACGACATGGGCAGTTTACTGGAAGAGACAGAGAATTTGAAAAAAGGATTGAACGCAGAACAAGAACTGGTGTTTAGGCAGATTACAAATTCCGTTGAAGCAAATGATGGCCGTCTTTTTTTTGTGTATGGAAGTGGTGGTACGGGAAAGACGTACCTTTGGAGAACTCTAATTGCTTCACTTCGTGGACAAGGTAAAATTGTTCTGGCGGTTGCATCTTCAGGGATAGCGTCACTACTACTGCCAGGTGGTCGTACAGCTCATTCCAGGTTCAAAATTCCGATGAGACTAAATGAAACATCATGCTGCAATGTGATAAAGAAGTCAAAACTTGCGGAATTATTGTGCAAGGTTGATTTAATCATATGGGATGAAGCACCAATGATCAACAGGAATGGATTTGAAGCAGTCCAAAGGGCACTAGCTGATGTGATGATGGAAACATATGGCAGTAAGGTTTTATTTGGAAAAAAAACGGTGGTACTAGGAGGCGACTTCAGGCAAATTCTCCCTGTTATAGAAGGAGGATCGAGGGAGGATATAGTTAATGCTTCTATAAGTAAGTCGAAATTGTGGAAACACTTTGAGATTTTTGAATTGACATAGAATATGCGTCTAACCACTGGAGATACATCTCTTGACATATGACAAGAAATCGAAGACTTGCGAAATGGATTCTTGATATTGGGAATGGTGAACTACCAGCAATAAGCTTGGACGGATCGGAAGACAAGGATTGGATAAAGATACCATCAGATTTACTGATTGACTGTAAAGAGAATCACATTCAGAAATAGTAGACACCATGTATCCAGACTTTATGAACAAGAGGCTTGATAGGGAGTACCTTGCTGAACGGAGTATACTCGTGCCAAAAAATGAATGTGTTCACAGTATAAATTCGCATGTCTTAGCATCTATACCAGGTAATGAATATACATATTTAACTTCTCAGATGTCTTATCAACAAACTAAAAATGCTATCTACTATAGTAATTGCAGTTAAGATATAAATGGTGATTGCAGTTAAAATATATATTCACGTGTGTTATCATGTATAACAGGTGAAGAACATACATATCTAAGTGCAGATTCAATTGGGCCAGAATCGTCAGAGTACCACTCAAGTATTGTTTTTTACGACAAGGAGTTTCTTAACAAGCATGAGGAATCAGGGATTGCCAGCCACAAGCTAACTCTGAAACTTGGAGTACCAATCATGCTTCTACGGAATCTAAACCAAGTGGACGGACTATGCAATGGAACAAGATTAATTGTGACACAATTAAATAAAACAGTTATAGAAGCAGAGATATTAACCGGTCCAGGTGTTGGAAACACAGTTTTCATTCCACGGATCGTGATGACTACGCCCGAAACAAGTCTACCATTTATTCTTCATCGGAGGCAGTTTCCAGCGAGAGTCTGTTATGCCATGACAATAAATAAAAGTCAGGGACAAAGCCTTCCAAATGTGAGTGTATACTTGGAAAATCCCGTGTTCTCTCATGGCCAACTTTACGTGGCTGTTTCAAGAACAACTAGGCAACAAGGTTTAAAAATCTTAATCAAGAAGAATGGTAATGAGCCGGAAGGATGTACACAAAATGTTGTGTATAAAGAGATATTTGAAAACCTTTGAATTTTATGTTTTCATTCATTTATTAGTTACAGTTAGCAACATTATAATCAGTTTAGTTTTCTGGAAAAGCGCGTAGGATAATGGCCATGCTGAGAGTCAGTTCTATGATCCATTAAAGATGAATTGAAAACCTGCTTTGCTTTCTTTTCTTTTAAATAGTACAAATCATAATGGATAACAATGGAAAAAGAAACATACCAGCAGTGCATTTTGACGAACTTGAAGAACCTCCTCAGGAAACTGAAAACATATCCATGGATGTGCCACCACACGAACTGAAGAATGTGACATGGCATGAATGGCACCGACAACAAATTATTGCTAGGAATGAAGAATATCATCTTATGTTATTAACACAGTTTCCAGATTGGAAGTCCTGTAAAGAAAACAAAATTGATAATGAAAACAGTTCTGACTGCTTATTCTATCAAGAGTGGTCGAAAGCCAACAGCACTGAGGAGAAGACCAAGGTTTAAATAAAGATAGATGCGTATCCATGTCACATGCTCTTGGTAGATAGATATAATAAACATACAAGCACATGGTTCACATTTTTGCAACAGACATACACACATGAGTTGTACGGGGTTCACAAACAATCAATGTACACCTAAAACTATTCATCTGATCACAAACAGGCTCTCAAACCCAATGACTCATTACTCCATATGTTTGATTTCACAACGACTAACCACTAAACTTTCATCTCACTAAAATGTAACTTTGTACTGTATCTTTCTCATACATAACTATAATGATTTATTGATAAAAACAGAAATGATTACAAACCCAAAACCATTTGAGTACTTAAATCATTTCCTCATCAATCCACATACAGTAGTAAAAGACATTATTGAAAATGAATCAATAGGTAGGTCAATTCTGAAACCCAAATTTGAATCAGCATTTATAAAAATGTACAATAACCAAAATTTGTTTCTTCAAAAACCAAATTTGAAGGAAACAAAACAATATACGAAAAGGGGAAAAATTATTCCTACAAATTTCTAACAAAATCTAAAACATTTATACAAATCTAGAGTCGATTAGAACATTCTAATAGCTACCTGATTCTACAGGATACGAAAGCGTGCATCGAATTCTTCATTCCCATCAATAATTCCATTAATCGGTTCTTCATTTTATCTTTGTGAACCACAAGGTCTTCTTAAGATCCCAACAACCCTAACTATATCATGCAGAATTATATTATCAAATTTCAGGTTTACAAATAATTGAAATGAAAGGAACCCAACATCGTTCACAAAGAATTGAAAAAGAAAATTAATGATCATGAATTTTCATTTTTTGGATTTGGGTGGGATTAGATTCCATGATTTATAAGGGTTGATACCAGCATTACTGGGGGCTGATACCATTTATCCGATCCAACGGTCAGGATCGCTTAAGATCTTGAGATGGTATCAGCCCTTAGTAATGTTGGTATCAGCCCTTATAAATAAGTTTAGATTCGTGCTAAGAAATGGAGTTAGATTTAGAATGCAATTGGGTTTATAGAAATAGCAACATTAGATGGAACCAGTACCAGTAAGAACCTATTCCATTTACCCATTTCCAACCAGTATAAGATTAAACCAATTTTATTTACCCATTTACTACCCGTTTACGATTTCCCGGACCAAAGTCAGAAGACAAGAGCCATACAAACTTATACGTACCAAAGGTATAAATGAACTAATACAAATATGGTGCATGGTTTGTGGAGCCGCCCGGTACGTAGCACGGGCACAAAATCTAGTTTAAGTCTAAATCTTGTTAAGTTTTTCGAAGAATTCTCCGGTTATCTCTAAACTATATGTACCCAAGTATTGAGCGAAAATTGAAAACTGAGAAAGAATTGAGTATTACACTTTTGGACCCTTCTGTCTTCATAAAGAATTTTGGGCTTCGGTGCAAAAATTATCCAGTTACTGATTTGGGCTTGCAAAATGCATGCTCTCTGAACGATTTTTTGGGCACTACTCAAAAATGGAGGTGGACTACTCTTCATTTTTTGGATGGATATTTGAAGAAATTTTGAGTCACCCCTTATCTAAATTTTTTTAATACCAAACTTTCCCTTGGTAATTAAATAAGTTAGTGTAATGATTAGTGAGTTAATTACTGATTAGTGAGATTAAATTAATAAGTTGATATTTTTCAAAAGAACAATTATTGAGAGGGAGAAGAAGAAGATGAAGATGATAATGAAGATGGGGGTTTTGGAAAAGTTAGATCTTTTTCTTTAAGAGCCACAACAAGAGTATGATGTTTTGGGTACTCACGGATACTTCAAATTTAGTTAATGGTGCTTGAATTGGCCAAAACATTCCTAAAAATGAACAATTTACAAATTGATTTCGGTTTGGTTAACAAAGTTCGGCTACGACATCTGAAGAACATGTAGCCGAACTCATCTGCAAGTGTAGTTCGGCTAATGTTTCTGAAAACACAGGTAGCCGAACTCAGCTTTAATGGAGTTTTTTCTTTTAGAGAAAAGTTCGGTTAGGAGAAGAAAATTGCGACGTAACCGAACTAGGAGTTCGGCTATGAAAAAAAATTGCGACGTAACCGAACTCAATATATAAGTTTTTTAGAGTAAAGTTTGGTTAGGAGAAAAAATTGCGATGTAACCGAACTTTTTTGCGACAAAACCGAACTTTTTGCGACAAAACCGAACTAAAAGTTCAGTTGAAACATTTTTTTGCGACGTAACCGAACTTTTCTCTGGAAAAAAGAAAAACCTCCATTAATGTTGAGTTCGGCTAGTTCGACAAAGTTTTTCACATAATTCCTAGCTGAACTTCTCTCTGCAACTTCCATTTTCAACTCATTTTGATGATTACTTCTCATTTTTTCAACCAAAAACGAATGACAAGTAATGGGTTTGTTATAATTTTGATTTTGATTTTGTTTTGTTAATGATTTAAATTAAGCTATATATAGAGGTGGCGGTGGTGGTGGTTTGAGGTGGTCGGTGGTGGTGGTGGTGGTGGTCGATGGTGATGGGAGGAGGTGGTTATATATATATATATATATATATATATATATATGTTAAGGGTAGGTTAGTCATTTCCACACTTTAGGACACCCTTTATAACTATAGGGTAGATATTCTTATCACTTAGTAGTCCTCCACCATTTTTGAGTAGTGCCCCAAAAAATCATTCCTAAGAGCTTTGGGATTTAAGGGAGTGATTTTGAGAAAGGAGACGAAGCCAAGGGATATCTAGGGAGTGATTTAGCCACCCCAAAATCTTAAATCCTATCCTAAAAGTAATTTTTGAGAGGTACTAATTTTAATTTTAAATGGAATCTTTTTATGATCCTAGAAAACTAACTTATAACTTACCTTTTGATGTTTTAACTTTTAACCCTCTTAAACATTAAATCATACTTTCACAGCCGAATCAACATATTAAAAGTCAAAACAGTAAACAACCGAATATGCTCAATCATAATCCAGAAAACAACACTTCCGTCGGGCGGAGCGCGCTGGCCCAGTAGATGCCCCTATTGTACGGCGGTAAAGCTAATGAGTGATGCTTTCAATGACTGAGTTCGAAACTCATAGCATTAAATTCTTAATAGAACAATAAAATTTAAAAGAAAAAAATGCAAGATAATACAAAGATGGTAAATTTTTACTCTGATGATATTTTACATCATAATAATCATGTAAATAATGGGTGATGTAAATTTTAGTTGTAGTAAAAATAGTGGTAATAGGATTCGATTCTCGAACTTGTGAAGGATAACTTTAGACTTAAATTTTAAAACTAAAATATAAAAAAATCACTGATATTTAAAACAAACACTGACAAAGTTTATATCAATATTAAAAGAATACTGAGGCTAAGATTCCATTATTTTCCAAGTCCAAAGTGATTAAATCCAATATTTATATTTATTCAATTTTTGTGTTTAATTTGATTCTAAACTATTGCAACATGTAGATTTTCAAAATAACAAGTGTAAATCCAAAGTATAAAGCATCAAAAACCTATGGCTAAGCATGCTCTATCAAAAGAAATAACAATTGCTTAACAAAAATCATTCAAACAATTATAAACCAAGGCAAATAATCATAAAAATAATTGAAATAAAATAAATAAAATAGAATATACCACTTTTTGTTGGAAAAATAGCTTCCTCTATCGCCTCAGCAATGGGGTTTAGCTCCTCATATTAATCATAATCTCAAAATACATGCTTATGGCTCAAAAGTTGATTAAAAAGGGAGAAAAGTGTTAAAACAACGGATTCTGTAGTTGCTGAAGGTCTAAAACAGACGTCTGAATCGTTGCTGAAGGGTTTCAGTCACTGCAGACAGGAACGATAGAAGCTCGTTGTCACTGAAAATAAGTCTGCCTCTGCGACTGTTGCATGTGCGTCTTATGTTCTTCGTCTTCTTCTTCTTCAGCAGCAGCAGCAGAGTTTATGTACTCGATTTTCTTCGCCTCTCTAGTGCTCTAAACTTCTCCAAACTCTCCCCAAATTGTTCGTACCCCTTTTATGACTCGAATCAACCTATATATAGCCACCAGACCCAAAATCTCTCGAGTTAATCCACAAATATTCTCGGTTTTCTTTTCTCCTCAAGTTACGGGATTTTTCTTCCCTGTTTAATCTTCTCTACGCGTCAACTTGGTTTTCAAACTCTCCAGTAGACTGAATAAGGACTCAATACATCACGTAAAATCCTCCGGTACTCCCAGTTATCAACCAAAATATTTGAGAATATATGCAACTCTCTGTTTCGTAAAAACTTGATCTTTATCCCTGTTTTATCGATTCTACAGCTCATACCAAGCCTGTCTATCCTTAACAGGGTTAACCCAACGAAAATCAGCCCTTGAATCTCCTTAAAAGTCGTCCACAATTCCAACCCTAAAATCTGTTCTTTGAAAACAAATTTTCCCGCCTTTTTATGTTTTGAAATTTTGAGAAGAAATGTGACCTCCCCCTATCCAGTCCCGGTCTGTGCTTAGCAGCTGCTTGGAAATGGGTTACCCCTTATCCAAAATGAGAGTCTGAATAGCAAATGTCCTCCCAGGTACCTTTAACAACTTTTCGAGTCAATTTTGCCGCAAAAGCCTATTCCTCCAAAAACACCTACAAAGGGATAAAATACCAAAATTAGTACAGAAATGGGTACTAACAGTATACACAAAAGAGATGAAAATAGACACATAAATGCGTCTATCATTAAATCATACTTTTAACCCTCTTAAACATTAAATCATACCTTCACAGCCGAATCAACATATTAAAAGTCAAAACAGTAAACAACCGAATATGCTCAATCATAATCAAGAAAACAACACATAAACACTTCCGTCGGGCGGAGCGCGCTGGCCCAGTAGATGCCCCTATTGTACGGCGGTAAAGCTAATGAGTGATGCTTTCAATGACTGAGTTCGAAACTCATAGCATTAAATTCTTAATAGAACAATAAAATTAAAAAAAAAAAATGCAGGATAATACAAAGATGGTAAATTTTTACTCTGATGATATTTTACATCATAATAATCATGTAAATAATGGGTAGAGAGTGAACGGGTCTAGCATGGTGAATAATATTGATTTGGCTAGTTGTATGCTTATTTGGGCTCGTGAAGAGTTTGTAAGCCTGAATTTGAACATGAGTTCTTCTTAGAAACATTTGTAGAAACAAGTAAGGTTATGGTCCTTATGGAACAACGTCACTTTTTTTTTTCTTCTTTTCTTTCTCCCCGCTAAGAAAATGAATGACATTAAAACCAAAGAAATTACAAATGTGATGATAGGAAGGTTGGGATAATACCCACCATTCTCCTTGCACTATGGAGTTATTATAATACTTAGCCGCAATGTCGGCCATGGTATTAAAATTTCTCTTAAGAAACTCAACTCTAGAAAATGAAAATGATGTTTGGATTAATCTGCAATCAACCAATATGGTGTTATTATACCAAAACAACTGGTTATTATCAGAACTAAGAGATACTACTAATGAAACATACTTTACTCTTGTTCCTTTCTTTCCCCCAAATGCAAGCTTCTAACAAGGCCAAACATTCAGCTTCTTCAGCATTCCTAGACACTCCTGGAACGATTTTGCATCCAATGTAGTTACCTGCTGAGTCGTTTATAATCAAACCAGATCCCGACAGGTTAGTAGTAATATCAAAAGATGCATCACTGTAAATAATAAAGCAGTTCTCTGGCAAGGAAGAAACAACAGTATTTAAGTCATTCCCAACTATAGAAAGGTTGGCAGATATGTGAACAACAGGGTCAGTTCTAAGGTAGGAAACTGTGTCATCCACCAAATTAAGAGCTAATCTCGCAATGATGCTAAGATTTAGGTTTTTCCCTGGAAGGTTAAGGAACATCTATCCTTCCATATACTTCAAGCTATAGAGAAAACAGTTGGAGCATTGACTTTATGGGCATTGGAAGATAACCAATGTCCAACCCATTCTTTAAGATTCAAAGTTGAATCTCTAACCTGGACAACTTCATGATAAAAAGGTGTTAGCGACCAAACTTCCTCAGCAAAAAGGCAATGTAATATGAGATGCTCAGGATTTTCAGGTACAAAAATACCACATAAGTTACAGTTCACATCATGTGAATTATTATATCTACATATAATAGTTTCCACAGGAAAAATGTTCTCATAGCATTTCCAAGTAAATATCTGGACTTTGGGAAACATTGAGAGCTTCTAAAGAGACTTATAGGGAGAGTTTATACTTTGGGGATTCTTAATATGCTCAAATTGACCATAATTTTTTTTGATTTGGCAGTAAATTGGCCATTTTTAGAAAATGTCCATATTAGTTTGTCATGCTCTGAAAAGGGAATTCTAATACCCCTGAATAAGCTGCACATTATGGGGAGTGAAGTAAGCATTAACCAATTCCATATTCCAAATACTGCGTAACTCATTTAGGGAGTTATTGAGTTACACAAATCTAGGATGGTGGAACAGAAGGTGTCATAGTGGCTTCCAAATGACAAAATTATCCTTTCATTTTTTAGGTTATCTAATTTACCCTTGCATCCACATAAATTAATACTATCAGATTTTATTTTGTTTTATTCTTCTCCTCTTTCTTTTAACTGATTAAAACAAATTTCTTGTACTTAAAAATGTTTTTTTCTTAGATATGGTTTAAAGATTAATTAAGTTTCGAGTTAAAATAGGATTCAAGACCGATCCCACTTAGGACTGTTCACAGGGTCAATCCCAAATTTACATAATTTATAAATCTCAGTTTTCACTCTTGATCTTTTGGATTTGAAAACATGTGCAAGATTAATTGGAAAGTTCTATTTCAGGAAATTTATAACACATATTTGACTCAAATATGTTACTGTTCATATTTATTTCTTTGATACTCAAGGCTAGATCTATTAGTATTATTGAGGTATATTTGCTCCATTTACTTAATATCAAAAATTGACGTGCTTTCCTGTTTTAGGGTAGAAACAAATACTGTGAAAAGTAAGGGTATATTGAAGTTTGTGTGAGAACGAGAGACCAAAATCATACAAAGCTAGCCTAAACCAAGATATGGCCTTTCTAGCCTTGCTTCGGTCACAAACCGAAGAAGGATTGATCTTAGGGAGAAAAGCGGAGAAAGTTTTCAGATCCGAGTGTGAGGTTGTTTGTAGTGTGATGTTTATGTGAAGGACTCTTTGTGTAAGATTGAGAGAATGCTTTTTTTGGAAATTTTATTTTTAGGCTTATTCGTAAGTTCTATATTTAATTTGTGAATAGTTCGAATATCTTATTTATTGTAGTAATTGTGCATGCTAATCTCTCGTAGGAAGTGAATGTTATGGAATAATGGTGGAGTGGAGACCGTGGAGGAAATGGTGATGTCGTGTTCGCATTGTTAGGAAATACGGACAATTACACACATCCACGACTCCCTTTATTCTCCTAAATGTTCGCACGACCAATCATCCACTTTCCTATTATGAGTATATTGTTACACCCCACATGCCTTAGACCACCAGACCAAAATTCTAGTGAATATCCCCAGGTGACAATTTGATATATCATATCATATTAATAGTAGAGTTAACTACGGATATTGTTAACTTGTTAAGTCTATTTGATCCATAACGTGACTTACATGGCCAATCAGTTGACCTATGATTTAATACGTGTGACTAGACAGACGGGTGAACTTGAGTATAATGAGACTAATAAGTCTAGCGTAAATTAAGTACACTAAACAAGATACATATTTATTTAGATTTTATATTAAATGTCTGAGAAGTTCAGATGACATGAAGACATAAATCAACATTGAAATGACTCTGTAAATAGATGATGTGCATATGAGAGTTGTAAAAAATTAAAGTGATGCAATGAGACATACGCACCATGACGAGATGGTGGCGTGTGCTAATGATGCATGACAAAGGCTTCAATCAACTCAGTCTGTGAATCATGCCAAGTATTGGCATGGAGAACCATATATAATAAGACATATGGTAAGACACTTCAACAGGGTATGAAAATAAATGCGCATAAAAGTTTTTGGCGGGAGAAAAGGTGGTTGGCCATGTGTGACAGTGTGAGTAGTATTTGGCTGCTTATGGAATCTTGGGATTGTTTGACGCGTACATGGGCCTTGTTTGGTGAAGGTGCAAAGCCTTTTAAGACTGTGCAAGGAGAATTGACAATACACTACATGGAAGCGAATTTGACCAGCAAGGGGAAGATATTCTTGGTTGGCAAAGGGAGTTTGGGATTGCAAACAAAACCTTGGGATTTGACAAGCAATGATGCGAGCCTGATAAGCTGCTGCAGGTGAAACAACCTTGGAAAGGATAAGACATATATGGCAAGCCATATATGGTAAGTCGTACATGGCAAGGTGAAAACACTGGGGTACCAAAATACACCACCAACTTTTTCGTAGGCAATCAGTATGGACAAACTCAACACAACTCCGAGAGTAAAATCTCAATCAAGGAAAGTGTTTAGAGTTATATCTCTATCTCTCTTGTGATTAGATTGTTTACAGAATTGGACCCGTGAACCTAATTACAAAGAGAGTTCTTGGACGGTACAAAAGACCAATATCCAAGGATCAATCAAGTCTTATCCAACAAACAAGATCGGACCTATCTACTGTGATTGATCAAACGCACAACCTGTGATACTTCAATTATAAAGATAAAAAATATAATGCGGAAAACAAAATAACACAGACACCAGAAATTTTGTTAACGAGGAAACCGCAAATGCATAAAACCTCTGGGACCTTTTCCAGATTGAACACCAAACTGTATTAAGACTCTATAGACACTAACCTACTACCAATTAACTTCAGTTTGGAATGTAGTTGAGCCCGAACTCAGTCTCCCACTGATTCAAGTACAGTTGATGTAGTTTTTAAAGGTTTGGTTTATTTTAGAGGTTTATAAAGATTTTTTAGAGGTTTGGTTCAAGACAAATAAAGAAAAGCTAGACAAACTAATAAACTTTGATTTATTTTTATTTTTTTACCAAGGAGAAAAGAATCTAGGGTTTTGGATTCCACTACTTCCAATGATTGTAAACTTAATAACAATTTCTTTGACAAATACTCCTACTTTACTCAAAACGGTTTCGAACCCAATCTCATGCTTTGGAAGATATAACGTTACAAGCTCTTTTTATGACTCTCGTCACTATTCTCAGGCCTAATTTTCTTTCGCTTATAAAAGATCGATAGATAAACTACCCAAAACAATTAATATGAAGCATATAAAGAAGAGAATTTTTTTAATAATTTTAAAGCACAAAAAATGGAGTAATTGACAAAGAAAATAACTACTAAAATTTAAGCATCGAAAATAACTTCCTCAAAAACCCTAGAAAAGAAATCTAGCTACTCATGAATCGAAAATTGGAGAATAATTGATCAATCATTGTATTAAAAATAATAAAATTCTGCTTACAACGATTTTTAGTCACTAAAGGTATTCAGCCACAAAAGTGTTGCAATAGTTCAGTTGCGGAAGAGCTACTACAGCTAAAACAGTGTACGATATTGTTCTTCTACGGTTGAATATAAGACTGCTTCTGCAACTGTTTCTGACAGGCTATGTTCTTCGTGTTCTTGAGTTTTGCAGCAGCAGGTAACTTTCTGAAACTTGTGATTTTTCGATTCTACAGTATCTATTCTCGCCTAGGCTCTCCGTCTCCTCTTCTATGACTCAGACCCTCTCTATTTATACACAATAGCGTCAAGAATTTTGTTAAAATACCTACCATATCTGATATATTATTTTCTTCCAAGTCACGGTAATAATTTCATTTTCTTTCCTCTTGCCGCGTCCCTGAGTTGTCAAATATCTTCCCAAATCTTCTAGCGAATCAAACAGTGGATATCTTTCCCTTGTCTCTTCATGGCTTCCATTTATTCAACCAAAAACTTCCATGTAAAGAAAACCGATAATATTTTCACCTCCCTGTGAGATTTAATCCCTTTTTAATCTCCTAGAACACGTCATTCAATATCTTGTATACGGTAAGAACATTATCATGTACCAAATCCCTTGAAAATCTCCCAAACTTTCCAAACTCGAACCAACAGAGACCTGTGGATATTTCTTCCCCTGTTTGCTCCAATCCGACGTTGTAGCCCAAGTTAACCGGTTCTGATGGACATGCCAGTCCTGTTATGCCCAAAGGAAGATATCCAACGAGTTTCAGCGATTAAGTCTCATTAAAACTCAACCAACTGACGAACCCTAATTCTGTTCGTAAGCTGCTCCTTTTTCCCGCCAAATTTTCAAATTCAAAAGGTTGAAGATGACTACCCCTTATCCAATTCTGGTGTCCCTTTAGCAATTTGGGGTACATTTAGCAATTCTTGGGGTGCGAATAGAAATTTGTGGGCTACAAGAAGTAACTTTTGGGCTGTAAATAGCAAAAACTCCTCTGGGTGTCTTTAACACATTTCTCCGGAGGTTCAAACACCACTTTTCGAATTTTTCCACCAACAGCAGCCGTCTCTTACCTCTCAGATCCACTTCTTTTCTTCAATTCTTTTCATCATTAAAGTTGCCATGCTTTAACTTGCATCACTAAAGCCGACATGCTTTTCAGATAGAGATGAAGAAATAAAAGCAAATAATGAGAAATAATTCGCCTCCAACAACAGTTGCACATGAAATGACACTTTAGCTCCTTTAAGCGACGTTTCTTCTTCTTTTGCTCCAAAGTACCTAAAACTCAAAATTAAACATAAGATACATAATTTACAAGAAAACTTAGCAAAGAAAGCATAAACAATAGATAAATATCAAGGTGTTTTAGACACCTATCAAATTCCCACACACTTAGACTTTGCTAGTCCTCGAGCAAATCAAGCAAAACTAATTTTAAAAACATACATCTCCATCTCGTTGAGGATACGGTTACACTTAGCATGTATAACAAGCCTTTAAACCCCTAGGTGTCCCTAGTGGCCAAGTTATAGTCTCGGGAGGGTTTACAAGAGGTGTACCCACAAAACCTTTACTCCAAACCCCAGCTATCTGTGAAGAACTCAGGAATGACACTAAAGAATCTCCTTGGTTGGCATACTCTCATTGATCACAAGAGAAAGTACCCTGATGCGAATCATATTCATATATATATAAGTGACAGAGCTCTATTCAGATAGTCGCACTATGGACATCAATAATCGGAATCACACAAATGAATAGATTAAGAAGATGGATTATAGAAATAGATAGTTTAAAACAATGTTGTCTAAGGTCAACGGTGTTTCCCATATCTGTCTGAAGGCCTCCGCCAAGATGAACCTATGAATCCTAATGGATTGAGATACTGGTCTGGACTAATATCAACACTGCTTGGCATATACAAGGGAACCAGCGGTCGATTTTATTGAACAATAATAAATTTTTCATTTTTCATCATTTTTTTTAACTGCATGATTTGATCTTTTGGATCCAAGCGCATGCTTCTTGTCAGCAGATTACATGATAGTTCCCATGGGTCCTGCGTTCCACGCTTGTTTAGGAGACGGAGACAGAGAAAATACACACATATTGCTATCCAAGTGTTAATTAATTAATTAATTTTCTTTAATCCGTTTGGTCTTATTGGTCTGTTCTATTTATTATTTAGTAACTCAATCACTCTATTCCATACGGCAGTGGTAACAATTCGATGTGTGGGCCCCACCAAATCACTTAGATAAACATATAATTCAAATAAAATAAAACAAAAAACAGAACGTGTGATGATTCCATTCTAACACCTAAACTCTGTCTTTTTATGAATAGACTCTGTTATTAGGTTCCTTAACTCCTACAACCAAGATGTTTCCATCCACTTAGACTGGTTAGTGTCATCCTGAATTGTCACAAATTTCTAGGCTCTGGAGTTTAGTTTTTATATAATTTATTTATTTTTTATTTATTTTATTAAAAACTAACTAAAAGTTTTTCCCTCACCCCCAAACTTAAATCTAACATTGTCCTTAATGTTTCAAATTAAAATGCAATACCAAAAATATAAGTAACAAGAGGAATAAAGAGGTAAGTCAGAAAGATAGTACCTGGATGAAGCGTAGCAATCCTTCCATGGGAGCAAGAAATAAAGATAATGAAAAATAAAACTAATGTACAACAGAGTCCTCCAGAGGGACCTTAATATCACCATGTATGGGTTACCTCCCATTAAGCGCTAAGTTTAGTGTCTTCAGCCAGACTTTGTTACCCGTTAAAATTAATCCTGGAAAACAGGATCTCTCAGCTCCGATTCTTCTATTGCATGACTGGGTAACTCCAAGAATGGTTTCAATCGTTGACCGTTAACCTTGAAAGTTTCTCCGTTCTTAGGATTTTCAACTTCAACTGCACCATGGGGAAATCTTTTTTTTGACAAAATATGGTCCTGACCACCGAGATCTTAATTTACCAGGGAAAAGATGTAAACAAGAATTGTAAAGGAGAACCTTTTGACCTGGTTCAAATGTCTTTCGAATAATCGATTTATCATGAAAAATTTTGGTTTTCTCCTTGTAAATTTTTGCACTCTGGTAAGCATCATTACGAATTTCTTCTAACTCATTGAGTTGCAGTCTACGGTGATCACCAGCAGTAGATAGGTCAAAGTTTAGCTTTTTAATGGCCCAATAAGCTCGGTGTTCTAATTCTACAGGCAAGTGGCAGGCTTTACCGAAGACAAGTCTGTACGGAGACATCCCTAATGGAGTCTTAAAAGCGGTTCGGTAAGCCTACAAATCTTCCACTAAGCGCAAAGATCAATCCTTTCGGGTAGGGTTTACGGTCTTCTCTAATATCTGTTTGATTTGCCTATTAGACACTTCTACTTGGCCACAAGTTTGTGGGTGGTAAGGTGTAGAAACCTTATGGGTAATGGAGTATTTCTTCATGAGTGTCTCAAAAGACCTATTGCAAAAATGGGAACCTCCATCACTAATGATTGCTCTAGGCATACCAAATCGAGAGAAAATATTGTCTCTAACAAATTTGATTACAACGTGGCGATCGTTTGTCTTGGTAGCTATTGCTTCAACCCACTTAGAAACATAGTCCACAGCTAAGAAGATGTAAAAGTTGCCATATGAATTGACAAAAGGGCCCATAAAATCTATACCCCACACATCAAATATTTCTATTATTAGTATAGGACTAAGTGGCATCATATTTCTTCGGGTCAACTTCCCTAACTTCTAACATCTCTCACAACTTTGACAAAATAGGTGGGAGTCCTTAAACAGTGTTGGCCAGTAAAGGCCGGATTGTAAAACCTTCGCAACTGTTTTCTTAGAACTAAAATGACCCCCACAAGCTCCAGAATGACAAAAAGTCAAAACACTGGAGATTTCGTTGTCAGGAATACAACGACGGATGATCTGATCGGGGCAGTATTTGAATAAGTACGGATCATCCCAGAAAAAGTATTTAACCTCAAACAAGAATTTAGCTCTATCCTGTTTGGACCAATGGTCAGGCATTTGACCAATTACCAAATAATTAACAATGTCAGCAAACCAGGGTAACTCAAAGATGGAAAATAGTTGTTAATCAGGAAACGTATCATGGATTGGTATCTCATCATCTCTAGTCTCATCAAGGATACGGCATAAATGGTCAGCTACTACATTTTCAGAACCTTTCTTATCACGAATATCTAGAGTAAATTCTTGGAATAGAAAAACCCATCTGATCAGCCGAGGTTTTGAGTCCTTCTTTGAAAGGAGATATTTGAGTGCGGCATGATCAGAATAGACTATGACCTTAGACCCTAGGAGATATGATCTAAATTTCTCCAAAGCAAAAATGATGGCTAACATTTCTTTCTCGGTAGTGTAGTTTAACTGGGCATCGTTTAGGGTCCTACTAGCATAATAAATCACACTAGGTGCTTTATCACGTCGTTGGCCAAGGATAGCACCAACCGCATAATCGGACGCATCACACACGAGTTCAAATGGGAGGTTCCAATCGGGTGGTTGGATGATAGGGGCAGAAGTCAATAATAATTTAAGCTTCTCAAAAGCTTGAACACAGGCTTCATCAAATACAAAGGCAGTATCTTTAGCAAGTAGGTTCGATAGAGATAAAGCAATCTTGCTAAAGTCTTTGATGAAACGACGGTAAAATCCTGCATGGCCAAGGAAAGATCTAACATCTGTTACATTTTTAGGTGGTCTTAATTTTGAAATTAGGCCAACCTTGGCTTTATCAACTTCTATTCCCTTAGAGGACACCATATGTCCTAACACTATTCCAGATTTAACCATAAAATGACACTTTTCCCAATTAAAGACTAAGTTCTTTTCTTTACAACATTCTAGAACTAGTGTAAGGTGGTGCAAGCATTCATTGAAAGAGGATCCAAAAACCGAAAAATCGTCCATAAAGACCTCGAGAAATCGCTCAACCATGTCCGAGAAGATACTTAGCATGCAACGTTGGAATGTTGTGGGTACATTACACAACCCAAAAGGCATACACCTGTAAGAAAAAGTACCAAATGGATATGTGAATGTTGTATTTTCTTGGTCTTCCGGGGCTATAGGGATTTGGTTATAACCAGAATATCCATCTAGGAAACAATAATGGTTGTGGCCAGCTAATCTTTCTAACATCTGGTCGATGAATGGTAAAAGAAAGCGGTCTTTCCTAGAGGCTGAGTTCAACTTACGGTAATCTATACATACTCTTCACCCGGTAGTTACACGGGTAGGGACCAATTCATTATTCTTATTTGCAACTACCGTAATCCCAGACTTCGTTGGGACAACCTGGACAGGGCTGACCCATTTACTATCAGATATGGGGTATATGATACCCGCATCTAATAACTTGAGCAACTCAGTGCGAACAACTTCTTTCATATTAGGTTTTAAACGTCTCTGCATTTCTCTTGAGGTTTTGGCACCTTCTTCTAGGTAGATGTGGTGCATACAATCAGCAGGACTAATTCCTTTCAAATCTGCTATAGTCCACCCTATTGCGGTCTTTTGCTCTTGGAGAACACTAACTAGTCTACTTTCCTGATCGGGTTCTAAGTCAGAGGCAATTATGGCAGGAAGAGTATTCTCATTACCAAGAAATACATATTTCAATATATCTAGTAGCGGCTTTAATTCAAGGGTGGGGTCCTTAACTGATGATGGGAGGGGTTTATCTAGGGTCGGTGGAAGAGGTTCTGGTTTACGCTGCCATTTCCCATAATTCATTACTAGCGCAGAATCTAACAACGTATTAACTTCTTCAAAATGACTATCCTCATCATAGTAGGCTCCAAAGTGGGCCAAGCACACCTATAAAGGATTACTAACACTATTAGTGGTAAAATTATTCTCAACTAGAGAATCAATCATACATATAGACTCACAGTGTTCAGGGTCCGGTGGGGCTTGTAACGCTTTAAAAACGTTCACCGAGATTTTCTGATTCCCAAAGGAAAATTCTACTAGGCCAGTTTGACAATGTATGACTGCATTTGCAGTGGCTAGAAACGGACGACCTAGGATGATTGGGATATTGATATATTGACTAAAGATAGGTTGAGTGTCTAAAATCACAAAGTCAACAGGATAGATAAAGTTTTCTACCTGAACCAAAACGTCTTCAATAATTCCACGTGGGATTTTGACTGACCTATCGGCTAACTATAGTGTTATCCTAGTTGGTTTCATCTCACCTAGTCCAAGTTGTTCATATACCGAGAATGGTAAAAGGTTCACACTAGCCCCAAGATTTAAAAGAGCATTTTCTATCTTTTGGCTACCTATAACCCGTGTGACAGTAGGACAACCAGGATCTTTAAATTTGACTGGGTACTTTTGTGAGATTATGGAACTAACTTGTTGGGTCAAAAACGCCTTTTTATGGACACTCGCGTCTCTCTTGACAGTGCACATCTCTTTTAGGAACTTGGCCATAGTCAGTACATGTTTTATTGCATCTAACAAGGGCAGGTTGATCTTAACTTGCTTAAAGATGTCTAGGATTTCAGCATATGTACTAGGTTTTTTCTTAGCGAGTCTCTGAGGAAATGGTGCAGGTGGTATGTACACTCTCTCAGGGATATCTTCCTCACTTGGACTCTTAGCACTCTCAGGCCCATTAGGGTCTTTAGACGAAGTTTGGTCAACCTCAGACTCTATTTCAGCTGGACTTTTGTCCTTAGATGGTTCTACGAAATTTTCTAGAGTTTTACCACGCCTAAGGGTGATGACTGCCTTGATATTTTCATTATGGTTAGAACTACCCGACCCATTAACCTGGTTAACTCCTTTCAGATTTGGAGTCGATTGGTTAGGAAATTTCCCGTTTTCCCTATCATTTAACCTATTTGACAGTTGACTTATCTGAGTCTCTATGTTGGCAATAGCTCGATCACTATTTTGTTGGTTACGTTGAACTTCATCAAACCTCTATCCTAAAAGTTTAAAATTTTGGGTAGTCTCGGCATTATTTCGGGCACTACCTTCAATGAAGAGTCTTAAAGTTTCCTCTAGAGAAGACACCTTTTGTTCAACTGGGCTCGGTTCTTGGACTTGAGGTTGGTTCCTAGGAAAGCCTGGTGGTGGGTTGCTAGATGGGCTACCCTGATGAGAACCTTTAGACCACGATAAATTCGGGTTATGTCTCCAACCCGGGTTATATGTATTAGAATAAGGATCAAGCTTTGGTCGACCTTCATATTTAGAGTTCATACCACCATGTAGGACACTAACCTGGTCACGAGTAGTTTCAGTTGGGTAAAACAGGGGGCATTGAGGTCCATTATGACTTTGGTCACCACAAATGGTACATGGATAGGTTCTAGGCTCACTGTTACAGCTCATAGTTTGGGTAGACCTATGGTTCATCTCTAAGGCCTCTAGACGCCTAACGATATCTGACCCATTATCAACTCTATTGACCCTATGGATAGGGTTCCTAGTTATTTCGGGCTCCCTCATTGAAGGCCATTGACGAGTCTTTTCAGCTAACTCGATGAACTCGTCAAAATATTCATCTGGGTCTTGATGGGTAAATTCTCCACCACTCATTGTTTCTACCTGCATTCAGGTTTCACTATCAAGGCCCTCATATAAGATTTGGGCCATGTGGGCTTTCTCAAAGACATGGTGCGGGCATTGGTATAACAATTCATTAAACCTTTCTATGTAATCATGTAGGCTCTCACCTATTTTCAGCTTAAAGGTTTGGATAGACTGCCTAACAACAGCAGTCTTGTGGTGTAGGTAAAACTTCTTAACAAAGGCCTCTACAAGGCCATCCCAGGTGGTGATTGTTTTAGAGGGAATCAAATGTTACCACTCATTGGCTCCCTCTTCTAGGGAAAAAGAAAACAAACGCAACCTAAGCACATCTTTTGTGACGTTTGGATAATTCATTGTGTCACAGATTATTTCAAAGTCTCTTACGTGGGTATACGGGTTTTCATTCTCTATTCCCCTAAATTTTCGAAGCATGCTAAATGTCCCAGGTTTAATATCAAACTTAACGGTAGTGGCCGGTAAAACAACCCCAGGTTCACGTATCACTCTAGACGGGTTCAAACGGTCCCTAAGGGTTTTGGTTGGCGGGACTTCACCATCATTTTCATTAACCATTTTGGCAAAAATCGAAGTACCACCTAAATCCGTGTAGCGGGTCGGAGTCAAATTAAAAAGGTCGTTTTCCTCAAGTCTATTTCCTACTCGTTTCCAACGGCGCATACACAAGCAAAAATACTAGTGAAGCAAGAAAATCGTGCACATGCAAATGCTAGGGTTCACTAATTTAGGTAAGCTTGGGTTACCTACAGCAAAATATACCTACAGTCAAAGACTGGTCACAGGTATTGGGCGGAGGTTTGTGGTGTTTCGGATGATAACGCCCAAAGGGTTCACCGTACTAAACCACGTGTTTTCCTAGAATCGGTGCCAGACGAATAATGCAATTGGTGTGTGCACGTGTTTTTTATTAATTAAATAAAAGAAAATAAAGGAAATATACACAAAAGGAAATAAAATCTAAAAGAATAAATAAAAGTTGGGTTTTATTACTTACCTCTTTTGGTAGGCAATTCCACAATAAATGTAGAATATTACCTGCACAATAAAAACAAGAAAAATACCCAAGTAAAATCAAAGAAAATAAATCTAATAAAAATAAAAATAAATATAACAATAAAATATAAATATAAAACCTAACCTAAAGGCAAGTCCGCGTCGGCGCCGCCAAAAACTGATGTAGTTTTTAAAGTGTGGTAAGAAAGGGATTCGATACTCGGACTTTTTAGAGGTTTGGTTCAAGACAAATAAAGAAAAGCTAGACAAACTAATAAAATTTGATTTATTTATTTTGTTTACCAAGGAGAAAAGAATCTAGGGTTTTGGATTCCACTACTTCCAATGATTGTAAACTCAATAACAATTTCTTTGACAGATACTCCTACTTTACTCAAAACAGTTTCGAACCCAATCTCATGCTTTGGAAGATATAACGTTACAAGCTCTTTTAATGACTCTCGTCACTATTATCAGGCCTAATTTTCCTTCGCTTATAAAAGATCGATAGATAAACTACCCAAAACAATTAATATGAAGCACATAAAGAAGAGAAAATATTTAATAATTTTAAAGCACAAAAAGTGGAGTAATTGTCAAAGAAAATAACTACTAAAATTTACGCATCGAAAATAACTTCCTCCAAAACTATAGAAGAGAAATCTAGCTACTCATGAATCGAAGATTGGAGAATACTTTATTAATGATTGTATTAAAAATAATGAAATTCTACTTACAACGATATTTAGTCGCTAAAGGTATTCAGCCACAAAAGTGTTGCAATAGTTCAGTTGCGGAAGAGCTACTGCAGCTAAAATAGTATATGATATTGTTCTTCTGCGATTGAATATAAAACTGCTTCTACAACTATTTCTGACAGGCTATGTTCTTCGTGTTCTTGAGTTTTGCAGCAGCAGGTAACTTTCTGAAACTTGTGATTTTTTGATTCTGCAGTATCTATTCTCGCCTAGGCTCTCCGTCTCCTCTTCTATGACTCAGACCCTCTCTATTTATACACAATAGCGTCAAGAATTTTGTTAAAATACCTACCATATCTGATATATTATTTTCTTCCAAGTCACGGTAATAATTTCATTTTCTTTCCTCTTGCCGCGTCCCTGAGTTGTCAAATATCTTCCCAAATCTTCTAGCGAATCAAACAGTGGATATCTTTCCCTTGTCTCTTCATGGCTTCCATTTATTCAACCAAAAACTTCCATGTAAAGAAAACCGATAATATTTTCACCTCCCTGTGAGATTTAATCCCTTTTTAAGCTCCTAGAACACGTCATTCAATATCTTGTATATGGTAAGAACATTATCATGTACCAAATCCCTTGAAAATCTCCCAAACTTTCCAAACTCGAACCAACAGAGACCCGTGGATATTTCTTCCCCTGTTTGCTCCAATATGACGTTGTAACCCAAGTTAACCGGTTCTGATGGACATACCAGTCCTGTTATGCCCAAAGGAAGATATCCAACGAGTTTCAACGATTAAGTCTCATTAAAACTCAACCAACTGACGAACCTTAATTCTATTCGTAAGCTGCTCCTTTTTCCCGCCAAATTTTCAAATTCAAAAGGTTGAAGATGACTACCCCTTATCCAATTTCGGTGTCCCTTTAGCAATTTGGGGTACATTTAGCAATTCTTGGGGGTACGAATAGCTATTTATGGGCTACAAGAAGTAACTTTTGGGCTGTAAATAGCAAAAACTCCTCTGGGTGTCTTTAACACATTTCTCAGGAGGTTCAAACACCACTTTTCGAATTCTTCCACCAATAGCAGCCGTCTCTTACCTCTCAGATCCACTTCTTTTCTTCAATTCTTTTCATCACTAGAGCTGCCATGCTTTTCAGACATAACTTGCATCACTAAAGCCGACATGCTTTTCAGATAGAGATGAAGAAATAAAAGCAAATAATGAGAAATAATTCGCCTCCAACAGCAATTGCACATGAAATGACACTTTAGCTCCTTTAAGCGACGTTTCTTCTTCTTTTGCTCCAAAGTACCTAAAACTCAAAATTAAACATAAGATACATAATTTACAAGAAAACTTATTAAAGAAAGCATAAACAATAGATAAATATCAAGGTGTTTTATACACCTATCAACAGTTGCGCTCCTTACCCCTCTTGAATCCCAACAGGACTCCGCATAATTGATTCCCTTAGAAGATCTCACACCAACTAAGATTTGGTTCAACTCAATTGAAGACTTTAAACCAAATCCACCTCCAATAGATTAAGCATATATAATTGATTTCCTGATTTACGATCTAAACGGATGATCAGATCAAACGAAAGATCCAGGTGATGGAAATCGATAAAGACCCCTCAAAATCCGAACTTATGCAACCCAAAGTGCATCTTAGATTATTATTCACCTCACAAGTATAAAACTTGTGGAATCACAAAGTTACTTGTTCAAGTGATAAATCAACATTCGAACAAGATCATGATACTCAAGTTATCAAGATAAAAGATAAATGGACCTGGCTTCATGAATCCAAATGAAGTCTTTGATAGTCGCTAAACCCTAAAAGGGTTTCTGGAGACTCTAGATACAACTAGGACACACTAAAAAGTAGTGTCAGGATTCAAAGATCACAGTTGCCAATATTTCCCCTTATATAGACTTCAAAGCCTAGGTTGCTTTAGGTTTAAGCTAAGATAGATTTGGAACCAAGCAAACAATATTCACCGTTAGATGAAAGCTTTGAATCTTATTCACATAAAAAAGATATACACTCTGGTTAGGTAAACTGTAACCAAACCGTGTACGAAGACTATGTCCAATATGGTTAGCCGAAACTAGCCGGTTTGAACTTAAAAGTGTAACACTCATTTCCATGAACACAAATACATTGATCTTGAGTCACAATCATGTGATCAAATGAGTCAAGTGTTAGTTAGAGAATTAATCAAATGCAAATTATCTAAAAGAAATAATTTAACCGCAATTGAATCATAATCGACATAGTTGGTACATGCACAAAGTACAAATACTTAAGTAGTTCATGAATCGGCTGAGTCACAGTACGCGAACCGGTTTGCAAACTTGTAAGCAATAACCGAGTTCCGGAGTTGACAGAACTTTTTCATTTCACGTACCGGTTTGCAAACTTAGGTGCAACTCAAAGTTCCGGAGTTGACAAAATTTTTTCAGTTCACGTACAGGTTTGCAAACTTAAGACCTTACCGGTTCCGGAGTTCAGAACCTTTTCAGTTTGCGTACCTGTTTGGGTACTTAAAATGGTTATAGAACATAGAACTGTATTGGCTCACATACCGATTTGAATACTTTAACGCGGTTCCCTTACCATAGTTCCAAGATGATTTGTATAAAAATACATACCTATCCGGATCACGAAATAAACACATTTTCCCATGATGTGCATACGAATGTGCGTATCATACAAATATGAAAGTCAATTTATAGCTACTCCGTTATGTGTACGAATGCATGTAATACGGCTTAAGAAATATAACAGTTTTCTCAGTTTGTAAGACTGATAACACTTTCTTGTATTCCGAATATGGTAGTTCTATATTTCTCTAAATCAATTCGAAACATTCCTGAATAACATCAATGACAGATATCACTGTTCCAGGATATTTTCGAATGATAAACTTGAATCAAGAAATGGTTCCGAACAATAAAATGTTTTCCATCAAATTTGATCAAGCATGAACAAATGTTCATTAAGCTTAGTCATTATATTTCGAGAAATTCGTAAACTAAATAATTAGCTCTCGACTCGAAATTCTTGTCTATGCAAGCTAGTCTGATGAGTTATGCGACAATCGTCTCAAGGATAGAAAGGTGAATATAACTTGAGAAATAGGTGGTTCAGTCTTCACTTACCTTTTGTTGATGAAGTTTTCCAAAAGCTTCGGTTTATCTTCTCCTTCAAACGGTAGAACGCAAATGATGACTGGCTCGTTTCTCAACTACCTCTATCCTAGACCGAGACTTAACTAATTGTAGACTAGAAATCAAGATATAGTTTTGACAACTAAATTTGACAACAAGCTTGATATATCAACTCTTGTGAGTTCGACCGAGCAATTCTCTAACAATCTCCCCCTTTGTCAATTTTAGTAACAAAACTATTAATACATATGGATAACAAAAATAAAGCTATCAAAACTCCTCGATCCATCATGCCTTGATTTCCTTGGTTTCTTCAACTCTCCTTGAACCCTTCATTATCTCAAGTCGCAATGATTCTGAACGTGCTCAACTCAACATCGTTATTGTTGAAGAACCGATTCCATAGCAATGAAACCTTTTAAAAATAAATATTCTCAATCGTTGTTATACAGAAACATAGTATTATTATCTTCTCTTCAAAGTTCAATTGTATCTCAACTCTGAAGTAATACTACGGTGATATTCTTCCCCTTAATCAATACTTATATCTTTTGTATAATAGGTAAAACCTATAGCTTAATGATAAGTGCATAATTCATATGATTTTAGTGTCCATTCCATACTTGTTTTAGCTATTATTCTTGAATATTTTCGTATTATTAATCTTGTTTTCTCTTATTTTCCTCTATTATGTGAATCATCCAAAAATGAGCTACAAAGTGCTAAAAATATCTAAGAAGAGAAGTATTCCATGTATCCAAGTGCCCAAGTCCAAGAGAAGTTGAAGAAGTGCGACGGAAAGGAGCAAAACGCTCAAAATCAATACACAGGCCAAAGACCAAGATTAACTCATTCAAATTAAGGATTTCTCATCACCATCTTGAATATAATTGAAATAGGAAAAGAATGCAAAAAGAATGAGGTTATTCCGAGTTCGGACGAAGAAGTTACGGCCAAAACAAGCTTTTGATCGAATATCGAAGACTTTACGGGTACGCATACTTAGTTCCGTGAATATATGATGGACTTTGTAGTACGCATACGGGTACGTGTACTTAGTTCCCTGAATTTTTAAGTATGCATACCCTGGAAGGCAAAAACTCACGGTTGGGTCCTTATTTCGTATTTTCGGGTCAGGTTCTTGAACCGAACTAAATACTTGAAGGCCAAGCAATGTAAACCTATAAAAAGAGGTATTAGGTCATGAATGAAACATCATCAAGAGGTCACGAAATTGTAAGTCTTGGAGAGAAGAAACATCACACGGATCGAAAGCTAGGGTTTCGGAGCGGTTCATCAATCGTAACGATATCTCTAAACTTTTCTTATATGTATACGATGGATGTTTCTACATCCATGAGTAGCTAAACACCTATTTATTGAGGATGAATTCTAAGTTGTAAACAAGATTTGAGTTATTATATTAATCTACTTTGAAGTTCTTCATATGATTATCGTTTGTCTATACTATAATGAATATTTATGATTGATTGATAGATTGTTTAGGTGGCCAACTAAATTGATTTGTTGATTAATCTATTGCTAGTATTGAGTTAGGAGATAAGTAATCGTCGAATAACTTGTACACAAGTAGAGAACAAGAGACTTTACATAGGGATTCTGTGGAGGGTTTGTGTGTATAAACAACACTAAAAAGTGGACCTTCATCTAAGAGTCTAACTAGTAGGATTAACCTATAAATTCACAAAAAATAAAGCATTCGGCCAAATTACACCATGAGTGATCTACTACTAGGTGGTTTAGACGAATAGAATCTGGTAGACGAGAACTTCCGTATCCAGTGATATAAGGAATTTAGGGGATAACACTGATCTAGCTGTTATTCCACGGTTGGTGATAATTTATGATTAACGATGAGTAGGCAACTATAATAACTTATTGACGGTTTATTAACGAAGAAGGATTCCTCGATCATATCTCTCTCTATTAATTACAATTCAACTTTATTTACTTTAATTATTTAATTTGTTTAAAATCTAAAACAAAAACCCCCTTTGTGACACTTTGACAACTAAAACTCACTGCTCTTCGTGGGAACGATCCTTACTTCCATTATATTACCAGTTAATTGTGTGGAAATAAGATTATTAGTTTGATTGCACTTACGACAGCCATCACTTAACGATTCACTCCCCCTTACATAATGATCCGTAAACCATATGTATGTAGTATGAACTACTAAATAATTCTCCCACTTTTTGTCAATAAAGTTAACAAAGGTACGAAAATCGCTGGATCACAATGAATACAATCAAAATATATCTTCAAGTTTTAAGGGAGATGAAGATACTACGTAATAACATAGTTAAAATGGAACTCCTCATATCAACTTATTTAGATAATTCACGTAGTAATAGATACTTAGCGCTCATCCTAGGAGATTAAAAAGATACAAGCATCCCCTTTCTAATTCCACAGCCACACTCCCCACAAAGTTATATCAGTTAAGCACAAGTTCATTTAAGAACTCTTCCCCATAAAATGTCATTCCTAAGAGAACAACATGAGTGACCTTTCTTTTATGAAAAAGAAGGATTTTGGCGGATATTAACAAATCACAAGGATTCGTATCCATAGTATCGACATAAATTAATCTCAAGGCCAGTTACGAACAAAGAGACAATTTTACTCGATTTTACTCAACATAAGAGAATCTTACAGAGTGTGTCAAGCAGCAAAAACATAAAAGTGTGATCACAAGTAGATCAATATTGCGAGAATAATCTCAAAGAGTTTGTTTTATTTTCCGTTTATAGAAACATAATAGATTTAACTTCTGAGCATATATGAGATATCGGTTCAATTTACAAAAAGTAAAGGACACATGTATCTCATAAGACTTTGCAATATATTAAACCAATAATGATTAAATACTGCAAGTATTGCCATCATCTTATCTAAAAACAAACTTGTAAACATACAAGTTGATTTGCTCTTAGAAGGAAGCATCAATCTTTTCCGCTAGGATTTACACCAAGATTGGCTACCAAAAACGTATTAAAAGATTTCCTTGAAAAAGAAGAAGATGCATATATATATATATAAATATATAACTAATTAAGAATCGTGTATCATATGTTCACATATAAACCAAGGAGGTCGTGAAATTCAAGTAATAACCGATTTCAATAACACTCAAGACTTAAACTATGAATCATGATCAAAAGAGATTTAATGATAAAAGTTATCTTAGAAGTGTTAGAGAGTATTTTTCTAATGCCAAACATATTTTAGGAATAGTTTGTATGCATATGAAAAATATTTGGCAGGAACACGACCCTAAGTTACGAAAGAATGACTTAAAAGATAGTTCGTGAATTTTAGCCTTCAAGGTACAGTACCAGTTTGCATACCATCTTTTTAAAATAGTGTCCAGGAACTTTTTGGTATGCAAACCAGTATGCAAACTCTTCAGTCCACGAAATCATGGTATACGTACTTGTATGTGTACCCTCCTATAGACGGCGATATTCGATAAGCTTGTTTTCCCCATAACTTCTCGTCCAAACTCGGAATGACCTCATTCTTTTTGCATTATTTTTTTAATTGAATTATCTTCAAGATGGTGATAAGAAATCCTTAATTTGAATGATTTAATCTTGGTCTTTGGCCTGTCTCTTGATTTTGAGCATCTTTGCTGCTTTTCGTCACACTTCTTCCACTTCTCTTTGACTTGGGCACTTGGATACTTGCAATACTTCTCTTCTTAGATCCTTTTAGCACGTTGTATCTCCTTTTAACCTAATAGAGACAAATAAGAGAAAACAAGAGTAATAACAATAATACATGCAAGAATAATAACCAACATGATATGTGCGCCCTAATTCTTTTGCATTCCCCACCGTATTCATAATAGGGCATTTCTTGGTGAGGATGCACTTTTAACATAATCAAGTTGTGTTGGGGTGAAAAATGTCGTGCTCACCACAGGTTGTTGAAACAAACTTTTCCGCATCTATGGATTTTTCACCATCTATAGTTTTTGGCTTATTTCGTTTCTTCTTCCACCAATTTGAGTGTTTCACGTTTGGATTATCATGAAAGAGATCACTTTTAGACCCATTCATATCAAAATCCATCTTTCCCAAGAAATTTTTAACTTCCAACATCATGGATTTTTCCTTTTCCATAGTCATGGAATTTTCTGGGAGATCATTCCTTTTCACACTCAATGCATCATTGAATTTCTTTGGTACCCACTTCTGAGTGTGTTTAGGAACAACCAGAACCTTCTTACCAAAATTCTCTTTAAGGTTTCTCGAAAGAGAATTGGATTGACTATTTTTTTGCAAGTTAGTCTTCCTCAATTGGGAGTATCGGATCTTGTCTTCGTCTTTACAAAGTTAACCTTTTGATAATCATTACAATTGTGAAAAGGCTTTGTATGACGTTTATAGGAAAATCTTGGTTGATCACAACACTGATTCCTTTGCCTAAAGGTTGGACAGTTACAACCTATAATATTAAGGGGATTAACCTTAACATATGATCTAGGTTTCATAACTTCTTATGGTACCGAAACAAGAACATCATGAAGTTTCTCATTCCTTATAGGAAAACGACATCCCCTTTGCAGGTGACCTTTATTTCCGCAATAATAGCAAACATAAGGAATGTTCCTACCTGGATTCTTGTGTGATGGTTTCTAAGGTTAATATACTTTGGTCTTTCGAACCTTAACTTCCGATGTAGGTATTCCACTTTTTACAAAAGTGGAAACCTTTGGCTGAGAAGAATCACTAACCTTGAATTTTTTTACCTCTTTGTTAATACTTGGAGCATCTATTCCCTTATAGCCCAATCCTCATGTATCACGATAATTTTTACTTGCTCCTAGCATAATGGTTAATTTGTTTGAACTAGTATTGAACGTTTTCAAGTCCTCTTTCAACATCTTGATTTTATCAAGAGCAGCAGCTAAATCAGCCTCAAAGCGTTTTTCTTGAGTGAGAGAAGCTCTTTCTCTGTCATTAAAACTTATTTGCTGGGAGTTAATCTTTGCTTCGATTTCTGCAAGTTTTTCTTTTAACTTATAGAAATCTCTACGAAGATTATCACATTCAAGTGATTTTTTACTTAGGTCATCCTTACAATCTTTGAGGATTGAATCGTTACTGGAATTCCATATATAAATACCTTGATAAATTCTTCTCAATTTCTTATTTTCACGACAGAGAGGAGATACCAATTTAACTAGATGAGAATTCGTCATCTTTTTATTTTTAAGATGAAAAAATAGCTTGGTATATCCTGAGAGCTCCTCATCAACATATACCTTCATCGGAAAGTTCATCCAACTATTTTTCTAGGCGTGTTTCCCAGTTATCCACAGTTTCTTCATCACTCGAGGTGATTTCATGAAGGATTTTAGACATTAATTCAGACTCGATCGTTTTCTCAGGTGTTGGATCAAAACTTGAGCAAAATCATCTGATTGATACTAAACTGGTGATACGTTATCAGAGATAGCACTTTCGTCCATATATTCAGACTGCTTCAAATACATACTTATTAGGTCTTAACGTGTTTGCCTGCTCTGATACCAATAGAAAACACTGGGGGTACCAAAATACACCACCAACTTTTTCGTAGGCAATATGTATGGACAAACTCAACACAACTCCGAGAGTAAAAACTCAATCAAGGAAAGTGTCTAGAGTTATATTTTTATCTCTCTTGTGATTAGAAGGTTTACAGAATTGAATCCGTAAACCTAATTACAAAGAGAGCTCTTAGATGCTACCAAAGACAAATATCCAAGGATCAATCAAGTCTTATCCAACAAAAAAGGTCGGACCTATCTACTGTGATTGATCAAGCGCACAACATGTGATAATTTCAATTATAAAGATAAACAATATAATGTGGAAAAATAAATAACACAGAATCCATAAATTTTGTTAATGAGGAAACCGCAAATGCAAAAAAACGCCGGGATCTTGTCCATATTGAACACCAAACTGTATTAAGCCACTACAGACACTAGCCTACTACCAATTAAATTCGGTCTAGATTGTAGTTGAGCCCGAACTCAGTCTCCTACTAATTCAGGTACAGTCACGTTTCTTACGTCTCTTGAATCCCAGCAGGACTCCATGTAATTGATTCCCTTAGAAGATCTCACACCAACTAAGAGTTGCTTCAACTCAATTGAAGACTTTAAACCAAATTTTCCTCCCACAGATTAAGCCTATAATTTATTTCATGATTTAAGATCTAAATGGATGATCAGATCAAACGAAAGATCCAGGTGATGGAAATCAATAGCAACTTGACAAAAGTCTGGCTATCCTCAAAATACGGACTTCTGCAACCCGAAGTTCAGCCTAGATTATTATTCACCTCGCAAGTATAAAACTTGTGGAATCAAAAATTTGAGACGAAGAGAACTTTGTGATTTCTATTTATCTTCTTCAAATGATAAATCAACAATCGAACAAGATCAGGATACTCAAGTTATAAAGATAAAAGATAACTGGACCCGTCTTAAGTATGATTTCATACTCATGAACAAATACATTTATATATTAAGGAATGCAATCTTCGCAAACCGTGGATAAAGTGTTCATGAACTGATTCTTTTGAATCAATCCAATTTTGCTTCAATTATGTGTTGTATACTTCTATGAGAATATAAACAATTGAACAACTCTATGAGTAACACAATTAGATTCATTTGATCTAGAAGTGTTAAGATGAACATGGTTAATACAAAAGTGTTCATATGGCTAACTTTTGTTAACTGTTATTAAGCCAACTCAATATACACGTTTAGGTATGATTACCCATATCTAAATGAAGGTATATTTCATTTGTGTGTGTAACAAGCTAAGACCATCTAATGGTGGAGAAAAATTGCTTGGGTTTTAAGCAAACTTAGCTTGAATCTTAAATCAGGGTTTCATCCAATGGTGAATATTGATTGCTTTGTTTCAAAGCTATCAAACCCTGATTTGAAGACTATATAAGGGAGAACTCTAGCAACTGTAAAATCCAATCCCCACACCTCCTATGTGATACTAGTTGCGAATAGAGTCGATTCTCCTTTAACCTAGGTTTTTCTTAAAACCATTATAGGTTAATGACTTAAAGACTTCATCGGGATTCTGAAGCCAGACAGAACTATTTTCTCTGTAGTTACGTGTTCTGATCTTACTTGTTCTATCATATTGAGTACTATCTTCTCTAAGATGTGCTCGAGATTTATCTCTGATATGTAAGATATAAAAAGTAATCACAAAGCACTTCGTCTCTGTTAGAGCATAGCTCGGTTGAACCCACCAAGCGTTGGTATGTCAAGTTTGGTTGTCATATTTTAGTGAATCAAAACTCATTTAAAGAGTCGCTTGATTATTTACTAGAGTCAACTTCGTATAGGTTAGCTAGAAAGTTACTAGGATATTATACTTACAAGTATTACGTGAAGACTTGAAGAATGTGAAGAAGTAAAGAACTACAACAACGACATCATCCTTCCACTTGAGGTTAGTAATATTTGACTTGAACTGTTTAATTCCTAACGTATCTTTCAAGTCGTGCATATTGAAAACAAAACTCCGAAGCTGTGAATGATTATACTCTAGTTAGACATAGTATTAAGGAATTACAATACGAAGTATAACGTATATCTTTTGAACTTCGTATATAAGACATCGACATAATCGTATGAATTCTATTATGATTATGTATGGGTAGGGGTAAAGATTTCGTCCTAGGAAACAATGTTTTTACATTCGTTTAAAGGAAGTACAATTCATAAACTTGTGTTATAAATCGAAAGGGAAATCGCTAGGCTTATTGGTATTGTTATTCATTGCAAATCTTTGGTTTACCAATATGTGTGTTTCGTATAACCGCTCATAACTTGTTTATGTATCTTGGTAAAACTATTCACAAGGCCTGACTTTTGTATTGGTATGACTTTTATTAGTGAAACCGATCTTAAGTAATCACCTGATATGGTATGATCGATTTACTGTAATTGGTATGATCAACTTTATACATTGGGGAACCGATCCTAGTAAGAGGTACAACCGATCACAAGTAGAGGAATCGATCCTTGTAAGAGGTGCAATAAAATCTTAGAGATTGGTAACCGATCCTGTGACTTGTGCAGCCGAATACAAGTTAGATACCATATATATGTGGTAACCGA
>JAJJMB010009213.1:446236-527045 GCA_023531105.1 Papaver atlanticum | reverse complement strand
GTCAATATTTGGATAGTGCATTTCCAGGAATTATGAAAACCGTTTTTGCCCTTATTGCATATCTTTGAGAATATTCGGTTTTGGAAATTCCTTGGTGTCCAAACTTCCTTGGTCTATAAATATTGAAGTTTGCATTTCGAGCAAACTAATCCTCAGAGCAAGCAAAACTACCTAGTTGTGTTGTTACTGGTGGAGCCTTTTATTCGGAGAGGAAAGTATCCTAATTAGGCGAAATCTCTTACGACCGCTCGTTTTAAAGACTTCTTTGGGATTGGGAAGCTCTACGAGTACCGTTGGTGGGAAACTAGATAATTGCAGTTTATTATTAGTTTTCGATTCATTTGATTGACAAACGGTGGCTGAACTTTGATTGCACCTAGTTTGTTTATGCTTGAGAATATTCTCTTCTGATATAAGATTCACTCAAACTAGATCGAAGTGTCGACGGGGATCTTTAGAACTGTTTGTAGATCTAAAGACGTCTTGTGATAATCCATTGTTAACAAACTCCGTTCCGAGTGTGATTGATCACAAGAGATTCAAGTTGTTTGCGTGCAGGTGTTTATTGAAGATCTAAGAAGATTTGAAGACAAAGAAGATTTCTTATTTTGAGTTCATAATCTTTGGTGTGCACAAAACTTGATCGGCTGGGGATCCAACTATAATCGGTTTTATCTTTGTGATAACCTTGATTTATTAGTTGAGTAGATTGGCATCAATACAATTCTTTGTGATTAAGAGTATTGATTGCATAAGTCTAGACAATTACTTTGATAGTTGTTGAGAGACAGATCTAAGAACCTGACAAACAAATTTATTGGGATAAACGGAAGAGCCTTTTGTCAAACTCTATCACGTTGTTCGAAAAGAGTTGTTACCAAACAGATTTGTTGTTCCTTTACCGTTTGGAATACGAACCAAAGGAATTGTTCCAAGTGCGTGACTTATTACAAGTTGGAGGCGCAGGGATACTGAGGGAACTAGGTGAAATATAGGTTTAGTTTCTTGGTCTCAACTATACGAAGTTGGTTTAGATTTTGTATAGCGGCTTAATTCTTAGAGTATTCAATTTTGGACTAGGTCCCGGGGTTTTTCTGCATTTGCGGTTTCCTTGTTAACAAAATCTTGTTGTGTCTTTTACTTTTCTATTCTCGCAATTATAATTGTTTTATTATAATTAGAAGTAAAATACACAAACGTTAATTCCTATTTACTTGATAGCAATCCTATTGTGTTTGGTTAAGTCCGAACCTATTATCAAGTAAACATACTTCGTTGTTGTATTGTCTCGATCTTGTATCTATAGTCAATCACACAAGTTATCTTGTTGTCGTATTGTCTCGATCTCGTATCCATAGACGATCACACGAAGTGTGAACCGATTAGTTGTATTATCTCGACTCAGTCCATAGACAATCACTTTCGGAGAAAGGACTTATAGGTGGAAAAGTTTTAGATTGAGGTATATTTGGTACCCTCGTCTTTTCAGTCTCATTCTTTGTGATTCCACAATAACTTGTTCTACTACTGAAAAATCGGGGGTCTAACAACCCTACAAAATATTTCGTTTAGGCAATCTGTATGGACAAACTCCAATATAATTCCAAGAGAATCAACTAGACAGTCAGACTCAATCAATGGAAATATATCCAAGAGTTGTATCTCTGTTTCACAATGTAATTAGCAAATCAAACAGATAGAAATCCGCGAGCCTGATTATTATGTGAAACAACTTGAATGGTACCAAAGACTAATGTTCAAGTGTCAATCAATTTATATCAACAACCAAAGGTTGGATTATCTAATTGATTGAACTACGCACAACCTGTGATATTTCAATTATCTAACAAATATAATAGGGAAAAGAAATAACACAGACACCATAAATTAAATTTGTTAACGAGGAAACCGCAAATGCAGAAAAACCCGGGACCTAGTCCAGATTTGAACACCACATTGTATTAAACCGCTACAGACACTAGCATACTCCAAGTTAGCTTCGGACTGGAATTAGTTGAGCCCTAACCAATCTCACACATATTAAGGTACAGTCGCGTTCCTTACGTCTCTGAATCCCAGCAAGACTCTATGCACTCGATTCCCATAGTTGATCTCACCCACAAATAAGAGTTGCTACGACCCAAAGTCTAAGACTTGATAAACCAATCTGTCTCACACAGAAAATTCTATTGAATAGATAAATCTGTCTCCCACAGAAATACCTAGAAGTTTTGTTCCGTATTTTGATAAATCAAGGTGAACATGAACCAATTGATACACCGGACTTATATTCCCGAAGAACAGCCTAGTAATATCAATCACCTCATAATAATCTTAATCGTATGGTAGCGAAAAAAGATATTGTGGAATCACAAACGATGAGACGAAGATGTTTGTGACTACTTTTTATCTTGCCTATAGGAGATTAAATCTCGAGCAAATCTTAGAGAATATAGTACTCAATCACGATAGAAAACAGCAAGATCAGAACACGAAACAACAAAGAAATAGTTGGGTCTGGCTTCACAATCCCAATGAAGTCTTCAAGTCGTTAACCTACAGGGTTTTGGAAAAAACCTAAGGTTAAAGGAGAATCGACTCTAGTCGCAACTAGTATCACACATGAGGTGTGGGGATTAGGTTTCCCAGTTGCTAGATTTCTCCCTTATAGAGTTTTCAAATCAGGGTTTGCAATCAATGTTACCTTGGTAACAAAACAATCAATATTCACCGTTAGATGAAAACCTGATTAGACTCAAGCTAATATCTTTCAACCGTTAGATCGAACTTAGCTTGTTACACACAAATGAAAAGTGACTTCATTTAGATAAGAGTAATCGTACCTAAACGTGTACACCTTGTTGGCTCAGCAATAGTTAACCGAAGTTAGCCATATTAACACTTTCACATCAACCTTATTCATCTTAACTATAACTAGTTCAAATGACTCAAATGAAACTAGTTCTAGAGTTGTTCAATTGTTTATATTCTCATAGAAGTATACGAGACACAGTTGAAGCAAAATCGATTTTGATTCGCTCGAATCAATTCATGAACATTATAGCCACGATTTGAAAAAGATTGCATTCTTTATTATATAAATGTATTAGTTCATGAACAAACCGATTTTAGAACATAAGCTACTCAAGTATGCAAACGGGTACGCATACCTAAGTGGTCGGAATAAGTTTGGGTTCGCCAGTATGCGAACGGGTATGCATACCTTCCAACCTCAGTTGAAATTTCCGAACATGAACTTTACGCCAGTACGCATATGGGTATGCATGCTAAGTTCCCGGACTTTCATTAAACCAACAAGTACGCATACGGGTATGCATACTATGGTTCTCAGACTTGGAATAACTTGCAACAGTTAGCATACAAGTACGCATACTGTGCTATATCCAATCATGGTTAATAGTTCTAAACTCCCAATTCAATCATTGAAACATTCTTGGAAGACGACAATAGCTGTCTCACACAAACTGTAAGCTTCAAAGCAATTTTCAAGTGATCGAATGATCAATACGAAATATTCCAAGTCTACATTGAATGACTGTCTCACACAAATCATTTAAGATGTTACCAGGTGATTTTCACATGATCATCTTTTGACTTTCGTCAAGAATATAAGATGAACTTGGATAAAGCGAAAGCTTACCAACACATATTTTGAGAAATATTTAAGCGAGTAAAACTCAGCTCGAAATATCAAATATGTATAATCGAAGTCTATATATCTATACGACTTTTTTCTCAAATAGGAGATAGAGTAGATAGACTTTTGAGTGATATTTGAGTCAAGTGTTAGTTAGAGAATTAATCAAATGCAAATTATCTAAAAGAAATAATTTAACCGCAATTGAATCATAATCGACATAGTTGGTACATGCACAAAGTACAAATACTTAAGTAGTTCATGAATCGGCTGAGTCACAGTACGCGAACCGGTTTGCAAACTTGTAAGCAATAACCGAGTTCCGGAGTTGACAGAACTTTTTCATTTCACGTACCGGTTTGCAAACTTAGGTGCAACTCAAAGTTCCGGAGTTGACAGAATTTTTTCAGTTCACGTACAGGTTTGCAAACTTAAGACCTTACCGGTTTCGGAGTTCAAAACCTTTTCAGTTTGCGTACCTGTTTGGGTACTTAAAATGGTTATAGAACATAGAACTGTATTGGCTCACATACCGATTTGAATACTTTAACGCGGTTCCCTTACCATAGTTCCAAGATGATTTGTATAAAAATACATACCTATCCGGATCACGAAATAAACACATTTTCCCATGATGTGCATACGAATGTGCGTATCATACAAATATGAAAGTCAATTTATAGCTACTCCGTTACGTGTACGAATACATGTAATACGGCTTAAGAAATATAACAGTTTTCTCAGTTTGTAAGACTGATAACACTTTCTTGTATTCCGAATATGGTAGTTCTATATTTCTCTAAATCAATTCGAAACATTCCTGAATAACATCAATGACAGATATCACTGTTCCAGGCTATTTTCGAATGATAAACTTGAATCAAGAAATGGTTCCGAACAATAAAATGTTTTCCATCAAATTTGATCAAGCATGAACAAATGTTCATTAAGCTTAGTCATTATATTTCGAGAAATTCGTAAACTTAATAATTAGCTCTCGACTCGAAATTCTTGTCTATGCAAGCTAGTCTAATTAGTTATGTGATAATCGTCTCAAGGATAGAAAGGTGAATATAATAGACTTAATCTTTGCAATCAAAAGTTCATCCTATCTTCCATCAATATTTGCATAATGACATAATAGGCTTTGAAAATACGAGGGTACCTAAATATACCTCAATCTAAAACTTTTCCACCTATAAGTCCTTTCTCCGAAAGTGATTGTCTATGGACTGAGTCGAGACAATACAACTAATCGGTTCACACTTCGTGTGATCGTTTATGGATACAAGATCGAGACAATACGACAACAAGATAACTTGCATGATTGACTATGGATACAAGATCGAAACAATACAACAACGAAGTATGTTTACTTGATAATAGGTTCGGACTTAACCAAACACAATAGGATTGCTATAAAGTAAATATGAATTAACGTTTGTGTATTTTACTTCTAATTATAATAAACCAATTATAATTACGGAAATAGAAAAGTAAAAGACAGCTAGATTTTATTAAGGAGGAAACCGAAAATGCAGAAAAACCCCGGGACCTAGTCCAGAATTGAATACTCTAAGAATTAAGCCGCTATACAATATCTAAATCAACTTCGTATAGTTGAGACCAATCAACTAAACCTATAGTTCACCTAGTTCCCTCAGTATCCCTGCGCCTCCAACTTGTAATAAGTCACGCACTTGGAACAATTCCTTTGGTTCGTATTCCAAACAGTAAATCTGTTTGGTAACAACTCTTTTCAAAAAACGTGATATGAGTTTGACAAAAGGCTCTTCCGTTTATCCTAATAAACTCCTATGTCAGGTTCTTAGATCTATCTATTAGACAACTCCCAAAGTAATTGTTTTAGACTATGTAATCAATACTATTAATCACAATGAATTGTATTGATGCCGATCTACTCAACTAATCAATCAAGATTATCACAAAGATAAACCAATTATAGTTGGATCCCCAGCCGATCAAGTTTTGTGCACACCAAAGATTATGAACTCAAATAAGAAATCTTCTTTGTCTTCAAATCTTCTTAGATCTTCAATAAACACTTGCACACAAACAACTTGAATCTCTAGTGATCAATCACACACAGAACGGAGTCTGTTAACAATGGATTATCACAAGGCGTCTTTAGATCTACAAACAGTTCTAAAGATCCCCGTCGATACTTCGATCTAGTTTGAGTGAATCTTATATCAGAAGAGAAGATTCTCAAGCATAAACAAACTAAGTGCAATCAAAGTTCAACAACCGTTAGTCAATCAAATCAATCGAAAACTAATAATAAACTGCAATTATCTAGTTTCCCACCAACGGTACTCGTAGAGCTTCCCAATCCAAAAGAAGTCTTTAAAACGAGCGGTCGTAAGAGATTTTGCCTAATTAGGGTACTTTCCTCTCCGAATAGACGACTCCACCAGTAACAACATAACTAGGTAGTTTTGCTGGCTCTGAGGATTAGTTTGCTTGAAATGCAAACTTCAATATTTATAGACCAAGGAAGTTTGGACACCAAGGAATTTCCAAAACCGAATATTCTCAAAGATATGCAATAAAGTCCAATTCGGTTTTCATAATTCCTGGAAATGCACTGTCCAAATATTGACCGAAATCTCAGTAGAAAATCTCCAACTAGTAAATGCACATTACTAATTTTTATTTTCTAAAGATATGCATTTAATTGCTTGAAATTAAAAGCATATAAAAACTAAAAACCTAAATTAAAAGATTCTCAATTTATTTCGATCCGGGATTCTCCTTTAGCTATTAAGGAATATCTTGGAACAATAAAAGGTAAGAGTTACTGCACATGTTCAAAGTATGTCGACATCTTTACTTTGTAAATCCTTTTTCATATTTACAATCTTGGAACCGATTTTCCATACTTCCAAACAAGTTTAGAATTGGTTCATCTGACTTCCAAGAACTATGTGATTGATTATCCTATCAAATCACCAATCATGGGTTTCACGGTTCTACCAAAACAAGTTTCGGTTCTACCTCCATGTGGGTACTAAGATTAGTCACGCTGGTTACCAAAAGTTGGTTGACTAGGTACTAGGATCGGTTACCACATATTTATGGTATAAACTTGTATTCGGTTGCACAAGTCATAGGATCGGTTCCCCAATTACTAAAAACTTATTGTACCTCTTACAAGGATCGATTCCCTCTTATGATCGGTTGCACCTCTTACTTTCCCCAATGTCTAGAGTTTGTCATACCAATTACTCCCTCAGTCCTACTATTAAGTGACCTATTTACATTTAGACTTTGTCCCATAATAAGTGACTTATATCACTAAACAAGGAGATATTTCTAAAATTATCCTTTTAGTTCATTATAAGAAATATGCATAATTTGATAGGCATGTTTATATTCGTTACGTAGGTGTTTTAAAATTCTTTTCATTGGTATGAAGTTTGCGAATATCTGCGGTGTAGTTTAAGAGATAAATCATTTCGAAATTTCACTAGTTATCATCCATAAGGGTATAATTGTAAAAAATGCTTAAAACTACTCTTTTCCCTTACTTGCCTTAAAAATTGTGCAAACTTGAACTAGGTCACTTAATAGTGGGATGGAGGGAGTACAGTAAATCGATCATACCATCTCAGGTGATTACTTAAGATCGGTTTCACTAATAAAAGTCATACCAATACAGAAGTCAGGCATTGTGAATAGTTTTACCAAGATACATAAACAAGTTATGAGCGGTTATACTAAACACACATATTGGTAATCCAAAGATTTGCAATGAATAAGAATACCAATAAGCCTAGCGATTTCCCTTTCGATTCAAAAAACAAGTTTATGAATGTACTTCCTGTAAACGAATGTAAAACATTGTTTCTTAGGACGAAATGTTCGCCCATACCCATACATAATAACAATAGCATTCATACGATTATGTCGATGTCTTATATACGAAGTTCAAAAGATAGACGTTATACTTCGTATTGTAATTCCTTAATACTATGTCTAACTAGAGTTTAATCATTCACAGCTTCGCAGTTATGTTTTCAATGTGCACGATTTGAAAGATACGTTAGGAATGAAACAGTTCAAGTCAAATATTACTAACCTCAAGTGGAAGGATGATGTCGTCGTTGTAGTTCTTTACTTCTTAACATTCTTCAAGTCTTCACGTAATACTTGTAAGTTTCATATCCTAGTTACTTTCTAGCTAACCTATACGAAGTTAACTCTAGTAAATAATTATTCGACTCTTTAAATGAGTTTTGATTCACTAAAATATGAAAACCAAACTTGACATACCAACGCTTGGTGGGTTTAACCGAGCTATGCTCTAACAATCTCCCCCTTTGTCAATTTTAGTGACAAAACTCTTATATCATATGGATAAAAAAATTACAAGAATTCATTACACATACGCTTGATTCCAAGTTTCAACAGCACAATAACCTGTATACATTCAATCCATAAATGTCGTTGTTGACATTATAATAACAAAGCTAATACTCCCCCTAAAGGTAAGATAGATAGATTTTCAATCCGCATGTCTTTGTTATTCCCTTTGTAGTTAAGATAACCACAAGTATCAATATGATATGTTACTCCCCCTTAGTCTATGCTTTACTCTTTCGTTAGATAAAACGTTTAAGCAACATTGTCCTTTTCTTAGTGATACCAAATCACTTGTTTACTCCATATATTTGTCCCCCTTTTTGTCACAAAATGACAAAGGTACAAGCAAATAAAAGACAAACTGAAAGGATCTTACAAATCTTAAAGACTTGCAAAACCTATAAGAGTTAAGCACGAGGGTTCCACACACCATTTTAGACAACCAATATCAAAACCGAAACTACAAAGTAATTTTTTTTTGATATGTTACCAAGGAAACAATTGGCCGAAGCAATTTTCCCTAATAGTTTAGCAAATCAAAAATTGACTAAGCTCTTTAGTTCTTTTGCTAAACCAAATACAATCGCTTGTTCGATAAGACCAAAATAAAGATCAGATAACTCTATTTTTCTCATAAGGTTCTAATTATTCAAATAATAACTTAGACCTTTCACTTTTAAACAAGACAAGTACTAGGTTAGTTAACTAGCATTTCTTGTTAAGGCATTCGATTAGACTTGAATAACCGAAACCTCCACTTTGATAAGTCTAACTAAGATCAGAATTAACTTAGTTTCTCTTATCCGGAATCGAATTGGACTAAACAATTCATCCCGAAAACCTTTTTGTTAAGCCATAAACAATTCATACAAACCAAATAAATCAACTTGCATAATTATTTACCTCAACCGGAAGCAATTGAAACAAACATAGACAATATAGTACCGTAATTGCACTATAATTTCGCAAGCCTAAATAATTGATACCAAACCATAAAGCAAGATAACAATAGTTTTTCTTAACCGGAAACAATTGAATCACACACACATCCATACACAAATAATGGGAATAAACATCAATTGAACCGAAATTTTGTTAAGAAAAAGCAATAAATATATGCAATAAAATCAGGCTTTTCTTAAACAGGAAAACGATTAACTAACAAATTCGTTATCTCATATTCCACATCCTCTTCACCCCAGAAAGATATGTCATTAAGCGCAAGTTCACATAGAGCTCTCCCCCGTTGTGTTGTCATCCTCTCGCAAGACAAAAGAACAACAACAAGGACCAACCTTTACCAGAGAAAGGTTGAAAACTGGTTTTAAATAATGCAATGCAAAAGTTGAAAACCCCGAAACACATATGCTTTTATGCTAAACCAAACGATTCAACATATTGTGACTTTTTCATATATTAGTTTCAATCAGAACCCCTCTTGATCCTTTGATAAAGCCTACCAACATGGGCTAGAACACAATCCTGCTAAATCAAAAAGTCACCCAAACCATAAGGGTTCACACCATATGAGATCGAATAATAAGGTTATGAAAACCGAAATCAAACATCCCATAAACATACATAGCAATAATATAAAGCATTCAAGCACATGCTATGTAATCGAAAACTATCACAAGAAAAATTATAAAATAATAATTTTATTCATAAATAATAGATAGTTTTATTCATAATAGACCTTATACAATTACTGAAAGAAATCAAAAAATGATGTCTATTCTCATTCTAATCTCAATTCTTGTGAAGATTGCTTTCAAAAATAGGATTCAAATTCTTCTGAGCATTTCCTTTCCCAGTAGACGATTTGTTCATCTCAAACAGTTGTGAATGAAGATCAACAAGTACTTCTTTTGAATCCTTTATCATCTGCTCATGATGTCTAATGCAACTTCTAACAGTAAGAATCTGTTTTCTTAGAGAATCTTGAGGATTATCATACTGAGATACATCATGAGTTTCAGTCAGAACTGATGCACAAAGTGCTAAATCATCAAGAGACGATTCTTCTTTTGTCGAATTTTCCATTGTCACAATATAGTCTTCTTTCGGACAAGAACAATATATATATATATATAATGGAAGAAAATCAAGGGATAACTTGGTTTATGGAAACCGAATATATTTCTCCCAAAAGTAAAAGATATCGGTTAAGGCTATTTTTACTTAAGGAACATATATGTATATCCTGCCCAGATTTATGCTTCCTCACAATCAGAATTTTGGGCAACAAGTGAGGATGCAATTTTCAACACAATCAATGTGTGTTGAGATGAGAATTATTCTAACCATAGGTAACAAAGACATCCTTAGGATGACTTATAAACATAATAGACCGTGTTTCCTTATGTTCTTTCTTCCTCTTGTAATTTCAAGAGTTTGCAGTTTCTTTTTGAGATCTAATAAACTTACCAGCCTTCAAAATCTTTATTCCCTTGCGAAGAGTCTTGATAAATTTATTTCCATGGAAGATTGCAGTGTGGTTATTTCCTCCACATGAAGAACTTAGTATATTATCAGAACAACTAGTTTCTGACCCTTTTGTTTTTTCAACCAATTTTTATTGCGCAGACTTCACCTTTCGGGTTTTATCTGACAGGAAATTCAAAAGGTTTTCAAGATCTAGGCTTAACCTTTTATTTTCCTTAATTTCCGGCTCAAGTTTTTCTAAACAGTTTTTTAGGAGTTGATTAGACTCGCATATTTCATTACTGTTAGAGTTGGCAAGAAGTGCATTACAGTTAGATATTCCTTCATAGGGTTCTTCCTACGGAACATCATCAAGAGTAGAGACATAAGCCTTGTTGCACTTCTGAGCTCTTCTGCTGGAACAATGTTTAGCCATATGTCCGAATCTAAGGCACTTGAAACATTAGATTTCTTCACTATCCTTTTTATGAAAAAAAGATAATGTATTAGGAATATATTTATCATTAGATAAGATGTCCTTAATTCGTTGCGCTAGAAGCACAATTGTTGAGTCAAGCTCCTTTTTAACAAGTACCTTGTCTTCTTGACAACGTTTCTCAGTTTGATTCTTCAGCAGAATTTCTTTATCAAAGATCTTTAACTTTCCTACAAGAGAGCTTCGAGAAAGTATAGAAAGATCATTTGCTTCTGTTATGGCATGTTTCTTAGACTCGTATCTGGATGGTAACGATCTGAGAATTTTGCATACTATTTCCTTTTCAGGTATAGCCTTTCGAAGTAAGAAAGAAGCATTGACAATCTCATAAAGTTTGGAGTTAAACTCCTCAAAGGTATCGTTATCATCCATTTTAAGATATTCCCATTCAGAAGAAAGGGACAGAAGTCGTGCTTCTTTCTTAGAATCATTTCCTTCAAATACGGTCTCAAGAGTATCTCATGCCTCCTTAGAAGTTTCACATGACAGAATATGATGAAGGAGATCATCACTTACTGCGTGTATGATAGCATTAATGCCATTAGAGTTCTGCTGTGCAAGAGCTCTTTCTACATAACTGTAGAATGCTAAGCGTTTAAACTCTGCTACTGGATATTCCACTCTAGGTCTTCGATTAATATCCGTCTTTGATATCCGTCTTCGATTAATAACCAAGTATTAAAATCTCGGGATTGAAAAAAGGTTCTCATAGCAGCTTTCCAAAATGGGTAATTCATCCCATTAAATTTTGGTGGTATGTTAACTGAATCATTCAAAAGATTCATTTTCTTATAGGTTGGATCGCACCAAACACAGATTGTTAGATCTTTTCGTGTTTGCCTGCTCTGATACCAATAGAAAAGACGAGGGTACCCAAATATACCTCAATCTAAAACTTTTCCACCTATAAGTCCTTTCTCCGAAAGTGATTGTCTATGGAGTAAGTCGAGACAATACAACTAATCGGTTCACACTTCGTGTGATCGTCTATGGATACAAGATCGAGACAATACGATAACAAGATAACTTGCGTGATTGACTATGGATACAAGATCGAGACAATACAACAACCAAATATGTTTACTTGATAATAGGTTCGGACTTAACCAAACACAATAGGATTGCTATCAAGTAAATAGGAATTAACGTTTGTGTATTTTACTTCTAATTATAATAAACCAATTATAATTGCGGAAATAGAAAAGTAAAAGACACAACAAGATTTTGTTAACGAAGAAACCGCAAAAGCAGAAAAACCACGGGACATAGTCTAAAATTGAATACTCTCACAATTAAGCCGCTATAAAAAATCTAAACCAACTTCGTATAGTTGAGACCAAGCAACTAAACCTATAGTTTACCTAGTTCCCTCAGTATCCCTGCGCCTCCAACTTGTAATAAGTCGTGCACTTGGAACAATTCATTTGGTTCATATTCCAAACTGTAAAGGAACAACAAATCTGTTCGGTAACAACTCTTTTCAAACAACGTGATATGAGTTTGACAAAAGGCTCCTCCGTTTATCCCAATAAACTCTTTTGTCGGGTACTTAGATCTATCTATTTAACAACTACCAAAGTAATTGTTTTAGACTATGCAATCAATACTATTAATCACAATGAATTGTATTAATGCCGATCCACTCAACTAATCAATTAAGGTTATCACAAAGATAAACCGATTATAGTTGGATCCCCAGCCGATCAAGTTTTCTGCACACCAAAGATTATGAACTCAAATAAGAAATCTTCTTTGTCTTCAAATCTTCTTAGATCTTCAATAAACACCTGCACACAAACAACTTGAATCTCTTGTGATCAATCACACACAGAACGGAGTCTGTTAACAATGGATTATCACAAGGCGTCTTTAGATCTACAAACAGTTCTAAATATCCCCGTCGATACTTCGATCTAGTTTGAGTGAATCTTATATCAGAAGAAAAGATTCTCAAGCATAAACAAACTAGGTGCAATCAAAGTTCAACAACCGTTAGTCAATCAAATCAATCGAAAACTAATAATAAACTGCAAATATCTAGTTTCCCACCAACGGTACTCGTAGAGCTTCCCAATCCCAAAGAAGTCTTTAAAACGAACGGTCGTAAGAGATTTCTCCTGATTAGGGTACTTTCCTCTCCGAATAGACGACTCCACCAGTAACAACACAACTAGGTAGTTTTTCTGGCTCTGAGGATTAGTTTGCTTGAAATGCAAACTTCAATATTTATAGACCAAGGAAGTTTGGACACCAAGGAATTTCCAAAACCGAATATTCTCAAAGATATGCAATAAAGTCCAAATCGGTTTTCATAATTCCTGGAAATGCACTGAATATTGACCGAAATCTCAGTAGAAAATCTCCAATTAGTAAATGCACATTACTAATTTTTATTTTCTAAAGATATGCATTTAATTGCTGGAAATTAAAAGCATATAAATACTAAAAACCTTAATTAAAAGATTCTCAATTTATTTCGATCCGGGATTCTCCTTTAGCTATTAAGGAATATCTTTGAACAATAAAATGTAAGAGTTACTGCACATGTTCAAAGTATGTTGACATCTTTACTTTGTAAATCCTTTTTCATATTTACAATCTTGGAACCGATTTTCCACACTTCCAAACAAGTTTAGAATTGGTTCATCTGACTTCCAAGAACTATGTGATTAATTATCCTATCAAATCACCAATCATGGGTTTCAAGGTTCTACCAAAACAAGTTTCGGTTCTACCTCCATGTGGGTACTAAGATTAGTCACGCTAGTTACCAAAAGTTGGTTGACTAGGTACTAGGATCGGTTACCACATATTTATGGTATAAACTTGTATTCGGTTGCACAAGTCATAGGATCGGTTCCCCAATTACTACAAACTTGTTGTACCACTTACAAGGATCGATTCCCTGTTGTGATTGGTTGCACCTCTTACTAGGATCGGTTCCCCAATGTCTAGAGTTGATCATACCAATTACAATAAATCGATCATACCATTTCAGGTGATTACTTAAGATCGGTTTCACTAATAAAAGTCATACCAATACAAAAGTCAGGCATTGTGAATAGTTTTACCAAGATACATAAACAATTTATGAGCGGTTATACTAAACACACATATTGGTAATCCAAAGATTTGCAATGAATAACAATACCCATAAGCCTAGCAATTTCCCTTTCGATTCACAAAACAAGTTTATGAATGTACTTCCTTTAAACGAATATAAAATATTGTTTCCTAGGACGAAATATTCACCCATACCCATACATAATCATAATAACATTCATACGATTATGTCGATGTCTTATATACGAAGTTCAAAAGATAGACGTTATACTTCGTATTGTAATTCCTTAATACTATGTCTAACTAGAGTATAATCATTCACAGCTTCGCAGTTATGTTTTCAATGTGCACGACTTGAAAGATACGTTAGGAATGAAACAGTTCAAGTCAAGTATTACTAACCTCAAGTGGAAGGATGATGTCGTCGTTGTAATTCTTTACTTCTTCACATTCTTCAAGTCTTCACGTAATACTTGTAAGTCACATATCCTAGTAACTTTCTAGCTAACCTATACTAAGTTGACTCTAGTAAATAATCAAGCGACTCTTTAAATGAGTTTTGATTCACTAAAATATGACAACCAAACTTGACATACCAACGCTTCGTGGGTTCAACCGAGCTATGCTCTAACAGGCTTAACTTTTGACATATATGGGACAATCATAGTTCACGGACGCAAACACTCATATCCCATAACAATTTTTGCAATATATAAAACCAATAAAGATTAATACTGCAAAATCATCTTCCAAATAAACTTTAGAATTTAAATAAATAAATCTAAAAAAATTGCAAGATGAAAATCGTTGGCAATAACTATGCGTACTTACAATAATTGCTATTTCAAACCCTAGTTATCCTTCTTAAAACACAAGAATAAATTCTCATAATAAGTTTCCAAGATATAACAAAATAACTCCTAAGAAGAACAAAATTGAAGGTCTTCAGACATACTCAGCAACTAGAGATCGAACATAAACAAGTTCATCAGTTGCTTTCTTCAGTTCGATTTTCAGAAATTCAAGATTCTTTGTTGCAATTTCAAGTTGTTCACGAACAACCTCAAAATATCGAAGAATATTTCCCACCAATTGAGACGAAATCTGAACTTGCAGATCTTTTTCATGATCAACTGCATGAAAGCGGGTTATGGAAAGAGGATTTTCGTGAAACTCAATATCTTTGCCGCCTTCAACATTGTCTTCCTTTTTGCATCCATCTATTGTGCACACCATAATCTCACAGGAGAAATTTGACGTTACTGAACGAGTATATATCATAGGAAGAGTTCATGATATATATAACAGGGAAACCCTAGTGTTACTTGTTTACATTCGGTAATGGGTCAGGTGCACGTATGCTCATAGTTATGAACTAGGTTCAAAACCCATAGAACAATGGAGCCTAATTTAGAAGTAGTTTTGATAAAAATCAAAAACAAATTCTAAACATATTGACAGAAAATCTTAGCTCAAAAGAAAATATCATAAGATAATTGTTGATAGACAACAAATCAACTGTCATTAGGAAGAAAAACGACGGTTTTCAAAGTAAGCAACAAAGAGAATTTTCTCATGAGTTACCGATCAAATATATTATATATGTAATAATTAACTGGAGCAAGGCTCAACAGTAAGATGGTCATTTTATTCTAAAACGAAAAACAGATACAACAGAGACCACTTTGTCAAGAAGAAGGGCTTCTCGAGAATTATGAGCATCCTCACACGGTCTAAAAGAGGATACTCATTAGTTAGTTGTCAAGTTGTAGTTTGACAAGCATGTAGCTCATTAAAGGTATTGGCATTTTCCCTTTTTCTTTCTTGACTGACATCAGAAAAATCACAAGATTTTTCAAGAGAATTAGTAAGAGGAGAACAAGTATTACCTGATGCAGCAGTTTTTCTCACCTTCTTAATATTGCGTTTGAGTATATTGATACCGGTCTTGAGATCCGAGACACGATTATTAATGTGAATGTATTCGGGAACAGCCACTTTAGATTCAGGACTTTCTTCAGCAAGAGACAAGGAGTTTGAAGTTTTCTTCTTCCTTAGATGACTTTTTCTCTTCACAAAGTAATTTAAGGAGTCAGTGGTCCATATAACATTCTTCTCTTTACAATTGTAAACAGATTTTGTGTCATATTTACAATCAAGAATTGGCCCATCACAGCACTTTTCTTGACTGCAGACTAGACCTTTCACACCAGTATAATGAGAAGCAGGTTTGGTTACTTCTTTAGACATCCATACAAGAATGTTATGAGGTTTTTCATTCCTCAGTCGAAAACGACATCTCCTTTCAAGGTGACCTTTGTTTCCGCAATAAAAACAGTTGAAGGGAATGTTTTTGACTGTTCTCATATGAGCTGCTTTTTGAAGGTTGACAATCTTTGTTCTTAGGAAAATCAGCAGTTGAAGGTATTTTTTCACTTTTGTTATCAGTGAAATTTTCACTTAGGAAATTATCATTAGCACAGACAAAATTAATCTTACTAGCACTTGGAGCGTCTATTCCTTTATAGCCCAGACCACGTGTATCACGATGTTCTTTACATGCTCCCAACATAGTGGATAATTTTGTAGAGCTAGCATTGAATTTTTTCCAGATTCTCTTCCAGTGATTTGACCTTATCAAGAGAAGCATCTAGATAAGTCTCCAGTTGTTTTTCTCTGGCGAGAAAGCAAATTTCCCTGTTATTAAAACATTTTTGTTGAGAGTCATATCTTGCTTCAGTTTCGGCAAGTCTTTCTTTCAACACAAAGAGATTTCGACGAAGATTATCACATTCATAATTTTTTGAACGCACATCTTCTTCACGATCTTTAAGAAGAGATTGTAAGAGTTTATAACCACAATCATATCCCTTAAAGAGTTTTCTCAATTTCCTGTTTTCTAAACGGAGAGGAGTCATAAATTCAGCCAAGCAAGCTGTTGACTTCTTTTTCTTTATAAGATGGTCGCAAAGATTGATATATTGTGAGACTTCCTCATCAACATCTTGTCCCTCATCTGAATCACTTTCATCTGAACGATCATCCAACTGGTTTTAGTCAATGGGGAAGACGTGAGAGATATCTCAGGAGACTCAAGGCTTTGAACCAAGTCAGAATGTTTCTGAACTGGTGTTGCGTTGTCAGAGATAACACTATTGTCCATAGAGTCAGATCGCTACAAACACAGACTTATAAGGTCTTATACGTGTTTACCTGCTCTGATACCAATAGAAAAAGCGGGGGTCTAACAACCTCACCCAATATTTCGTTTAGGCAATTTGTATGGACAAACTCCAATATATTTCAAGAGAATCAACTAGACAATCATACTCAATTAATGGAAATATATCCAAGAGTTGTATCTCTGTTTCACAATGTAATCAGCAAATAAAATAGATAGAAATACGCGAGCCTGATTATTATGTGAAACAATTTGAAAGGTACCAAAGACCAATGTTCAAGTGTCAATTAATTTATATCAACAACCAAAGGTTGGATTATCTAATTGATTGAACTACGCACAACTTGTGATATTTCAATTATATAAATAAGTATAATGCGAAAAAGAAATAACACAGACACCAAATTTTTTGTTAACGAGGAAACCGCAAATGCAGAAAAACCCCGGGACCTAGTCAAGATTTGAACACCACACTATATTAAGCCGCTACAGACACTAACCTACTCCAAGTTAACTTCGGAATGGAATGTAGTTGAGCCCCAACCAATCTCACACTGATTAAGGTATAGTCGCGTCCCTTATGTCTCTGAATCCCAGCAGGACTCTACGCACTTGATTCCTTTAGCCGATCTCACCCACAACTAAGAGTTACTACGACCCAAAGTCGAAGACTTGATAAACCAATCTGTCTCACACGGAAAAGTCTATTGAATAGATAAATCTGTCTCCCACAAAAATACCTAGAAGTTTTGTTCCGTCTTTTAATAAATCAAGATGAACATGAACTAATTGATACACCGGACTTATATTCCCGAAGAACAGCCTAGTAATATCAATCACCTCACAATAATCTTAATCGTATGATAGCGAAACAAGATATTATGGAATCACAAACGATGAGACAAGGATGTTTGTGATTACTTTTTATCTTTCCTATCGGAGATTAAATCTCGAGCAAATCTTAGAGAAGATAGTACTCAATCACGATAGAAAACAACAATATCAGAACACGCAACTACAGAGAAAATAGTTGGGTCCAGCTTCATAATCCCAATGAAGTCTTCCAGTCGTTAACCTACAGGGTTTTGGAAAAAACCTAAGGTTTAAGGAGAATCGAATCTAGTCGCAACTAGTATCACACATGAGGTGCGGGGATTAGGTTTCCCAGTTGCTAGAGTTCTCCCTTATATAGTCCTCAAATCAGGATTTGCAATCAATGTTACCTTGGTAACAAAGCATTCAATATTCACTGTTAGATGAAAACTTGATTAGACTCAAGCTAATATCTTTCAACCGTTAGGTCGAACTTAGCTTGTTACACACAAATGAAAAGTGACTTCTTTTAAATAAGAGTAACCGTACCTAAACGTATACACCTTGTTGGCTCAACAATAGTTAACCGAAGTTATCCATATGAACACTTTCATATCAACCTTATTCATCTTAACAAAAAATATTTCAAATAACTCAAATGAAACTAGTTCTAGAGTTGTTCAATTGTTTATATTCTCATAGAAGTATACAAGACACAATTATGCAAATGGGTACGCATACCTAAGTTGCCGAACTAAGTTTGGGTTCGCAAGTATGCGAACGGGTACGCATACCTTCCAAACTCAGTTGAAATTTTCGGACATGAACTTTACGCCAGTACGCATACGGGTATGCATACTAAGTTCTCGGACTTTCATTAAAAAAACCAGTACGCATACTGGTATGCATACTATGGTTCCCGGACTTGGAATAACTTGCAACAGTTAGCATACAAGTACTCATACCGTGCTATATCCAATCATGGTTAATAGTTATAAACTCCCATTTCAATCATTGAAACATTCTTGGAAGACGACAATAGCTGTCTCACACAAACTATTAGCTTCAAAGCAATTTTCAAGTGATCAAATGATCAATACGAAACATTCCGAGTCTACATAAAATGACTGTCTCACACAAATCATGTAAGATGTTACCAGGCGATTTTCACCTGATCATCTTTTGACTTTCGTCAAGAATATAAGATGAACTTGGTCAAAGCGAAACTTACCAACACATATTTTGATAAATATGTAAGCGAGTTAAACTCAGCTCGAAATATCAAATGTGTATAATCGAAGTCTATATAGCTATACAACTTTTTTCTCAAATAGGAGATAGAGTAGATAGACTTTTGAGTGATAAATGAGTTCAAGTCTCCACATACCTTTTGTTGATGAAGTTCCACAAGCTCCCCTTAGTAGTTCTCCGTCTTCAATTAATGAACGCCGTGAAGTCTAATGCTCAACTACACTTTCTATCCTAATCCGAGACTTAGCTATAAGTAGACTAGAAATCAAGACTTATAGTTTTGGCAACTAAACTTGACAAACAAGTTTGAGAAAGCAACGCTTGTGAGTTCGACCGAGAAGTGCTCTAACAACTACCATACAGTTAAGGTATTGTTAGGTTATTGATATTTCTAGTTTTTTTTTCCGGGAATATAAGACCGGATTATCAATTGGTTCCTGTTCACCTTGATTTATCAAAAGACGGAACAAAAACTTCATAGGTATTTTTGTGGGGATAGATTTATCTATCAGAATAGACTTTTCTGTGGGAGACAGATTTGTTTATAAAGTCTTCGACTTTGGGTCGTAGCAACTCTTAGTTGTGGGTGAGATCAACTAAGGGAATCAAGTGCATAGAGTCCTGCTGGGATTCAGAGACGTAAGGAACGTAACTGTACCTTAATCAGTGTGAGATTAGTTAGGGATCAACTACATTCCAGTCCGAAGTTGACTTGTAGTAGTCTAGAGTCTGTAGCAGCTTAATATAGTGTGGTGTTCAAATCTGGACTAGGTCCCGGGGTTTTCTGCATTTGCGGTTTCCTCGTTAACAAAACTTCTGGTGTCTGTGTTATTTCTTTTCCGCATTATATTTGTTTATATAATTGAAATATCACAGGTTGTGCATATTTCAATCAATTGGTAAATCCAACCTTTGGTTGTTGATTGAAATTGATTGACACTTGAACATTGATTTTTGGTACCGTTCAAGTTTTTTCTTATAATAATCAGGCTCACAGATTCTATCTGTTTGATTTGCTGATTACATTGAGAAATAGAGATATAACTCTTGGATATATTTCCTTGATTGAGTCTGACTGTCTAGTTGATTCTCTCGGAATTATATTGGAGTTAGTCCATAAAGATTGCCTAACCAAATATTGGGTGTGGTTGTTAGACCCCCGCTTTTTCAATAACACTATCTTGTATTCCGAATGTAGTAGTTCTATATTTCTCTAAATCAATTCGAAACATTCCTGAATAACATCAACGACACATATCACTGTTCCAGGATATTTTCGAATGATAAACTTGAATCAAAAAATGGTTCCGAACAATAAAATGTTCTCCACCGAATTTGATCAAGTATGAACAAATGTTCATTAAGCTTAGTCATTATATTTCGAGAAATTCGTAAACTAAATAATTAGCTCTCGACTCGAAATTCTTGTCTATGAAAGATAGTCTAATTAGTTATGCGATAATCGTCTCAAGGATAGAAAGGTGACTATAACTTGAGAAATAGGTGAGCCTTCAAACGGTAGAACGCAAATGATGTCTGACTCGTTTCTCAACTACCTATATCCTAGACCGAGACTTAACTAATTGTAGACTAGATATCAAGATATAGTTTTGACAATTAAATTTTTCAACAATCTTGATATAGCAACACTTGTGAGTTCGACCGAGAAACGCTCTAACACAAGACATATATGATTATCCATATATATAGTACGACATATATGGCAAGGCAGTGTAAACTTGGTTGTGTATAAGATTGGCAGCAGTGGGATAAACTTAGCTAGTTGAGGGAGCTCGGGCCTGGACTTGTGGATCTTAGTCTATCCGTTCATTAGTTTGCAAGGTTTAGAGGCGCACATATACGTGCAAGTAGTGCACTGAAGCTTTATGTCTTTGTGCAAACATGCTAATGCTGATGAAAATTCATCTTCACCACTATTGATTCAAGTCTGGTATATATCACTTGGATAAGTCTACAAATGTTGAACTTATAGAGTATTATGTAAGTATTTCTTATGTACGGAGTAAGTTCATACAAGTTTTGTGAGTACTGTAATAAATCAATATTACTCAACAGAGTTGAAATATTGATGTAAAATACTTTTTAGTAATTCAACTTAGAAATATGACACTAGAACAAGATTCAAGTTGCTCCATACTAGTGGACAATCCATCTATGACTTGATATCATTCTCCATAATCAGATGACTTCATTAGAAGTATTTAAATGAGCGCCATTGACATTAAGAAATTCATATAAAGGTACGGAGTCATACAATACACATATATAAATACTCACGAGTCATACGGTAAGTATATTAAATGTATAAAATACTAAGAGTTTAGCTAGGTGAAGCTCTAGCACATAAATACACAAGCATGCCCTATGGATCTAGGTGATCACCTATGACCATTGGTTGATTATATATGATCTAGATTCTTTGCGAATCGTACAGACTGTATATTTCTGACATGTGGCCAGAGATAATTTTAACCTGTGGAAAAACCCATCATCATTTCCGTTATCAGAAGATTGCACATAACTTATTAACTAAATCAGCATAGTACATGGGTTTGCAACTAGCTAACGTTGGTTTTCATACTAGTAGAATTTCTCAAGTATTAATGTTGGAAAATATTATTGATTATATATTTTGGAAACAATATATTGTATTTATTACAAATGAGTTATACGTGTTAATATAATCATATAATATCAAGATTTTTGCTAAAATCAGAATGTCATTTATTCAATATATTTTGATTTTCGACTTTAGTAGTTGTTGTTTCCAAACAAGCCTTGGTTATAACAATACAAATAGTAGAGCTTTGTATTCTTATAAAATCATCATGAAACACAACTAAGATAAGTACGAGGTTATTGTTAGTAGAATGTAGTCTGATTCAATTTAGACAAAAGCACGATTAACTAGTTTAATTTTTTCTTTGAAATCAAGGACACTAGTAGTACCGTTGGTGAGAATCTGGATCGTCATTTAATTTTAGTTGTTTACTTGTTATTGAACTAATGGTTAGTTATATCCTAGATAAATTCTAGTTTATTCTATGATATTTCTCTTCTTATAGAAGATCACTCAAGACTTTGAAGATTTTATTATATAAAATTTAATGATTCCGAATTTTTTATTGAACTACTGATTTTCCAATGTTCTAAACGTACCATGTTATGTGAGTCAAATGATATAGTGGAATTAATTGGAGATTGTTGAGAAGGAGAGGGTAATAAGTACACCACCAACTTTATCATTCAGAAACCTATATGGACAAAACAAATACAATTGCAAGTAGATCAACTTAATGATCCTTGAACAATATGTATATGGAGTTTCTACCTCCACCTCTTCATAATCAGAAAGTCAAGACAAAAAAGCCCGTGAACCTGATTGTATAAAAGAGTACTTGGACGCTCTAAAAAGATCCATATCCGAGATCAATCTAGTCATACCCAAATAATCATATCCGAATTCTTCCAAGTATGAAACTTGTTATCTATCTTTCAAGATACGAATTCTACAAGAACAAGTATCGTAATCGATTACAATTAAGATGGACTTATCAACTAGAATTGATTACATACTAGTTGTGCTATTCCTATTATAAAGACAAGCATCTAACCCTGATACGTTTGATCCCTTTACCTTGGTAGCTATTATTATAGAGGTGGAATTCAGAATATTAATTGACGAAAAGACTTAGAAAACAGAGACACAAGAAAGTAATTCGAAGAAAAATATCTTCTCTAGATTATGAACAAGAAAACTATTACAATTCTCTCTTTGTTACGCTCACAATCTCTCTAGGTAAATAACTTAAACTGTTTGCTAAGCTTGCTTTTACAATAATAATTGTCTCACAAACTTATCTCTAGGGATTTGTCTCACAAACCTCCTTTCTTTGATCTAGGTGAGTCTGTATCACAAACCACACTCTAGATGTCTTAGCTATGAGCTAAAAATCTCTATTTATAGCTTTAATGGTTTCCTAAACCTTCTAGGAATCTATTTCCGTATCAAGGAATAATTCCTTTTCTAGGTATATTTCCCTTTCTAAGAATATTACCTTGTCTAGGAATATTTCTTATCTAGAAATAATTTCTTTTCTAAGTATATATTTCCTTATCTAGAAATATTACCTTGTCTTGGAAACATTCCTGAAAAAGTGGGGGTACAACAACCTCACCCAATAATTCTCTTAGCAATCTGTATGGACTAACTCCAATATACTTTTAATAAAATCAACTAGACAGTCAGACACAATCTTAATAAAAAGTATATCAAAGAGTTATATCTCAATTTCTCGATTCAATACTTACTCAAGCAAATAGAAATCTGCGAGTCTAATTGAATACAAGAGAAATTAACTTGAAAGGTACCAAAGACCATTGTTCAAGTATCAATCAATTTCAATCAACAACCAAAGGTCGGATTTCCCAATTGATTGATTCAACGCACAACCTGTGATATTTCAATTATATAACAAAATATAATGCGGAAAAGAAATAATACAGACACCAGAAGTTTTGTTAACGAGGAAACCGCAAATGCAGAAAAACCCCGGGACCTAGTCCAGATTGAACACATACTGTATTAAGCCGCTACAGACACTAACCTACTACAAACTAACTTCGATCTGGACTGTAGTTGAACCCTAATCAATCTCACACTGATCCAAGGTACAGTTGTGCTCCTTGCGTCTCTGATCCCAGCAGGATACTACGCACTTGATTCCCTTAGCTGATCTCACCCACAACTAAGAGACCCAAAGTGGAAGACTTTAATAAACAAATCTGTATCACACAGAAAAGTCTACAGGAATAGATAAATCTACCTCCCACAGAAATACCTACGAGTTTTTGTTCCGTCTTTTGATAAATCAAGGTGAACAGGAACCAATCGATAACCCGGACTTATATTCCCGAAGAACAGCTTAGAATTATCAATCACCTCACAATAATCTTAATCAACTAGCGAAACAAGATATTGTGGAATCACAAACAATGAGACGAAGATGTTTGTGATTACTTTTCTATCTTGCCTATCGGATAAATTAATCTCAAGCCAATCTTACGATTGCACTCAATCACGATAGAAACAGCAAGATCAGATCACACAACTACAGAGAAAATAGTTGGGTCTGGGTTCACAATCCCAATGAAGTCTTCAAGTCGTTAATCTACAGGGTCTCGGTAGAAACCTAAGGTTAAAGGAGAATCGACTCTAGCTTATACAACTAGTATCACACCGGAGGTGTGGGGATTACCTTTCCCAGTTGCTAGAGTTCTCTTTTATATAGTCTCCAAATCAGGGATTGCAATCTAAGTTACCTTGGTAAAAAAGCATTCAATATTCACCGTTAGATGAAAACATGATTAGATTCAAGCTAGTATCTTTCAACCGTTAGATCGAACTTAGCTTGTTATACACAAATGAAATGCACGTTCATTTAGGTTTGTGTAACCATACCTAAACGTGTACACCTAGTTGGTTCAACAGTAGTTAACCAAATGGTTAGCCATTTGAGCACTTTCATATCAACCTTATTCATCTTCACCATAACTAGTCCAAATGACTCAAATGAACTCGTTCAAGAGTTGTTCAATTGCTTAGATCTTATAGAAGTATACAAGACACAATCGAAGCAAAATAGGTTTTGATTCACTCGAATCGATTCATGAACATTATAGCCACGGTTTGCAAATTGCATTCCTTAATATATAAATGTTTTAGTTCATGAACAAACCAATTTTAGAAAGTAACACACTTAAGTATGCGTGCGGGTATGCATACTTAAGTAACCGGATTTGAGTTTGTTTTGGTTTCCAAACTCAGCAGAAATTCACGGACGTGAACTTTCCGCCAGTATGCGTACGGGTATGCATACTTAGGTAACCGGATTGAGTTGGTTTTGATTTCAAAACTCAGCAGAAATTCACGGTCGTTAACTTCCGCAAGTATGCGTACGGGTACGCATACTTACCCAGTCTCCATCAACCATTTAGTACACACACAAGTATGCATACATTTGGTTCCCGGTTTTGGACTTATACACTAATGCGCGAGCACATTATATGCTTATATCCAATGATGGTTACATGTTCTAAACTCTTTATTTCAATCATTGAAACATTTTTAGAGGATGTTAAATAGAGGTTATTCACACACTATTTTTCATCAAAGCAATTTTCACGATATTGAAATAATCAACATGACTTTCGTCACTTGTAAAGATGAACTTGGCCAAAACGAAAGCTTACTAACACATATTTCGAGAAAAAGATGAGCGAGATAAACTCGGCTCGAAATAGCAAATGTGTATAATCGAAGTCTATATAGCAATACGACTTTTGTCTCAAGATAGGAGATATAGTAGATAGACTTTTGAGTGATAGATAAGTTCAAGTCTCCACATACCTTTTAGTCGATGAAGTTCCACCAGTTCCTTGAGTAGTTCTTCGTCTTTGTATGATGAACGCCGTGGAGTCTAGAGCTCAACTACACTTTCTATCCTAGTCCGAGACTTAGCTATAAGTAGACTAGAAATCAATACTTATAGTTTTGGCAACTAAACTTGACAACAAGCTTGAGATAGCAACGCTTGCGAGTTCGACCGAGCAGTGCTCTAACAATTCCCTTTCTAGGTATATTTCCTTATCTAGGAATATTACCTTGTCTTGGAATATTTCCTTATCTAAGAATACTGCCTAAAAATCAGTATTCCTTCCCAAAATTACAATTCTATCCTCAATTCGTTTTGAGGATCACTAATTCCCGGGGAGGGGAAGATACACATGTATCAAACCCGGTGCATACACACTGGATGTTCCAATAATGTCTACATCGTAGGCACATACAACGTAGCATCATCATAGGGCGTCATTAAAAATGCATATGAAACTTACAAAATTGTAAGCACTATCCAATAAAAGCATTGTCACGATAGTGATCAGGATTTGCTAATATTTTGTCATCACAGTGTAGCACTTTACAGTTAATTTATACTGATTGCCCTAGCTTGATTTTTTTTTCTTCATTTTTAGTCTATTTCCCTTGTTAAATATTCTCCTTAGTTACTTCTTGGGTACACTGATTGCTTTTTTTTTTTTTTTTTTTTTTTATGGTCTATTACTATTTCTTAGGTTGTCATTATAACCCAAGTTTCTTAAAAAAATAGTTGTTAGCTTCATCCCCATTAAGCCAAACAGTTCTTAGCTTCATCACCACTAATGGTTGCAAAAAAATCCACAATTTTTTTCGGTCTACGATTCCATAAATCCATTTAAGACCCAAAATTTCCCCTTTTTTTCTTCTACGATTTCATAATCAATCTGGTCCGAATTTGAAAGGCGATAATATTCATGGGGATAATTAAGTCTCCAGCTTGTTTTATGTTTTATGTTTGATGTTTGCCATCAATTGAAATACTTGTTTTATGTTTCTGTACTTACTCCCAATAAATTGTTAGGCCAGCTTTCTGATAAATTCTCCAGCTTTCTAGTTTCACTAATACTTAACCACTATAATGTACAATGTTATTGGAATCATACATTTGAAAGTGTTAGAACGGTATTATGCAAAGCTTTTGGTTTAGGACCTCGCTACGATAACATTTTATCATCCGATTTGTTAATACTGCGTTCATTTTGGTCTGTGTTGCCTTGTAACACCGTGTAATATTTTTGACAACGATGTTTCCTTCCTTGATAATTTTCTGTTTCCTGTTTGGTTGTTAGTTGATCAGCAAGGCGTGATACATCTTAACTCGCATAAAGTTGTACTTCTTTGACTACAATTCTGCCTTATAGATTATTACACTAACTTGTGTTATTATAGTCATTGTCTAATTTCAATAAATAATCTATTTAAATGTGGAGTACAATATTAAGAAACAAAATATTTGTGCTAATTGAAACCGCAGTCTAAGTAGTGAAGTTAGTTTCTTCAAGTTTCCCCACAGGCGTTTAAGGATGTATTTATTTGCTTGAAATGATGCAAGCATTATTGTAAAATGCGTATATGAGAAGACGTAACTTTTCATCTTATGGCCATCAGTCGCATCTGTTAGGTTTACGGTGATGTCTCGCAAGAATAATAACCAACAGACTTATTTTAATCGACCAAACATGACAACTTTTCGTAATCTGTCATTTTTACTATTTGCTTGCTTTATCTCAGTTTAGTTTGCCACGTGGCACTCTAACTTTGCAGATGATATGAAGGGATATTTGATTGTATCTATTGAACATGTGTAAGTTTTGGTTGTAGGCAGATGCATCTTTTTTTTGGTGACCGTCGGAGACTTGGAGTTTCCTATAGTGTCCTTTAAACGTTTAGTGACAGTTGGGGTTTCCTACTGGATTATATCATATAGGAGTAGCCAATCAAATAGCGGTGACAGGGATAGTAAGCGCTTAGGTGGCTTCACCAAAATCCAGAGTGATTGTGGGGTCGCTACGTGGCATCTTGGGGTCTCTTATTATAAAGAAAAGATAAACAATATAACGCGGAAAAGGAAAAACACAAGACACCAGAAGTTTTGTTAACGAGGAAAACTGCAACTGCAGAAAAACCCCATTTACTTGTCCAGATTGGAACATCGAACTGTATTAACCCGCTACAGACACTAGCCTCCTATCAGACTTCGGGTTTGAATGTAGTTGATACCGAATTGACCCCATAAGTAATTTAACTGCAGTCGTGCTCCTTACGTCTCTTGAACCTCGCAAGGATTTACATAATTGATTCCCTTAGCTGACATCTTTTACATCCTAAGAGTTTCTTTAGCCTAAGTGAAGACCTTTGATATCAATCTGCCTCTAACAGATAAGCCTATTTGATTTCCCTCTAGATCAATAGATCAAGACTTGAAAATACGTTTACAATAGACAAATATATCAAACCTCAGAAATCTAAAACACTTACACTTAGTTAATTAGTTGAGTATACTGGAATATTAACTGCCTCTTAAAAACAATCTTAAATTGATAAATGAAGAAGAGTTTTGGATATCTATCTTGAGGAATCACAAAGTTGGAGACGAATATAGCTTTGAAATTTCTATCTATCTCATACCTGAAAGAGATTATTAAAACCTCGATAACAAAAAAAACAAGTTCAGGATATACACGCACTATCAAGGTAAAGATAGTCGGACCTGGCTTCACGAATCCCTAAGTGAAATCTTTAAGTCGTATACCTAATTATATTTCTCAGAGAAAACCTAAGTTCATAGAGGACGACTCTATCAAACAACTAAGATACATAAGTGTCAGGGATTGAATTTCCTGGTTGTTTGAGTATCTATATATATATATATATATATATATATATATATATATATATATATATTTTCAAGAGTAGGGTTTTCTAAGAATTCAAGCTAAGATAACTTGAGATTGAAAAAAACATTTTCTGTGTTTAGATGAAACTCTTGTTAGGAGTTCATGTAAGCATGTGAGAAGTTTAACTTGAAATCACATAGAAGAATATGGTTTATAGTACCAGAACCATGTACAATAATAGTTCTTGGCAAATATTCCTTGTAATAAGCAAATCCTTGTTCATTCAACACTTAAGACTTGAGTCATAACACACAAGCACAAAGATCAAATGTCTTGGAGGTGTTTACGAGACTCACAGCGATGCCAAACATATTTTAGAAAATAGTCTGAATGCATCTGCTTAAGTTCATAGTGGGTATGTATGTGTTAGGGTACGCGTACCTATGGACCATTTCATAACTTCAGATATCCAAGGTACCTATATCGGTTATGCGTACCCTAAGGCAATTTACAAACTTTGATCCTTGAGGTATGCGTACGGGGTACGCGTACCTCACCCCTTTACACGAACTCAGAACTAAGGGGTATGCGTACTAGGTACGTGTACCTTCCTGTGTCCATAATTTCAGTAGTTCTGAAAACTCTCATTAATCGATTTGAAACTTTCTCAATTGCCATAAATGATGTACACTATTGCTTGGGAAATTTCAAATAATTATCTTGAATCAAAATAGTTCATGAACAATAAATTGTTCTTAACTAAGTTTGTCAAGTATATGAACAACTATTGCTTCAATCATATTTCAAGATGTTTAACAAGACAAGCTTGACTCGAAATTTATTCATCACAATATCTACTAGAAGTCATACAATATATTCTTATATAGATAGAATGGTAATACTTGTGAGTAAATATAATGGGTCAGTCTTCACATACTTTTTCGTTGATGAAGTTCTCCAAATTTCTTCATTCGATCTCCAGTCTTCAATCTTCGAGGGTTATTTAGTGATGTATGATATTCAAATACCATACTCTAACCTAGTCCGAGACTTGATGTAAGTAGACTAGAAATCAAACTATGGTTTTGTTTTACTAACATTGACAACAAGCTTGAGATAACAAAACTTACAAGTTCGATCGAGCAGTGCTCTAACAATTGTTACTTGTGAATATTAAAAAGATTGAATACTTTGAAGATTTGATGACTTTGATATTTTGATCTTGGTGTGATTATCTGCAATACTTAATTGTTTGGGAAAACAAGTTGTTTATTTGGTATACTTAAATCTCGTGGATGGAAAAAAATTTTTTATGTTTTAATAAACGTAAGTCTTGTAATCGAGTGAGAGTATTATAGTATCGTAAATCAATATTGATATAACCAAGGAGTTACTGAATGATTTATCTAATCTTGATAAACTTAAGTCTTGTAATCAAGTGAGTTATTGTAGTATTGTAAATCTTGATTGATTTAATCAAGGAGGATTAGATCTGATATTTCATTGGTATCTTGGATCTAAAAGGAAAAACCTTGACTTTGAACTTCATCATTTAATATATTTGATAATATGATTTGATAGTTAGTTGTTACTAAACAGGTTAGTTCTTTACTGTTTGGAAGAAATCCCAAATGGTTGGGTTGCAGAAGTTTTCACAACGATGAAGCAACTCTTGACAGTGGACAATATTGAGAGATTCACGTGCGTTTGCCAGATTGGTTGTAGGCGCATAAATAGTGAGAAAACCGAGTAACTAAGGATAGTTAATTCGGTCTCAATTACACGAGGTTGCATGTAGGCATTTGTATAGCGTCTTAATTATAAGAGTATTCAAAACTGGACTAGGTCCTGGGGTATTTTTGCCAAGTAGTTTTCTCGTTAACAAAATCTTGCGAGTCTGTGGTATTTACTCTATACTGCAATTATATCTGTTAGCTTTATAATTAAAGTAAATACACTTGTACTCTATTTTTAAGATGAACGTATATTACTACCAAGATCGCATTGATGAATTGTTCCTTAATGTTTATCAGATAAAAAAGATAATACAAATAATGTCTCTATCGGAAGAGCAAAAAAAATTGGTGGTGTACTCGGGACCCTCGTTTTTTCATCTCGGAACATACTAAAAGTTGGTAAAAAATTGTAGAAGTTAGCTCATAACATCAAATCTGAGGAACACTATTATGCCAAAGGAACCTCTAAAGGCAAATTCACCATTATCTTGAACTTTTAATGCATAATACTTCTACACACAAAAAGTTACCAAAAAGTTACCAAAAAGAGTAACTGGGTCTTCTTCGTCTAAAAGTTCAGGCACAAGTCCCAGCTCATTCTAGTTGTCTAATGACATACAAATTTCTCTTAGAATTGGAACTCAACTTCCCATTGTATATTATGTTTTCAATAGAAGCTTTTTTTTTGAATGGAATCCTTAAAAGATTCCATGATATATGTTCTTAAAAATGCTCATTAGTAATCAATTACTTATCGAGCCATAACTTGGTAGCCCTACCATTTCTCAACTGAACACCATAATGATAATGCAAAAAGAAAGTAGAATTCATAATAATTTCTACACATACTTGTAGCTTGGAATTATCACCCAGAATCAAATTTTCAATGCAAAAATTTATATTGTACTTCTTTCGTCCAAAGTGCATTATTTTCCACAGAATACTTCCATATCCACGTAGATGGCAAAGCTTTTCTTGCACATCTAATAGTTTTCATCCTAAACCTCCTAGTTTATTTTTTGTACATTTGTGTAGATATATGAAATCTTCAAGGTCGATAATTATAAGGTAACCAATTACAAATGTATAAATTACATTTATGTGAAATCAATAGATTGTTAACCAATCCAAGTAAAAGTATTTGAAGAAACATATCTACAAGCGTAATTGGAAGGAACATGAGCATTGTCTTATGTTGTAGGTCAAAGGTAAAGACAAGCAATTATTTATTTAAACCTCACGTCATACATTTGGGGCAAGTATAAAAAGGGTTGTAATCTGTGAACCAACTGAGTTAGAGTTGCAAGAAAATATTGATATGGATCAGGATGATCGATAAGACACAAAATAAGATGATGTCCATTTGCATCTGGGGAGAAAGTTGCATAGAAATCCGACCTACGTTGTGATGATAGATAAGAATCCAGCGTTCACTTCTACAAGTGGGTGATTCCTGGCTTTAAAAAGCAAGCACACCTAGAACTCTGACCTTGTTGTGATCTTCAATTAAGGATAAAATTAAAGAAATACTAACCTTTACCTAATGGAGAAACGCTCATAGAAATATCCTTAGACAATTATATAGCTTGTCCTCAATCTCTTCGATTTTTAATAGCATAAAATCCTTAAGAGAACTAGACAACTAACGTGGTTATTTTTATGACTTTCAACATCTCTCAAATACTCAACTTATGAAGTCTGTATTGAGAATTGTTCATTTTACTAAAAGGTTTAGGTGGTGGAGAAGAAACAAACACAAATTGAGTTTTATCATTGAAACAACATTGTCTTCAGGTTTTAAATTCAAAACTATTTTGAAGAAATTCAGATATCTCTTGAACATGTTGCATATAGGTATAATAAGATTGAAAAACTTCCATGGACAACAAGAAACCATCTCGAATCGACTAGGTTTCAAGGAGAAGCCGAGGAATCCTAAAATGACCTTCTACTTCCTTATAATTGGTGTAGAGGTAGACTTTGAAAATTACTTTACAACGAGATGAAGTGTCCATACAAGTAAATCAACTTTATAAACTAGATCCCTTCTGAACACACCAAGATAAAAACAAAGTAAAAATATTGAACCTTGTATTCTTTCATAGTGGGCCCTGGCCTCATCCCCAAAAACTGCTGTTTGTGTGAGCTAGGGGTGAGAAACGGATAGGTGGATGCGTATTTGGTATCACCCGCGTCCAATCCGTCTAAATAGCAGATTTGACATTTTCACCCACGTCCAAACCATTATCCGTCGGATTTGACACCCGCGGGTGAGCGGATGAGCGGATTGGATGAAGATGAATTTGCGGATTCAAAAAAGATATAAACGAAAACAGTTTTAAAACTTAGATTACTGAAATATTTGTAATTAACATAACAAGAGTAACATAATGTCTTTCCAACAACCAAAATTATATTTTTTATTGACATGATGGCCTCCGACCAATCCAAAGTTGATACTTTTTGAATATCTTTGAGGACTTCAATGCATCTCAATAGTTGTTGGGATATATGTTTTTAAAAAAGAATTCTTTTGTACATTTATATCAACAATTCGAGCTTGGCCCAGTGGTTAAGCATTTTGGGCCTTGAGGGTGAGGTCTCAGGATCGAATCCCTCCCCCTACTGATTGTGTATATATAAATAATATATATGTAACATTAGTCCGGGAGCGGGGTCTTGGGAGGTCTCTTGAATTTGGAAAGTATTTTTGCTGTTTTTCGAAATATTTTTCAAAATGTTTTCTGCCCTTAATTACGTTTTTAATTTTGATAATTATGGTATAATTTATTTTCCCGTTTTATGACTGTTGAATGGAATTTTTTATGGCAGCAATAAATTTAATATATTCTCATTTAATTTCGTGTTTAATGTTTGGGCTATATAAGGCAGTTTTTGAGAACAGAAAAACACAAGTTTTTGCTACTGTTTTTTTTCTGAGAATCAAGAGACCAAAAATTCTGAGCAAGATTAAAAAGAGTGAAAGTGTTCAATCTCTCATAGTGTGCGTGAGAGATTGAAAGAGAGTTTTTCTCGGCTGTTTTATCCTGGGGACGTTGTGATGAAGAAAGAATTGCTTGCACAAAACTCAAGGCAGAGCCACGAAACGTCTTAAAGAGAGCGACCTGGTCATGACTCAGCCGTCACTTTGTTTTGTGATTATCCTTTGTTTTGCAGGTGCGAAATCGGCGACAGTTCCAACAATTTTATGACGTATCTTTCTGCCATGGAATCTGAAAAGAAAACCGTTGTTGATATCAACAATCCCTTCAAGTTTGAAGGATTTCATTTCAGAAGATGGAAGCAAAAGTTGTTATTCTACCTCAAACTGATGAAGTTGCACATGATGGTGACCTCCGTCTAACCAGCTGATCCGAAAGATGCAAAAGCTGCGAAAAAAACAACTCCAGCTGTAGCAAGTGAACTCCTCAACAAACCGAAGAACCTGCTCCGACTCAAACTGTTGAAGAAAAACAAAAATCCTATGACAAATGGGTTGATGATTACTTTGATTGTAAAAACTATATTCTCAATGTATTATCTGACGATTTATATGAATAGTACTCCACGTTTGATACTGCTAAAGATGTGTGGGATGCTTTACAGAAAAAATATGATACTTAAGAAGCCGGGTCGAAGAAATATGCTTTTAGCCGCTACATGAAATATCAAATGGTGGATGAAAAATCAGTTGTTGCTCAAGCTCATGAAATTATGACGGAAGGTATGACAATTGATGAACAATTTCAGGTAGCTGTAATAATTGATAAATTTCCTCCCACTTGGAAAGATTTTTGTAATGCTTTGCGTCATAAGTCTAAGGAATTTTCTCTTGAAAGTTTGATTGTTAAGCTCAGGGTTGAAGAGGAAGCACGGAAACAAGATAGAAAGGAAGAGATTCTTATTGTCTCCAATAATAAAAATCAGACTCAAGCGTGCTTGAAACCTAAGAAAAAAACCTATGAAACCTGACCAGAACCAAAGGAAAGGAAAACCTAATCAAAACAAGAACCCACACCCATCAAGGAAAGTTTAGAATTCCGATTTTGAGTTCCTTTGCTATGCCTGCGGTAAACCGAACCACGTGGCTAGGGATTGCAGGAATAACAAAGGAAAGAATAACGCACAAGCTAATGTTGCTGAAAGCGTTATAATTGCCATAGTTTCTAACCCAGAATTTTACATGGTTGGTGGAACTGATGGGTGGTGGATAGACAGTGGTGCATCGCGCCATTGTTATTTTGATAGGTCCCTATTTAAGAGTTATACAGAAACAAAGGATAAGAAAGTGTTATTGGGAGACTCCCACAACACTATTGTGGAAGGTTCTGGTACGGTAGAACTGAAGTTTACTTCTGGGAAGACACTTATGCTGAAAGATGTTCTCCACACTCCAGAAATGAGAAAGAACCTTGTTTCCGGCTATCTTCTCAACAAGGCTGGGTTGTATCAAACTATTGGATCTGATGTTTACACAATTACTAAAAACAAAATTTTTGTAGGAAAAGGTTATGCTACTGATGGAACGTTTAAGCTTAATGTTGAAATGAATAAAATTACATCTTATTCTTATATGGTGTGTACTTTTAATGTTTGGCATGCTAGACTTTGTCATGTGAACAGTAGATCAGTAGATACCATGAGCAAGCAAGGTCTTATTCCAAAAATATCATTGCATGATTTTGAAAAGTGTGAATCTTGTAGTCAAGCAAAAATAACCAAGAGTTCCCATAAATATGTTGTTAGAGAATTTGAGCCTTTAGAGTTGGTGCATTCTGATTTGTGTGAATTTGAAGGTATATTGACTAGAAATGGAAAAAGATATGTCATGACTTTTATTGATGATTTTTCAAATTACACTTATGTTTACTTGCTAAGTCATAAGAATGAGGCTATATATTGAAAAATTTAAGGTTTTTATTGCTGAAGTTGAAAATTAATTTGGTAGAAAAATTAAGAGATTTCGTAGTGATAGAGGCACTGAATATGATTCTAAACCATCACTGAAGTTTATGAATCTTGTGGAATTATACATGAAAAAACTTTTCCTTATAACCCTGAAATGAATGGAAAAGCTGAAAGAAAGAATCGTACTTTTACTACTCTTGTGACTGCTTGTTTGCTTAGTTCTGGTGCTGCCTCTCATTGGTGGGGAGAAATTTTGTTGACTGTTTGTTATGTTTTGAATCGTGTTACAAATTCAAAAACTAAACTTTCACCCTATGAACTTTGGAAAAACAGAAAACCAAATGTGTCCTATTTTAGAGTCTGGGGTTGTTTGGCTTATGTTCGTATTCCTGATCCTAAAAGATCAAAACTAGTAAAGCTTATGAATGTGTTTTTGTTGGGTATGCTCAAAACAGTAAAGCTTATAGATTTTTTGATCTTTATAATAAAATTATTATTGAATCTATTGATGCTGATTTCTTTGAAGATAGATTTCCTTTTAAATCTAGAAATAGTGGGGGTTCTCTACCTAGTGTTGTACCTAGTACAAGTTCTGAACTTAGAATAGAAGAACCTAGAAATGAAGAAACTATAGACGCTGAAATTGAACCTAGGCGTAGCAAAAGGGCTAGGACTGCGACGAACTTCGGTTCTGACTTTGAAATTTATACTCTAGAGGAAGACCCTTCTGGTCTTCAAGAAGCACTTAATTCTCCTGAATCTGGTTTTTAGCAGGAAGCCATAGATAATGAAATGGACTCCCATAATCTTAATGGAACTTGGCACCTAGCAGATTTACCCCTTGGTTGCAAAGCAATAGGTTGTAAATGGGTACTTAAACGGAAGTTGAACCCTGAGGGTTCAGTAGACAAATACAAAGCTAGGTTAGTAGCCAAAGGCTTTAGACAAAGAGAAAATGTAGATTTCTTTGATACTTATTCTCCTATTACAAGATTAACTTCTATTCGTGTGTTGATTGTTGTTGCTGCTGTGCATAATCTTGTTGTTCATCAAATGGATGTTAAAACATATTTTTTAAATGGTGAATTAGAAGAAGAAATTTACATGGAACAACCTGAAGGTTTTGTTGTTTCAGGTCAAGAACAAAAAGTATGTAAGTTAGATAAGTCACTTTATGGTTTGAAACAAGCTCCTAAGCAATGGCATGAAAAATTTGTTAATCTGATGATTTCACATGGTTTCAGAACTAATGAAAGTGACAAATGCATATACTATAAGTTTGAAAACAATACATGCATCATGATTTGTTTGTATGCGGATGATTTGCTGATTTTTGGTTCAAACTTGTCTGTGGTTGAAGAAACTAAGAATATGCTTAAGTCTAACTTTGAAATGAAAGATTTGGGTGAAGCTAGTGTAATTCTGGGAATTAAGATTACTAGAACTAATGATGGTATTTCTTTGGATCAGTCTCATTATATTGAAAAGATTTTAAAGAAGTACAACTATTTTGATTGTAAACCTGTGAGTACTCCTTTTGATGCTAGTGTTAAACTGTTTAAGAATATTGGTGATAGCATTAGACAATCTGAATATGCTAGTATAATTGGTAGTCTTAGTTATGCAACTGATTGTACCAGACCAGACATTGCATATGCAGTGGGTTTTTTATGCAGGTTTACCAGTTGTCCTGGTTTGGAACACTGGAATGCAGTTGAGAGGGTTATGCGGTATCTTAAAAAGACCGTTAACCTAGGATTACAATATAAGAGATTTCATGCAGTCCTTGAAGGATACTGCGATACTGATTGGAACTCTCTTTCAGATGACTCCAAGGACATTGGTGGATATTTGTTTAATATTGTCGGTGGCGCTGTGTCTTGGAAGTAAAAGAAACAGACAATTTTGGATCAATCAACGATGGAGTCTGAATTGATAGCACTAGCAGCAGCTAGTGAAGAAGCAGGTTGGTTGAGAAACTTGCTTTCTCAAATTCCTGTATGGGATAGATCGATACCAGCTATTATGATCCATTGTGATAGTACCGCGGCTATTGCAAAAGTACAGAACTATTTTTATAACGGTAAGAATCGACAAATGCGTCGAAAGCACAGCACAGTTAGAGAGTTTCTCATAACTAGTGATGTACGTGTGGATCATGTTAGGTCGGAAGAGAACTTAACTGATCCTTTGACGAAAGGATTAGCTAGAGAAAAAGTATTATATACCTCTAAAGGCATGGGACTTTTTCCCACTAGAAATTGAGTAATTTTGTGATGGATACCCACCTAGAAATAGGTTCAAAGGGAATAACGATTCACAAATGATATGGAGATAGAATCATGCATCTTTCCCATGGCATGATATCCTGAAGCGGGTTAAGGTTGAGTTCTTTAACTCTTAATGAAGTCTATAGCTCTATATAGGGTGGGGTACCAAGCTACAGGAGTACCTTTGATAGACTCACCTATGTGAATGAGAAAGTGTGGCCTCTTTCTATGAGAACATGGGCAGTTCTCTAGAACATTCATTGAAACTGGGATAAGCACAGGGCCGTAATGTGCTGGCATTTAGGACTTTACTCTTAATATAGTTGTGTGTGTGTTAAGTAATCTATTCTCTCCATAGAGTTCAAAGACATATGTTCACTCTGTGTCAGAGTTCAGAGAATTTAATACTATGTAAAGGTTCAAAATCGAAAGATACCTTGGCTTATGCACATAACTATACGGATCTTGCTCAATGATTTTAAAAAATATAAGTGGGGGATTGTTGGGATATATTTTTAAAAAAAAGAATTCTTTTGTACATTTATATCAACAATTCGAGCTTGGCCCAGTGGTTAAGCATTTTGGGCCTTGAGGGCGAGGTCTCAGGATCGAATCCCCCCTACTGATTGTGTATATATAAATAATATATATATATATAACATTAGTCCTGGAGCGGGGTCTTGGGAGGTCTCTTGAATTTGGAAAGTATTTTTGCTGTTTTTTGAAAATATTTTTCAAAATGTTTTCTTCCCTTAATTACGTTTTTAATTGTGATAATTATGGTATAATTTATTTGCCCGTTTTCTGACTGTTGAATGGAATTTTTTATGGCAGCAATAAATTTAATATATTCTCATTTAATTTCGTGTTTAATGTTTGGGCTATATAAGGCAGTTTTTGAGAACAGAAAAACACAAGTTTTTGCTACTGTTTTTTTCTGAGAATCAAGAGACCAAAAATTCTGAGCAAGATTAAAAAGAGTGAAAGTGTTCAATCTCTCATAGTGTGCGTGAGAGATTGAAAGAGAGTTTTTCTCGGCTGTTTTATCCTGGGGACGTTGCGACGAAGAAAGAACTGCTTGCACAAAACTCAAGGCAGAGCCACGAAACGTCTTAAAGAGAGCGACCTGGTCGTGACTCAGCCGTCACTTTGTTTTGTGATTAACCTTTGTTTTGCAGGTGCGAAATCGGCGACAGTTCCAACAATAGTAAACTATATATATCATCTAGCAATTTTGTATAATAGCCTTCGTATACGTATAATACCAACATCATCCTTAGGGTCGGATGTCCAACGGATGGGTGACGTTCCACCGGTGTCCAACCCGTGAAAATGATCGGTTTCAAAAGTTCACCCGCATCTAATCCGTCGAGAGACGGATCGGGTGTCCACCTGCCACATTGCGGATCGGATTGGATAAAATCCACTCGTCTGGATGATTTTGCTCACCCCAAGTGTGAGCGAGTTTTTTTCCTTTGTGCAACTCTCTCGGCGTGTGAAGGGTTTTTGTTTTCATTTTAAGTCACGGGACATTGAAAAACACTTTTAAGGATCTCAAAAGCCAAACTTTAATGGTGCTTAAGTCAACTGCATTATATAGAAGGTTCTCATCACGCACCAATTATATCTTGCTACCTTGACTAACTGCATAACATACATTCTAGACATTAAAGCTTCAATCTCATCCATAACGTCTTGAATTAGTGTTTCCTAGAGTTTAATGTTGATCTCTCCTCAACAAAGTATGTAAGATGGCATACGTCGACATGTCCTATATTCTTTGTTTTTCCTGTCCCCGATTCCGCGACGGTACTTAAGCGGTAAAAGAATCTACAGTACACTGATACCACACCACCATGGATTCTTGTAGAATATCCTTACGTAAGCTGTATTTATGTTTATGTATTCATACAATTAATATCTACATTTAAGTATTTAACTGATCCTTACCATTAATTGGTCAATAACTGATAGTATGATTATATAGCAGCCATTACAGGGAGCTAATTAAAAGCTTGACAGGTGGAATGAGTAATCAATAAGAAGAACCATCCATGAATTAATTGGGCCGACTGATCGGAGGGTCCGAAGGGAGGGAGTCCTTTTTATGGCCACTTTTTTGTAAAATGAAACCTTACATAAATTTGTAATTTGATAAAAAGATTTTGGTAGTGTGCACTTGATAATACCAAAATATCCCTCCCTTTTAGTCCAATTACTATAACTCCTTATGTATCCTATTTCTTTAGGGGTATAATTGGAAAGCAAACTTTAATATAACATATCTAAAAATCCGTGCCTTGGAATTTTACGAATTTTATCTCGTTGGAAAGGTTGTAAAAAAATCTACGCAACGAGTACAAACAACAATATCAAATTTAGAGTTTTTACGAAAAATTCGTAGGTGTTTATCATTTTAGGCACAATTTTAGAAAATTAAATGTATATCCATTATACAAACCACCACAAAAGATACATAATACTTTATATAACCATATTTTGGTTTATGCACCCACTAATTTTTCGTTGCAACTAATAAAACGATGTATTCACTCCGTTTCAAGAAAAGTGATATTTTCACTTATGCCTCAGAAATAACATTCCGGCAAAAAATGATATATGACGCACTATGCAGTCAAGAGTGTTTCGTTTTTCTTCGGTCGGCGCTCCCCACCGTGGCAACGGTAAAATTAATTATACCATCCCGTAATCTTTTTGAAGATAAGGCCGTTATGAATGGATTAAGCTGGTCTGTTAATGTTAATGCCCGTTTTAGCAAGCTCATCCGTAGAGGCTAGATATCTAACTGAAAAGATTGGCAAATTAGTAGTAGTGGACAATTAATAGTTTACCTTCTTGCAATTAAACCAATCCGGCCGTGTTTGATTACAAGGAGACAAATTAAGTGGCCAGGCCGGCCGACTTTAGTGACTTAATTACCTAAACAACCTTATAATAACATACAGTAGTTCAGTTTACCAATTGTAGACCGTTTGTTTTTCTTATAAGTGGTGCTCTAGCATTCATCAGAAAAGGAAAAATTACTTTAGCATTAGGAACGTAGATGATTAATTTGAGAACAAGATTAACTTCTTGTTGTTTTTTATTCTCTCTGGGCTTATTTCAGATACTGGATTTAAAACAAAGGTGATTATTTGTATGAATTAGGGGTGTGCAACGGACGGACGGACGGATGCGGATTAGGGGTCACCCGCGTCCAATTCGTCAAAGTTGCGGATTTGGAAAATCCAACCGTGTCCGGCCCAATCACCCGCGGATTTGACATCCGCGGATCAGCGGGTGATACGGACCGGATGCGGATTAACCGCGGATTTAGTCAAAAAGAAAGAAAAAAAAGGTCTAAAGTTAAAATTCTAGTCATTTATTTCGTTATAACTGGCTTGCTAATCGTTTAGCATTCAAAGCACAACCCTTTTATTCTTCTTTCTTTAGACATACAGTTTGCACTGCGTAGTGGGTAAAATAGCCACTAGATCATCTCAATTTTAAATTAGCAATCCCTTATCTTCGAAGTTCCATGACAACAAAAATGAATTGGCTGTTAAGAATCAAGATGCTGTGCACAAGATTTCACTCCAATTTCATTATGTTTTCTTTTATATGATTTCCGTGGACCATTAATATGCACTAACCGAATAAACAGGAGAGAAAAAAAAGAGGCCAACACTTCTCAAGCTCATGGAACTACCCATCTCGCTCTCGATGCTAACCGTCAAAGTTTAATCATAGACTTTACTTCTTTAGAGAAAAACAATAATAATTTCATGATAGTGTGTGTAACAGAGAGGGGTGCGGGTGCGGGTGAATCCGCGGATTTTAAAGTCCAACCGCAACCAAACCGCTAAATGTGCGGATTTGAAAACCCGCCCGTATCCGGCCCATAGAGCGTACGGATTGGTTTTCACCCGCAATTTTGCAGACGGATATGGGTGAAATCCGCGGTTCCGGACTTTTTGCTCACCCCTAGTATGAATGGCTGCTGTTCAAACTTCAAATTATAGCTCCTTTTAGTGTCCGGTGTAAGCCCATGTAACAACCGCTGTTGGAGCTTACCTGATACCCTATGTAATGGTTCAACTCGAAGTAAAATTATGGGTTAGCAGGATAGAAGAAAATGATAAACCCACTGAGAAAAATCTCAACGTTTCTTCTTATCATTAGTTGTGAAAACTAAGCGTCACCGGGACGTGGTCTTCTCAACCAATCATGAGATTTATTTATTTTATTTTATTTTATGCTGCTTCATAAATGTTATTTGCTCAATTTTAATTTTTTTTTTGGTAGAGGTTGTGGGCTAAAGTATTATTTGAGACGGACTCACAGAATCTCATGCACTTCATTAAAACTCCAACGGAAGCTCCTTGGTATATTTCAGAAATGATCGTAGAAATTAAACACCGAATACGTCAAATCTCATTTTGTGCTATTCAGCACAATTATAGGGAAGGAAACCAAGCAACGGATGGTCTAGCAAACTATGCGGCAGATGGTAGCCAAGCCGGAAACTACTCAACAACAATTTGGGATCAGGCGAACCCGGCTTGTATTAACCAAATTTTATTAAGCGATTCTAGGGGAGTCACATTCCCGCATAATAACAATTTAGTTGGTTTTTTTTTTAATATATGCATGCTACAAAAAAAAACCCGCCAATGGCATTGGACATTATGTTGGAACGACTTTTTGGGGACCATTTTTTTTTTTTGGGACCATGGTTCTATTTTTAGCAAGACATTTAGAAATAAAGTGAAGACACCCCTTATCCAAATATTTATGTTAATACCAAAATTACCCTTCCTAATTAAGTTTGTGTAAATTAGTGTAATCATTAGTTAGTGTAATTAAGTTAGGTTAATTAGTGATTAGATTAATGTAAGATTAAATCAATATTATTTTTCTTAAAATTAAGTTATTGAGAGGGAAGAAGAAGGAGAATATAAGAGTTGGAAAAACTCAATTATTTGTTTATTTTTTGAATCCGAACCTTCAAACCACCAAAGCATACTTCAAATTTAGTTTTTTGTTGCTTGAATTGGCCAAAATATTCTGAAAATAAGAAATTTTATAGCTTGATTTGGGCTAAGTCAAACAAGTTCGGCTACAAGATCTGAAGAACAAGTAGCCGAACTTATCTTCTAATGTAGTTCGGCTAATGTTCATGAAAGTGCAGGTAGCCGAATTTAGTTTTAATGGAGTTTTTTGCTTTCAGAGAAAAGTTGGTTAGGAGAAAAAAATTGCGATGTAACCGAACTAAATATATAGGGAATTCGGTTAGGAGAAAAAAAAATTGCGACGTAACCGAACTCAATATATAGGATTTCAGAGAAAAGTTCGGTTAGGAAATTGAAAGTTCGATTAGGAAATGACTACTACTCAAAATTTCCAATCAAAAACGAATTAGAAGTAATGTGTTTGTGGGAAAATACTTATGGACGGGTTTGTTTACAAAAGATTGATTAATCGACGATAAAAATTCAATGAATCGACGACGATTAAAATTTGATGATTTTGATTAGATTTGTATATAATCAGGTTTTGATGATCATAAATTGATGAAGAAGAGAAGAAGAAAAATGGTAGAATAGAGGAAGAAGAAGTTGTAGAGTTATAATTTTAATTAGGTTAAAGGGTAAACTAGTCATCTCCACCTTTTAGGACACCCCTTATAACTATAGGACAGGTGGCCTAATCAAATCATGGTCCCAAAAAAAAAATGTGGTGCCCAAAATATCGTTCTTATGTTGGGTGTTGAGTGGGCTTGTTTTCTGGAAGGGTAATGACGTCCCAATAACCTCATCTTATGGACGGGTTTGTTTACAAAAGATTGATTAATCGACGATAAAAATTCAATGAATCGACGACGATTAAAATTTGATGATCTTGATTAGATTTGTATATAATCAGGTTTTGATGATCATAAATTGATGAAGAAGAGAAGAAGAAAAATGGTAGAATAGAGGAAGAAGAAGTTGTAGAGTTATAATTTTAATTAGGTTAAAGGGTAAACTAGTCATCTCCACCTTTTAGGACACCCCTTATAACTATAGGACAGGTGGCCTAATCAAATCATGGTCCCAGAAAAAAAAAGTGGTGCCCAAAATATCGTTCTTATGTTGGGTGTTGAGTGGGCTTGTTTTCAGGAAGGGTAATGATGTCCCAATAACCTCATCTTCTAATCCAGAGTGTAATTCAAGTTTGTTTGTTTTTTTTACCTGGTCATGAACCGTGGACTGATGTAGCATTGAAGTCGACTTCTCTGTAGATAAGCTAGCTAGGCATAGCAACATTGAGTTCTTAATTTCTTATTGAACTAAGTTGAATCTTAGCTAGCTAGGCCTGACTGTTTGATTTGGTAAGAGACGTAGAGTTTCACATTATGGTTTTTTATCTTTTTATATAGCCAATTAAACTCTCAATTAGTCTCAACTCAAGTACCAATATCCGGAGTCCTAATTGAGTTCTTAAAACACGAACGAATAGTTTATCATTGGTAAAGATGACCGTACTATGCAATAAAGTATGCACTTTTAGATGTCCATGCCTCTGATGTCGGAATACACACTTATAAATCCTCGTTTAATTTGGGTCCTGACCAATTTTTACCCACACCATAAATTATAGGGGGTTTCCAAAATTTAATGAAAGATCTATTTTGCCCTTCCTTAATAATAAAAACTAAAAACCTATTAACCCTTAAGCCTAAGCCCCAATTCATTTTCATTTCTAAACACACAAAAAAAATCAGTTTTATCTTCTTTCTCGCATCTCCATCACGACTCCATTAATGACTCCAAGATTATTATTTTTCTTCACCCGATTAGAATTTTTTTTTCTTCACCAGATTAGAAAATAAGTGAACTAAAACTTACTAATCTACTTCCTATTTGCGTTTAATTTGAAGTTTTGTTTGTAAAATTCGGTTTCTAACTGAAAAATAGCAGTTACATAATAAGGGTCGTCAACCTCGATAGTTATATATCCTAACGATTTTTCATCTGCAGTTACTTGTATGAAAAATCGTTGATGTCTAAGGTGTAGGAGATAACGACCATTTTTCTGGGTTTTAAGATTTTTTTCCCTAGAATAGAGTCGTCAATGTATTATAGAACCAATTGACGATCCTACTCTGACGACCCCTTTTTATACACTAACGACTCTATATGACCAAAAACTACCTCTCTGTCTAAAAAAATGGAAGGATCGTCATCTTAATTCAGTAGAATCGTCATTGTGTATTTAATAATCGTCACCAGTATAACAATGAGTCGTCATTTGGTATGTTAGGGTCGTTAAGATTTCTTGATGACGACCCTTATTGCAGACAAATGGTAACGACTCGTTGTTAGAGTCGTTACGGTATAAAATAATACCTTGACGATTTTTCATAACCTGCAAAAGTTGCAGGTTTAAGTCGTCAACCTCTGTGACAATACATTGACGACATTACAGAGTCGGCAGGGAATAGACCCCCCGACATTGACGACTCTTTCTCTGAGTTGTGACATGATGTCTATGATTCGACCACTTAGAGCACCATCTAGACAATTTCCCTCTAAAACCTCCTCTTCTTCTTCTCAACTCACAAAAAGTAAACAAACTTAACTTAACTAATTATTAACACTATTCACTTAGGGGTAGTTTAGCCATTTAATTTTGTTTGGATAAGGGGTAACTAAAATTAGGTTTTGATGACCTTTTTTGTCCTGTAGTGTGAGGCCCCTAATTGTTTTTTGGGCCCCAATTAAACTAGGTTATAAATATATCCTTAGATTTTCTGATTGCATTCAAAAATGTGCATATCAAAATGTATAGCGTGGTTCTGTGAAGTGCGAAGCACTGGTATTGACATCGGAGGCAGATACCCAATGCTGATATAGGGGGTGCAGCAATTGCTAAAAACAGTAAAATGCGGATGCGTTAGTAGTATTTTCCGTCAAAATGTTTCTGAATCTCATAAACGCCGACTTTAATTATAATTATTAAAGTGATAGCATCTATTTTCTAAAAATGAAGGGAATAGTTGGCAAACCAAAATTTTGTGAAGTAATTAATAACTATATTTGTACACATACAAAAATTATACTACAATTGCATATTCCATTTAAGTGTTGTCGCCGATATGTCCAACGGCACCGATGTGTCCATGCGACCATTTTGATGCGTGGTTCTGTTTAACAGAGAGACAGCTTTGAACTTTTGTTATACTACTAACCTGTTTCTAAGACCGTGACGCTAGTATATTTATGTTGTTAAGTAGATCGGCTAAGTCCAAGGAACCAGTCGGCCAAAAATTAGTTTAGTCATTTGAATCCACACGGTGAAAAGCCAGTTATGATCTTTCATTTCTTAAAGCTAAGATATTTATCCTCTGATATTTTATCCAGCCTTCTTAAGTCCACGAACTAAGATAGGAGAAAATATACATTATCCAGGACACGCAATTGGATGAGTAGTCATTGTTAAGTTCTTGATACATAGTGATCCAAGAACCGCAGTCATGAATCATGATGGGTTTTTTTCTCAAGGATGATCAATATTAAGTTAGTAACAGAACAATCACAGAATCACAATCATATGTATAAATAACATTAGAGTATATATGAATGGTATGGAGCCACGTGAAGAAGATTTTGGAAGTGATCGAGATAGTAAATTAAGGAAGTGATGAAGAAGGTGCGAGTAGTTAGTTAGCTAGTTATTATGGTCGACTTAAATGGTCCAGGTTCTTCAATTTCTTACGGCGAGAGAGAGACAGAGAGTAAGAGACTTAACACTACGAGCAAGAGGAATCTAAAGACGTGCATCTCCCGATAGACCCGGCGATGATTTTGGTTCTTTGCTCTCTCTTCTTCTTCTTGAATTCTCTCAAGTTTTCATTCATTTTCTTTCTGCCAGCTAACAATCCCCAAAAAATATTAATTGTGACAATGTCTATACTGTATTTTACTGGTTTTCATATACTCTTAATATTAATGGTGATTTTAATTCCATCTTTTTCTCTCTCAAACACATATGCAAATTAATATTATTAATTTTCGTTTAATTAATTATTAATGGAATTCCTCTTGCTAAGGTCATTAACCAACTCATCTTCTCTACATGTTCTATGTGTATATATATGTGAGTTTGATTTCTCTTTTTACAATAACAGCAAAGTTGTGTGTCTACTGCAGAACTTTTCTAGCTCCCCATACTACTATGATATAATTTTTTTGTTCTTCACTCGATTCTGCTTGATTTTGTTTTTCATTCTACGTTTTATCAGTGTAACTAGCTAGCTCTAGTACTAGTTACTGTTTCTCAGGAATGGCGCTTGCAAAAGAGAGAATTGCAGGACCAGACTCCACATCAATGAACTTTATGCATATGTATGGAAACATGTGCAGTATTGGAGGAAATACTTCACCTGTTTCAGATCCTTCATTATTAGGCTTTGAGAATTATACAAAAATGATGATTCTTGATGACGAAGATTGCGAACACGGTTCGTCTGAAAAAACAGGTGGTCATGGTGATGGAAACAAGAATTACTACCCGGTGAACCGGCTTCCTTCTCTTACCGATCACCAAACGAACGGTGATGAAGAGATGAGTTCTTCGCAAGAAGATGATTCTCCGACCAACTTTAAAGATGGTTTTGATAATTGGCATTCAAGTTCTAGTGCTGCTAATTATCATCAGGCATCATCATCATTACTAAGTTTTGGTAATGCGGGTTCCCATAACCGTTACATGATGAGGGCTCATGGGGAAGATGATCATGAGTACCCTAACTGGGAAGGTAGAGTCATGCATGTCGACCCGAATTATCCTCATCACTGGAATCCTTCGAAAATTACTGCTGGGTTATTAGAAAGTAACCGATTATCCGAAGATCGTCATTCTTTTGAATCTGCAAATACTTTTAGCTCATCTTTTAACAAATCTGTCAGTAAGGATAGTAATCAAGGGGAGGAGCGGTTTAGTTGGTTATACTCTGGTGCCAGCGGTTCAGACGACAGTGGTGTTCAAGAAGCTGGATGTTCATCTGAGCAAAACTTTCTTAAACGTCCTCATCATCAGTTGGTACGTACTTAGTTAGTTCGTAATTCATCATCATTTAGCAGATGGACATGCAAAATGGATACTTTATATGGATATCTCAATTAACCTAAGCTTCAAATGCAACTTTTTCTAACTTTCGTTATGTGTATATATTGTTACAGGATGGTGAAATGCAACCAAGCAAGAAACACTGTACTGGAGCAGCAAAAAAAACTAAAGCAAAGTCACCTGCTCCGGCCAAGGACCCGCAAAGTCTTGCCGCTAAGGTTGGACATATAAGCTATGATGTCTTGATAAAAACCATGAATTATTTAATTGTTCATATTAAAAACGAACTCTATAAAAACAGATATATATATTGATACGGATCTTGGTGCTAAATTTGTTTTTCTATATTCATTGTACTTCAGAATCGAAGAGAGCGAATCAGTGAGAGGTTAAAGGTATTACAAGACCTCGTACCCAACGGGACCAAGGTTGATTTGGTTACAATGTTAGAGAAAGCCATTAGCTATGTCAAGTTTCTGCAATTACAAGTAAAGGTGAAAATAATTAATGATAATTAATTACATTAATTCATGCAACTTAATTAAAATACTGATTAATAAAATTTAAATAATATATTGAACTAATTTATTTCTTTTCTTTTTGAATAATTGATTAGGTATTAGCAACAGATGAGTTCTGGCCAGCACAAGGTGGTAAAGCACCTGAAGTATCTCAAGTAAAAGAAGCCATTGACGCCATTTTGTTATCTCACACGGATACTAGAAAATAACTCAACTACTAAAAAATAATCAGTCTCATCATCTGTACGTGCTTCATTTGATTCTACCTTCCTCAGTCCAACCCATGTCCATTCTAGAAAAATCATAAATATTAACGTATCTTTTTCCCTATTCTGTATAATTTTTTCATTTTGTTCTCGACAAGCTAGTTAGCTTAGCCAATTTAAGTCTCTCTTTCACTCTACAGAAGTAGTAGCTTCGTTTAAATTTGAGAAGTCTAGTTATGAGGAGCTTGGAAACTGTAAACCTAGTTGTAGGAGTTTTATTTTTTGTTCTTTGTAATAATGAGCAAATATTTGAGGATCCTTTGAGTTAGTTCTCTTAATAAACTTGTAAGGAAGATGATAACAAGATTTTAATGAATCCTTCCTTTCGTATTTTGCAAGATTTATGATGAAAATAGCGCCCTGTTTGACTATAAACCTAACCCTATAGAAATGAAGGACCATATTTTGTGGTTCTTGGCTTAGAAATGATACTTGTTCCTAAATAAATCCCCTGATATACAACCCAAGGTTAAGTATAATTTAAGACATTCAAAACCCTAAATGGGACATATATATATATATATATATATATATATATATATATATATGTGGTCACAATCACAAACTCAAAATCAATAATTTCGCATTAAATGCTTGAAGTTTGGGACGGTTGCAACAAAATTAAAACTTAAGACAACTAAAAATAAAGATCTCTTTTATTTTAAATGAAATAAAAAAAAGATCTCAACTGATAGAAATAATCATTCAGGAAGTATATAACCAACCATTTGTCACGTAGTTTAGGCCGTAGGGTTACTAAGAATACTCCATGTGACATTAAATGGTCTACCAACTAAGCTTAGTTTATTAATGGTACGTAACATGTACAAACCTTTTGGTCTCAAGTACCCCAGGATGATCTAAGGGATCAGTTGTCTGGGTACTTCGACTGATTAGGAAGACATGCAACTCTCTACGGAAGATGAAGATAGAGCCTTTTGGTCTTTGGGCATGTTTCTAAGGAGTTTAGCAACGCTTTTGGGAATTCTTCTGGTTCTGGGGTTTGTGTAAGCTTTCTGAGCTTTTCTTGTTTACTTCTAGTAAACACTCATTCTTCCGAGCTTTTTCTTGTTTACTTCTAGTAAACACTCAATATAGACCACTCAACCGAAAATAATTATCTCCTTCATCTCTGACGATATTTTTTCCTTCCCACTTCCCAGCGTCTGTTTCGGACTTCACACTTTTTGCAGGATATCATGCATGGTAACATGAACTTGTAGACTTAAGTTGGACTTGTGTGGGAGTGAGACTTGAGCAATCACCATACCATCATGCAAAGTTGCGAACTCCCTGCCAGGGCCAAGTCCGGTTTTGCCAAATTTAGTGACTCCCACACTCATACGGTCATACCATCTTTCTCTTTTGATCAAGTCCGGTTTTGCCAAATTTATAGTACCGTACCCCATTTGTCTCATTCTCACGTCTGCTTAACCTGGTAAAGGCTGAAGTTCATTTCCTTTACGTATTCGGCCTATATAGGTGGAACATAATGTTGTTAGATATTTGCTCACTCAGTCCACCAAAAATATTAGAACTAATTTGCAGAACATTTTTCTTTCCCAATTGTGGTAGAATTCATTTCCATAAAGTCCGAGCCATAAAGTCTGAATATATCAATATTATGTTTTCGACAAGGGTTTTAAATGATACTCGATAGAAATGATGAGATGGGACTTAATTGATTGATCTCCATCTTCCATTAAATGAAGCAATTAAGTAACTATACGTGTCGCTTTAATGATACATCACATGGTGATCAAGTGAATTAAGTAAATCACATGTTCGGAATCCCGGATACGGCGGACTCTTATCATCATCAACTGTATAGTACTACATTCCCCGTAAATTCTTTATTAATAAAAAACTACATATAATATCTGAAAAAAACATTATATAGAATGAATATAAGAATATTTTTTTCTCAAGAACATAGTAGGAGTGGTAGTCGTGCGTGTGTCGGATATGATGTGGATATCTGTCAATTCCATTCCTAAAATAGATATTTACATAGGAATCGTTAACTTGGATATTCCCCTTTGTTCTCTTCTTTGGGAATCATTCGTGCATGCCTTTCATGAATATGGACCTCCAGACTGTATGTTGCCGTAGGTGTATATATCCCTATATTCGTTTGTTAGGTTTGCAACAAAAGTTTGTTTTTGTTTTTGTTTTTTTGCAACCGCAGTTAGTGGTATTTTTCTTTTCTTTTTTTTCTGGAACTGCAGCTACAGCTTATTGATAAATCTTTCTATTTGATGTCATTCTTAAATCTTACTGACAAAGCTTTCACTGTAGTACTTATTTACTTCTTCTTGTTACTTATTTTATGGGAAAGTCTCACCTAGAGGTATAAATTGGGCTGAGCCAGCACGTTTATGGCACAGCACGTTAAAATTCAAGTACAACACGGCACAACACGTGATCTAACACAGCACGGCATAACACGTGGCACGTGAAAGCATGCGGCACAGCACGGCACGCGAAGAAAGCACGCTAAATCATGCATAATATACAACGCAATACATTACATTTCATGCATATTTCACAAAAAAAAATCTTTATTTTAGCCTATTTTTGATTTTTTATTTTCGTTATGCTGATTAATTTCTATAATAATACATATACTAACTAAAATATCGGAAAAATATTTACTTTGGAAAACATAAAAAAAGTGGGCTAGTACAGCACGTCACAGTACGATTATTTTTCTGGCACATCACACCACGCCATTTAGCACGGCACAACACAACACGTCTGAATCTCTGGCACTGCCGCACTGCCCAACACAGCACGTAGCACGTGACTTCGTGGGATGGGATGTGCCGGGCCGGCACGTTTTACACCTCTAGTCTCACCTAGAAAGCATCTCATTTTATGTTAGACTAGATTTGTTCCCGTGCTACGCACCGGGCATATTTTTTCTTTTAACATGGTGTGCGCGGGGCTTCGCCCTGCCCAGTGGCAATGCATTTTTGATTTGGTATGCACGGGGCTTCGCCCCTCCCTGTGGAGATGTATTTTTGATTTGGTGTGGCGAGGCAAATACATTAAATAGTTGGAGAATATGTGCAGATTTTATTTATTTTTCCATTTAACTTGGTGTACGCGGGGCTTCGTCCCACCCCGTGGCAATGCATTTTTGATTTGGTCCCCCCACCCAAAAAAAAAGTGCACGGGGAGCCCCGTGGCGATGCTTTTTTGATTTGGTGCGCGTGGGGCTTCCACCCCCCTCCCCCATGGCAATGTATTTTTGACTTGGTGTGGCGGTGTAAATACATTAAATATGTGCAGATTTTATTTATTATTTCCTTTTATTTTCGCAGAAAATTTGTGGATTTTTTTGCCCTTTATATATTAATTTGTAAAAAAGAGTCATACTATAGTAGTTACTCGATTTCCAAATTGAATTTGGACTTCCATAAAATTCCAAACACGGTAAGTTAGGTTTTCCTTTTAAGTTTGTAATTTTTAAACCAATAATACGTTGCCAAGTGTCTTCAACTAAATATTGTCACGTGATAAATTCCAAGTTGAATTTGGTTTCCTTTTTTTTTTAAAATCTTTTTCTTATTCTTTTTAAACCAATCATACGTTACCAAGTTTCCTCACCAGAACGCTCGTTTCACAAAACTCAAAAAACCTATTTCGGCCAATAAGAAGCGAAGGTTTCCTCATCGTTCAACATGGGAGCTTTATTTGTCTAGGACTTTAAGTCTTTAGATGCCATTGAGAGTTTAATATTGATCCCATGATGGGAGTGTCATTTTGTTCCTAGAATTTATAATAAATTTGGCGATAAACTAGCATAGTTCGGGAGAAAATTTGGGGTCATTAGAACTTAGTTTGATAATTCTCCTAGTATTATTAAGAGTAAATTATTGTCCGATTGTGTTAATACTTTTCGACTAATAAAATTCTCAGATTGTGTTAATACTTTCAGCTAATAAAATTCTCATCTTTGGCATCAAAAAACAAAAGAAAAGAGTCTCACTACCAAGAATCCAAAGACAAAACTATAGTTGATGCCGTAAAAGGTATAGTGTTTGTTGAGTTTCTTATTGTTGACATCAACGCATAAAATCATCCCAAATATATAAAAAAAATCATTCGTTTTTTTTTTTTTGAGAGCAGAAGGGAAAATTTTATTAAAAGCTACATTTCATCAAAACAATGAAAAATAGACGAGCAAAGAGAGAGCTAAGCTACCTGTTGGTAACTACAATATCCCAATTACAAATTAGAGTGCTTAAGGAAAAACCATGAAAAAGGCTGGTGTTAACAGCCCAGCTATAAAGAGTACATTTATTTGATATAATCAGTTGATCCAAGTTCCTCTTAATCCCCTTGTAAAGTCTGCAATTCCTCTCCTTCCAAACAAACCACTAAATGGCGAAAGGTAATAAACTCCACAGTTGTTGCATGAATCTCCTAGATTTTTTTCTTCTTCCCCATTCACACACATTCTTCTTGACTGTGTCAGAGAAGACCCATTGCATATTGAAACTGTCGAGAAAATAATGCCACGGTTTTCTTGTTTCCGAATAGGGCAAAAAAAGATGATTCTGCGTCTCATTCGTTTAGGTAGTCCCATTTTCTTTTCTTTTTTGGAAAGAGTAAGGGAATTTATTAAAAGGGACAGAGACCAACTACACAAGCAGATACAATTACAAACTTTCGACCAGAGAAGGATAAGAAACAATCACAAAGAAAGGGCAGATTGCTTCCAAAGCAACTTCTTAAATTAGTAGTAATACTAGCTAATCATTAGATAAAAATACGTCAGTAAGTAAACGAAAGTCAATGTAATTTCCAAATAAATATACTTAACTCAAAGCTGGATAATTGAAACTAAAGACTAATTTTGAACCAAACCGGCACCAAACAACAAATAATTGCGAAGAAAAATGAGGTGAAAAACTGTTCTCAATGTTAAAGAAATCATTTATGTTGGGTAACCGTTTAAAAGAATTCACTTGCAGGATGTGGTGTATAAGTAGGTTGAAAATAGTTTAGGGTAGTGCTTTATTTGGTTTATATTTTTTTTGGTTTGGAAGATGGATCTTAATGGCAGTATGTTTTTCTTAACCTCTCTGTGCGTCAATCCATTTTTTCATTAAGATAGCATAAAGGAAAGCTACTGAGAAACATTTATATATGTCAAAAATACCAACAATAAGTATAGATAAATATGAAGGACCGACCCTCATAAGCTTACGATATATAGTCATTAATATGTACACAAAAAATACAGCGCTCCCGGCCGCTTGGTTTTGCGGAAGTTATTTTTCTTCGCTACTTCCATGAAATAATGTATTATCTTATCTCCTTGTCATATGAATACTTTTTTTTTTTTTTTTTTGTAGGTGGCAATGGAGAAGGACCAAAAGGTTACAATGGATCCTCAACAATGGGGGTTTAATTAATTTGTGCGTATTACTATTAGTATGCTGGAAGATATGATACATGTATGGAATCTCGACCCATAAACCGTATAAATAATTTTAGTTGGCAAATGACATCATTAACAAGATTTTAAATCTTAATAATTCAAGGAAAACTTTTGAAAAAACGCGAAAATGAGTTCCCGATATCTTTTGAAATAACCAAAAGGTATGTAGTACTGTACTGTAGTACATGCTGGTGATGAGATCTAATACATTGAACAAAATCTACGTTTTAACACTTGCGAAAGATCAAATTACTACATTTAATGAGCCTAGCTACACAATTAAGACCGATTACATTTGATGACTTCATCTCAATTAAGATGATCGATCGTCTTTAATTAAGGAATCCTACATGCATAATTGCTTACTTCCAGCGGATCAACAACTTTTTAATGGTCATAAATGCATAAACGTCACCAATATATATGCATTAATTGGTTGGAATTGTGAAGTTATTATGTGTTTATATATCCTTGATTAATACAAAAGAAAACAATCATATATGCCTAATATCGATTAAAATTGTTGAGCATAATAAATAAATGATTAACAGGGGTTAATCCACGAGTGAGTTGGGGGAGTTTAATGTATTTTGAGTCTCGGGGATTTTGAGGAAGTGTAAGAGAGTATAGGGAGTTTGAGAGAGTTTGGTGTTTTTAGTGTAGGGAGTTTGAGATACTCTCCCAAAATCTCTACTCTTTTGAGAGATTTGGAGTGAGGCAAAAATACACTGTAAACTCCTTAGAACTTCCCAAAACAAACCAACTCCCTAGCATTCTAGTTTTTACCACTAACAGGGAATTTAAGAGTTTCTTTCAAACTCTCCCACGACTAACGGGGTTTTCTAGGGAGTTTGAGAGACTCTTTTGAACTCTCCCACGACTAACGGGGATTTTGAGAGACCCCTTCGAACTCCCCCACGACTAACGGGAAAAAACCCAACTACACCCAACTCCCCCAACTCCCTTGAGGACTAACACCCTGTAAATCTTGGTCTTAGCCTAAGTCGCCTCCTCTAGCAATAGGATTCATCTTAATTAGTATGGCTTGGACTCCAGTTTTACTTAATTTTTCATTTTTAAGTAACTATCTTACCTCTGGTAGAACCTTGTACATTTTCATTTTCTTAAAAATTTCTCTTTAAATCAATAATACTAGAAAATAAAAATAAGGTTATTCCGTTTGGGTTTGGTTATGTATTTACATAACTAGAGAGAAAAAAACCCTACACTATTAAGGGTTATTCAGTTTGGGTTTGGTGGCCCATGTTTACCCCACTTTCCTTTTTTCTAGAACGATTTTTGGGGACCATAACTTTTTTTGAGGGACCATGATTTCATTAGGCCACATTCCCTATGGTTATAAGGGGTGACCTAAAAGGTGGAGATGACTAAGTTACCCTTTTATTAATTAATTAACTTTTTAAATTTAATTTTTTTTTATTTTTTTCACTTTTTTTAAATATTTTTTTTTTTGTATTTTTATGTATGTGGTTCGGCTAGGGGAAAAAAATTTAAATCTAGTCGAACTTGAAGTTCGGCTAAGAGAAAATATATAAAAGTTTTTTTAGATAGGAGTTCAGTTAAGTAAAAAAAAATTAAAACTTTTGCCAATGGTTGCAAATATTTTTATGAATATAATGGAACCCTGTTCAGCGTATTTTCAGATAAGAGTTCGGTTAAGTATAAAATTTCTAAGAAAATTGCGAACGGACCGAACTCAAAGTTTGGTTAGGTACAAAATTTCTAAAACTTTAGCGAACGCACCGAACTATGAGTTCGGTTTGCAAGGAAATTTTTCGTTCTAACCGACGTGTTCTTGGTGTTCTATGTTTCAGGGAGTTCGGTTAGAAAACTAGGGTTTTTCTAAACTACTCCTAACCGAACAATACTCTGTAACTAACATTTCAACCCTAATTTGATGATTTCTAATCGATTTTTTCAATCAAAAATAAATTAAAATCAATGGGTTTGTGGGAAAATATCCCCGAATTTGCATATCGCTAAAGGGTTTGCGAGAAAAATACTTGCGAATTTATACTTGTCGAACCAAAGCTAATAAAAAAAAATGAAAAAAAATTGATTTTTTTTTTGAAAATTAAAATAATATAAAGACATTTTGGTCATTAACTAAAATATGTGGATAAGGGTTGACTTCACTTACTTCTAAATGTCCTCCTAAAATTGAAACCATGGTCCCTCAAAAAAATCATGGTCCCAAAAAATAAATGGTTCTTTTTCTAAATAAGAGAGAATGTTGTTTTAGGAACTTAATTTTAGTACACAATAAATTTCTTAGAGCTCAACATTTACAATGTCCGGAAAAGAATCACAAATATGAAAAGAATTACTAATTGATGTAAACTTATCCTTGCTAACTTTGCAAGTGAGTCTGCTGATAAATTTGCAGTTCCCTGCTTATCCCACTCAACCGTTTCTAAATTTAGCTAAAAGGGTTCCCATTTGTTTTTCATCAACTTAGTTTAGGATTTAACTCTTTTTCTTCTTTCCTTTTTCAATGAAAAAAGAAAATAAAATAAAAATAAAATAGGGATATCATTTATGCCAAAAATGTTAATGGGAAGCTGGTTTAAGCTTTTAAAACAAACCTTTAACCTCACCACCATCCACCGCTATATCTTCACCAGGGACAGACTTAAAAATTAAAATATTTTTCTTTTACACTTTGGTAATAAGTTTTATTTCAAGTCCAAAGCCTAACAAACTTTTACCTATAAATCTATCGTCAAGTACAATTGATTTACTTAAAAAGAAAATATTGCTAAAAATGGCTTTGTATATAAATTGGGATCTCAATCAAAATGTTCGAAGCATTTTGCACACTGGTTTATAACTTGCAGTGAGTGAGAAGTAACGGTTGAGGTTTCACCCTCCATTGTTGATAAATGATGAAAAACTATGTCTGGTTTGGAAGGATGAAACACTGGAAAAAAGATTGTTGAACTTTTGACCTTAAGGATTTTATATATTATTCTTTTAGAGAATATAACGAACTACAAGACTGCTAACTTCAGATATAATGAAAACCTATTAATACAAATTAAAAGTTTATAAGCCCTTGATTCGACCAGGAACACAATATACATAAAATAGGATGATACATGAAAATAAAAATGAAAATGAAAATGAGAGAAGAAAATGATTAATGTTTCTGATTTGCTCAGATTTTAGTTATCCTTTGCACATTCAGCCGAAGTACTCATAGGAAGTAAGGCATCCACTATCCATTGACCAGTAAGGCATCCACTATCCATTGACCTTCGATGGGTGTGATGGGAGTCTGATTGAGTATGCTGGAGTTTCAGTTTCAAGCGAAACTTAGCATCTCAAAGTTACACAATTTAAATACGCACGACCGTTTGAATTGGGTCGCCAACATGACTACATTACCTAGTTAAGTGTCTTTATTTGGGGTCAAATGCACCTCAACTTAAAAATCACTTCTCAACTTGCTCTTTCGGCCTACCTAAAATTACTTGGTCAACAAACATTGGCTTAGGCTGCCGATCCTTCATAGTTAAAGACCGAGGCGGCCGCCTTATTAATGAATATTGACAAAAAAATATTTTTTCCTTTCTTTTTTTCTTATTTAAGAAAAGATGTTATTTATTTTCAAAACCATTTGAAAATATATAACAAATTTTACGGTATGGTAAACCAATTAAACACCATTTCCACGGTTGACATTTCTACTTCTTTGCTTCGACATCTGGATGGACCTGTAGGAATCATAGATAGTTGGTTATCCACGATCATTCTCAAAGTTGTGTTCGAAAGGAGACTTTACGGCAGTGTTTCTCTTCTCGGAGTAATGCCTAATTGTATTGACTCAACTATTAAGAGTTGGCAATTCAAGTAGGTGCACCCAATTGGTAAGAAAATCTGGTCAACCATTTCAACAAAGATCTGTTGACTATTTAGAAGACCCGGAACGTTGTGATGGACCAGAAAATTACGCCTCATGCGTTATGCCCAATAGACCGAAGCTCCCTGATGTATCATTCGTAATGCAGTGAATGGACTTTAAAACTTCAAGGTTCGCTAGGAAAAAGTACTCTCCCTGATGTATCATTCGTAATGCAGTGAACGGACCTTAAAACTTCAAGGTTCGCTAGGAAAAAGTACTCTCATTTTCCATTGCAAGCATGTTTCGCATGTATGATACCTTCAATGTAGCTTCCATACTGCTCCAACTTACCCTTATTCTACGAAGGATGCAAGTCTATAAAGACTAATGCTAATGCATATTGTGTGCATCACTGAGTTTCGGATATTGTCTAGGCATAAGGCATATTCCTTGGACTTGCACATATACCATTGCAAGTATATTACCAGCTTCCTTACTTCTCTTCAGCATTGCTGCAAGCATGCACTGATCTTTCTTGTGTTATAAGTGCATCAGACAGGCTCATGCCGTTCTTTCCTTACATCATCCTTTTGATGCAAGAGGGTTATGCAAGATCCCCTAACTTGGATACCGATTTAGCTTTCTTTCCTGGACATGCCCAATTCAAAATTGGTGAATGCTTACATTGAATAACATGATAGGAAGTATGAGCATCCACCAAATGGACTACAGCTTACCTCTTCATGTATGGCAATAATAATTTCTCACCTCGTATTTCCGAGTCCGATGATATGAATTACCATAATATATCAATCACCTCATAATTAGATGATGTAAGGGATAACGTGTTGGACTATTAATACAACAACTCATTGTGGATGCCTACGTACACTTCTCCGTTTCTTGAAGGTTTCAAGTAAGGACTGTAGTTCATCATTGTTGCAATCCCAAAGCCAAGCAAACCCTAGTTCGTGTAGTCCAAAGGGTCTTTCGCAAATGAAGCACAAGATATTGCATCATTGGGACACTTAGTTCACAAGTATGCATTCTCTAGCTCGGGCTATACGAAATATCACATCGTTCACCTTTCCTTCGTTTTGCACCATTCCACTGCATTCTTAGTTTACCAACGCAACGACGATGATTCCTAAGCATCATGAAGTTCTCTCGAGTAGGCATCGCGCTATAATAATGCTTTAGCAACATATAGGCTTTACTGGCGAAGCTTTATAGCTTAATGCACCTTCAACCAACACCACTTCCCTATCTATGTATTATTGACATTTGTACAACTATAAAAAAGGGAGAGGATGAACATGTACCAAGTTCACCTGCTCTTGCGATAACGAGTTTCGGAAATAATACCATAGTGATGCATAACCAGTTCTGCCCTAATATCCAACTTGAATATTACACCATAGTGGTGCAGTACCGCTTTTGGTCAGTCTTCTAATAGCGATATGCACCATTGTGGTGCAACTTATGTTCTGGACCACATGTCCTAAACGTGCAACCAAGTTTGAGATGAAGCTTCATCTCGTTTAATGACGCATCTTTAACCACCTGTCATGCGAAAAATACAGATGTTACAGACATTGTCATTTTTGAAGACGGTACAACTAAAATCAATACTCTCGTAAAACATGTTAAAGTTCAAGGTTATTTTATAACTTAGGTTTTTACACGTTGGGTTGTTTTTTTGGGTAGTGCATTTCTAAGAGTTGGTTTGTATTGTTACTTTGATTTGGTTCAATAGCTCGTTGGAACTTTTCTTGTTTACATCAGGCTCTTTTATAAAAAAATTATCTATGCCGGTAGAAAAAAGAAGAAGTATTTAAGTAACTACATGTCGCTCTAATGAAACATCACATGGTGATCAAGTGAATTAAGAGAATCACATGTTCAACGTCCATGATACTGCGGTCTTATCATCACTATCGTCATATGTATATACTACATTCCCCATATATATCCTAAATATCATACACTATGCATAACCAGGCTCTCCTTCTCAAAAGAGTGTGGCACATGCACAACAATCAGCAATCAATATGGAAGAAAATATTTGATGATAAATATCTCCACAACGAACCAATTCTGACACCTCATATCAACCATCAAGCAAATCCTATGGCTATCCCATATAGGAAGAACTTAGCTAACCTGGTTTCATTTTTGCAGGAGAATTATTTTCAAAAAATCAGAAATGGACAATCAACCAACATCCACAGCAATTAGATTCCATACCAGAATACACCAATCACAACTACATTGCCCCAAGGAACAAAGGTAGCTGCCCTCATTCAAGAAGACACCAACACATGGAACCATTAACTCATCTATGAATCGTTTGATGTAAGTACGACCCACAATATCATCAACATACATCTACCCAACCATCATGTTCAAGACACACCCATCTGGCCATATGCTACAAATGGAGAATACTCAGCAAAAACTGGATATACAATCATCTCACAACCTAGAACACATCATAACCATTCCACAACAACACCCACTCATACCATCAACCCCGTGGACTTTAAACTCATCTGGAAAATACAATGTCCATCAAAAATTAGGATTTTCTTGTGGAAAGTCAGTTTAGAAGGATTACCAACCTTCGACAAACTTCACCATATCCACATCACCCTAACTAATGTGTAGTTTGCAGCAATCATAGAGAGACAGGACAACATTTTTTTCTTCGAATGTACCCAAGCTACCCAATTATGGAACCTTATCATCCCACACCTCCCAAGAAGCCCCAACTCAAACCAAATACCCAACAAACAAAACAACATACAAGAACTGCTCGACCAACGGCTCCCAACTACGACTCAAACCATGTTCAGATTCACCGTTTGGCATCTATGACTGTCAAGAAACTCCCAGGCCTACCAAAAAATCAAGATGACGGTATCACAAATCAAAGGAATAATATTAACAATGGTTGCAGAATACAGATGGTCCCAACAACATTTACCTCCAATACACCCTGACCAAGCACCACAACAAATACGCAAGCAGAGATTCAGAGACACCGCCATTCTCAACAGTTGGCAACTACCACCACAAAACTAGATCAACATAAACTCAGATGGTGCAGCACGAGGAATCCCAGGACCAGCAGGAGCGGGATGTATTTGCAGAACCCACACTGGTCAAGTACTCATGGCAATGGCAACACCATTAGGGATAACAACGGCAATAGCGGCAGAGACATGGGGACTCCTACTAGCAACCAGATTAGCAATACAACAGCAATGACCTATGGTATGGTTTGAAACGGACTCAAAAGCTCTCACTCAAATGATGCAAAACCAAAACCACACCAACCAATGGTACCTCAGCGAAATGATCCGAGAAACCAAAATACTAATGGTAAACATACCGCAGGTGAAGCTTACACAAATTTACAGGGAAGCCAATCAAGCAGCGGACAAACTAGCAAACACCGCGGTAGATCATCAACAATAACACCGGACTACGTCTTCAACAAAAATTTGGGATCACACTTATCCTACCAGCATTTCAAATTTTGTTATTGATGATGGAAACGGGGTTGCCTATACCCATAATGTTAGAACTGTGATACACTAAGTTTGTTTTAATAAATCTACCCACCTTCCAAATTTTAGCATTGAAAAAGAAATAGAACTACTCAACTAGAGTATAATTATGCTTCAAAAAAAAAGAAAGAAAAACAGAGTATAATTGCTGAAGAACAGAATTGGAGTAGTAGTAGTCGTGCACTATGTGATGGTGACATCTGTAATTCTGTATGTATTAGTATTAAAAACTTGATTTATATCAACCACCTTTCTAATCAATGGGCGAAAATCAGTCGTGCACGGGCGTCATATATATCAACCACTTTCTATTTCGTGAGATCTTTTTCTTTCAATGGCTCAAATTTATAAACCCAATTTGTGGTCCACAGTTACCTGACATTCGGTGATTACTTGACATCGTTTACGGGACCCATCATTTCCACTTTTTTTTGTTTTTGTTTTTGTTTTTCTTTTGAAACTATCGGATCACTAGTCGGACTACAAATTGGACGGCAAGCAGTCTCCCTGTTTTTCACTTCTGAGCTTTATATAGCCAACAATACTTTGTTTAAGTTGGAAATCCCGAATGTTGCCTTGTACACTGGCTAACATCCCCACATTCGACTGAATCGGCATACCCTTGGCATTTGTATCATCTAATTACAGACATCCACAAGCTTCTCAAGCAAATCCCTATGTTCGCATCACCCATATATATAGAGAACGCGACCAAACAGCTGATGCATTAGCGAATAGAGGAGCGGACAAAGCAGCAGATCCCACACAGGCTGATTCGACAGAAATATGGATGGATACACCACCACCATTCCTAACTCCTTTTCTTGTATCAGATAAAGCCCAAATTCCTTCAGGGCGTGTAACTCGTCTTTCAGTTTAATAATAATCTAGTTCTCAGTCAAGAAAAAAAAGTTGGAAATCTCTCGGGAAAAATCCCGGGAGACACAGTCCTAATGAGACCCCCTGTTTTACTTGGGTGGGCCCTTGGGACTGTGTCTCTCGGAATTTTTCCCGGAAGATACCCACGGTATACGTAAAATCACTCATTTTATAGCTGAAAGAAAAACTTTGACAAGGTAGGAGTATGACATGAATAAGACTATGCTCTCACTTTAAAGTTATTTTCGGTCAGTAATATTTTCGTTAATTCTCGTTTTGCGAGATAGAAAACTGATTATCCCATAGGTTACCTAGTCTGGCTTAGCCGTCTGCCGCTCCACTTAAGAGCATTTTTAATAAAAGGTAGTAATTTTATTTTTTCAAGAAAATTTATTTTAAATTAGAAGAGGTAGATGATGGCTTTATACGTCTTGGAAAGTATCCATTCTTGGTAGGAAGGTAGATCTTCATAAGAGGAATATGAGATAAGAAAATTAGCTTCAAAATCGTTGTTGTTTGAGTTTTATTAGAAAAATGGCGCTGAAATGTCAACTAAATGTCATTATAACCATGTCAGTAAATCATTCCCCATTAGAACTTTAGATTCCCATTTAAAATAAATTCATCTCCAATAGTAGGTCCTATAAAGTATGGGGGATGACAAAATAAATACGAAGGTCCTATCTAGACCTTCGGAATGTCCTTCGTGTCATCAATTTAACCAATTTTTTTATTTTAATTATTATTTAAAATTAAAATACCAATTAAAAAAATAAGTTTAATTTTTAAATGAGTGATAACAACCTTTAAAAAAATACGCAAACCCTTCCTCACCTTCGCCTTTTATTTTATTTTATATATATACTTTTGTTAATAAAATTCCTATTCCTAAAAAATAAACAAAGTGAAAACCATCTTTTACAATAAGTTGGCGGGTAGCCTGGTAACAAGCTAGGAACCAACACCTTTAAATTTTAAGATTAAAACTTTAGACTATTGGGATGGTTTCAAACAAAAAATAATATTTCTACAAAAATGTATAAACTTTTATAAATAAAGGTCTAAGAGCACTTCCTATGGACTCAACAAATCCTTGTTTTGTTGATTTTGATCCCATTATGGACTCAACAAACATGAAAAACGGATAGACAATTGTTGAGTGAGATGGAACATCAAGCGCGCGCGCGATGGAAGACCGGGCGAGCGTGGCTCAAACGCTGGCGTTGAAAGGAAAACTGGGCGTTGGAAGAAAGAAAAAAAAAAGCGGGCGTTGGAAGGAAGATCTCCCCTTGGTTTTCTCTCTCCAAAACTCGTTTTTTATATTTAGGTTTTATTTTTTATTATTTGTTTTATTAGTTAAATAATCATTGGGACCCAACTCTTATTAGTTTATATCAATAAAATCACTAGTGGGACCCAACTCTTATTAGTTTATATTAATAAAATCACTAGTAGGACCCTAAAATATCAGATTTGTTCATTTTGGCTTGGTTTCCCATAGTGGAAAATGCAGTTTGTTCATCCACGTGGTCAACAAAATAATAAGTTTGTTGATTGCCATAGGAATTTCCCTAACTAACACCTCCATGAAGGATTTTTAGCACCCATCGGAGATGCTTTAAGTTTTCCATTATCACAACCCATTATTGAAGAGAAAATGTTTAATTCTCCGTCGTATGCCACCCCAAATGTGACTGCAAATTTTATTTTCGATCCTGTAAACGATTTTTTTCTTCCTTTTTTGTGAAAACTAGGTTATAATTTTATAAAAATAAAAGAAAGAAAGTACAAAGATGGAAATACTCCCCAATCAACATGGTTGCTAATGATGATACCAGTTTATTGGGGAAGGTTCCAAATTCCGTATAAGATAAGCTAGAAAATTCTCCATCTTATATGAATTTTGGTACCTTCCCAGTAATCTGACACCCTACTAGCAATGTTGCCAATCAATTATGCGACATTGATATTTTCCTTTTAGGATAACCTTCCAACGCGAGATAAGTTGACTAAGTGAACAAAACTAAACCAGTTTGGAGCAAAAGCCCACAAGAAGATCGAATTATTGATTTCATCAATAACCATTTTGGCATTTGTGCTTCTTTTCGTTGCCATCTGTAATACCCCGATATTCGGTAGTGGTTGGCCGAATAGAATATAAGTAATGGCTTGTCCTTTCCTAACACTGAGGCCTGATGGGTGATCGAATTTTAGATAGTGGTAAGAAATGAGGTTGTCGTTCACTCGGATTCGTAGAGATTAAAGTTTTTAAAAATACTAAATAAATATATACAAAGACTATTAACAATGGGCGAGAGGTACTGGGACTAAGGATTTAGCCAATCTTTATAACATAAGGTTCACTTATTTATTCTCAACAATTTTAGCTCAAGAAATATAAACATGGACTCTATTTTTGCCAAGGTAGATTCTCAAAACATTGATTGTAAATGTTAAGCATGGGACATCAAATCACCTAAGCTAAGCATGACCCATCTAATCAAATGACAACCAATTTAATCAAATCATATTTCAATTAATTTTAATGCAAAAGTCATAAAAAGAATAAAAATAAATTTACCCATGTATGAAGTCCGGCCTCCTCCGTCGTCCCAGTGTTGGAGTTTAACTCATCATGTCAAAAACACACTCAAAATATGTATTCATGGCTCAAAAAGTGTTTACAAGAAGAGAAAATAATGAAACAGGAAATCTGCAACAGCACAAGTGCGTTACAGACCGACTGTTTCAACTCTCAACTATTATGATGAAGATAATCGTTACAAATCTGAAGATAAATGTTGCATAAGAGGTTGGAGAAACTGTTACAATGAAGATAAATGTTGCAAACCAGTTGAAGAAACTGTTACAATGAAGATAAATGTTGCAAACCAGTTGAAAAAACTGTTACAACTAGTTGAAGAAACCGTCGTTGTTTCCCTGTTCTTCACAAGCAGCAGCAGCAACAACAGAGTTCTGAAAACTCTTGATTCACGCCTCCTGGGCTCTCCTCTCGACCCCAAACTCTCGACACCCCTTCTATGGAACCTTGTGACTCTATTTATACACCAAAATCCTAAAAATCACGCGTCAATTACACAAAATAATTCTCATTTACTCCCATGCATGGAAAAGAATAATTTCCATTTTTTGATTAATTACGCGTCTAATCTCGTGCTGCACACACCAGGAGCATTCCTTCACGTCCCATAATAAGTTAGGCACGCATAAGCCACAAGAAAACTTCCCAAAATTACCAAAAATTCTGAAAATATCTTACGGGAATATCACGCATGTTTTGCTCTACACTTGAATTCTAGCCAATTTTGGTCGAAACCAAAGACCATACAACGTTTATATGGGTCCTAGGAATGATCCCAATCAATTCCATCCCTTTAGTCTCTCTGAAATGACTCCAAAAATCTGATTGAAAATCTTCCAGGGATAAACATAATTTTCCCGCCTTTTTTTGTTTTTGAACGTGAAGGAGAAGGGGGTGCCCCTTATCCGCTGCTGGATTCCGAAAAACAAATGTCCCTTGGGTGCCTTTAGACAACTTTTCGAGCCGATTTTTCCAAAAATGTTTATTGCCCAAAAATACCTACAAACACATAAAACACCATAATAAGTACAAAAATTGGTACTAACAATATACACAATAGAGATGAAAATAGACACATAAATGCGTCTATCAATGGGTTCACTTGACTGAGTTGTAGGAAAAAACTTCTCAGTTAAGCGTGCTCGGCCGGGAGTAGTCACAGGATGGGTGACCTCTCGGGAAGCTGCTGCTGGATGACCGCAGTAGTGCCGTTAAAAATCCCACACTTCTGGATAACCGTAGTGGGTAAGTGGGAACAATATCGGTGTTAGTTGGGATACAACTACGGACGGTTCGCTTGTGCTCGGGTGGGAGAGTATGCTGGGGTGTTATGCGAGATACTGGTCTCACAAGAGGCAAGGAACGTCTACATTATACCGAGGCCTGAATAGTTCACTTAACTGAGTTATGGGAAAAACTTCTCAGTTAAGCATGCTCGGCCGGGAGTAGTCACAGGATGGGTGACCTCTCGGGAAGCTGTAGCTGGATAACCGCAGTAGTGTAGTTCAAAATCCCACACTGCTGGATAACCGTAGTGGGAACAATATCGGTGTTAGTTGGGATATAACTAGGGATTGTTCGCTTGTGCTCGGGTGGAGAGTATGCTGGGCTGTTATGCCAGATACTGGTCTCACAGGAGGCAAGGAACGTCTACATTACACCGAGGCCTGATGGGTACACTTTACTGAGTTGTGGAAAAAACTTTTCAGTTAAGCGTGCTCGGTCGGGAGTAGTCACGGGATGGGTGATCTCTCGGGAAGCTGTTGCTGGATGACCGCAGTAGTGCCGTTAAAAATCCCACACTGCTGGATAACCGCAGTGGGTAAGTGGGAACAATATCGGTGTTAGTTGGGATGCAATTAGGGGTCGTTCGCTTGTGCTTGGGTGGGGGAGTATGTTGGGCGATTATGCCAGATACTGCTCTCACAAAAGACAGGGAACGTCTACATTATGTCGAGGCCTTTTCAGCACAATTGGCTCTATAGTTGGCAGAAAAATCTGCAGTTAAGCGTGCTCGGGCGGGAGAAATCCAACGATGGGTGACCTCCCGGGAAGTTGCTGCTGGATGACCGCAGCGGTGCCCTTTGAAAACCTCACACTGCTGGATAACCGCAGTGGCTAAGTGGGGACAGTATCGGTGGAGGGACGGGTCATTACAAATGGTATCAGAGCCGACGATGGGTCACCTGCCGAGGGTGGGAAGGTACGCTGGACGGGGGTCCAGGTGCTTCTAATGAGGGGAAGGGAACGTCGGAGATCTGGGCTTGCTAATATATTATGGAGCCGAGGACTGATCCAATTTAAGGTGGTGGTATTGTAATACCCCGATATTCGGTAGTGGTTGTCCGAATAGAATATAAGTAATGGCTTTTCCTTTCCTAACACTGAGGCCTGATGGGTTCACTTGACTGAGTTGTATAAAAAAACTTTTCAGTTAAACGTGCTCGGTCGGGAGTAGTCACGGGATGGGTGACCTCTCGGGAAGCTGCTGCTGGATGACCGCAGTAGTGTCGTTAAAAATCCCACACTGCCGGATAACCGCAGTGGGTAAGTGGGAACAATATCGGTGTTAGTTGGGATACAACTAGGGGTCGCTCGCTTGTGCTTGGGTGGGGGAGTATGTTGGGCGATTATGCCAGATACTGCTCTCACAAGAGACAAGGAACGTCTCCATTATACCGAGGCATTTTCAGCACAATTGGCTCCAGAGTTGGCAGAAAACTCTGCAGTTAAGCGTGCTCGGACGGGAGCAATCCAGCGATGGGTGACCTCCCGGGAAGTTGCTGCTGGATGACCGCAGCGGTGCCCGTTGAAAACCTCACACTGCTGGATAACCGCAGTGGCTAAGTGGGGACAATATCGGTGGAGGGACGGGTCATTACACCATCACTCTTTGGTTTCTTTCTCCCCAGATCTCCCGTAAAATCTTACTAATATAAAGAAATGAGGTATTTTGGTTGGTCATAAAATGACAAAATAGGTTGGTGTAACCCTTATATTACTAATATGACCATCAATATCAACTATCACTTCACATATATTCAACGGTAAATGACCATCAATATCAACTACCACTTCACATATATTCAAGGGTAAAACGTACATTAAATCAATATTTACATATTCAACCTTACATATTTACATATTAACAGAAACGCCATTGTTTTAAAAATATATCAATATTTTTAAAAACTTGATATTTTTCAAAATACACGCTAGATTTTTGTAAAATTAACATATTTGAAAGCTCTTTGAACTACCTACGTAATGAGTACAAATAAGAACATTAAATTTTATTTTACGAAAAAAATACCATTGTAATCAAGTTTGGTGTTATTAAAAGAGTAAAATTCAAGCATGTGCATCACACATGTGGTTTGACTAGTAGTAGAAATAATCAGAGGCTATAATTTCCTGCCCTTGTTCCTTCATTTTCTAAATTTCCAAGTCATCAATTGTTCTTCCATAGTGCTTCCTTGCAACCATCCGATAAACATTTGAAAAGATGCCTATTATTGGGGCGTCACATTCCTATATAAGGGCTTCACCCATGATCCTAATGTCAATTTAGTTGGTTAGGGGGTGTTCTAAAGGCATTTAAAAAGTCTAAATTACCCTTTCATCTATTCAAACCTAAACAATAAGAAAAACTAAAATTAAAATCAGTTTTTTGCCATCTCTTCTCCGAATCAATAACATCGGTGATAATCAACAACCCGACGAAAAATTGATAATCAATTCGAGAAAATCAAGATGAAACCGGTGCATAATTTCAAGTTCCTCGACCGCACCAATGGTTTTGTGATGTTTAATTCGACAAAAACCCGTCTATTCTTTTCCTGTTTTGTGTTTGAAATGATTTGATTTATTGAAACAAGTAGAAAAATTAGGTTTGCAGAACCAGTTACGGTTAGCTAAGTAAGAACTCCTAACCGTAAAATAAATAAATAAATGTGTAGTTACGGCTAGGTTGCTAACCGTAAATAGTTTTACGGTTGGGATCGAATCTCGGAAAAGCTAACCGTAAATATACGTGGTTAACAACAATTTCAAGTTTTCAAGAATTAGTTACGGTTGGGATGCAATTACTTTGAGTTACGGTTATGGTTGGGTTAGTTACGGTTAGGTTTTAGTTACATTTGGGTTCTTGTTACGGTTGGGTTATAGTTATGGTTGGGTTTTAGTTAGTGTAGGGTTTTGGTTACGGTTGGGTTTTAGTTACGGTTAGGTTTTAGTTACTCTAGGGTTCTGGTACGGTTGGGTTTTAGTTACTGTTGGGTTTTAGTTACGGTTAGCTTTTAGTTACTTTTGGGTTCTGGTTACGATTGGGTTTTATTTAAGGTCGGGTTTTAGTTACTTTAGGTTTTAGTTACGGTTGGATACGAGAAACCAACACCTTGGTCGTAACTTGTCTACGGTTGACCCCGAAAAACAAAAACTCAACCATAACTGGTTTATGATTAGGTTCTTCCCAATTTTAACCAGTTATGGTTAGGATTTCATCATAACCTAACCGTAAATCGCCCTAAAAACCTAAAATGTTCCAAATTTTTTACATATTTTCACCAATTTTTGGCAATATAAACTGCATTTGAGCTAATTTAGATGTATACCTAATTATTTTCAACCACTAATTTCTTTACTTTGATGAATCAAAATCTAGGGTTTTAAAAAGAAATCCCCAAAAGGATAATATTCCCTCCACTTTTCTTCCACCAAAACTAACATCTTATCTGATTTAGTTTATTCACTAAGTATATAAGAAATTCAATAATCTAATCATTAACTAATAATTAAATAATTAAATAAAATTAACATTAACTAAATGAGGATTGTTAATAATAATCAATTAAAAGGATTTTTTTTTTTACACAAAGGAGGTTTTAGTTGGCAACCAAGCAACAAGCTAGGCACCAACTCCTTTTTGAATAGCAACACCCAACCTATGGAAAATAAAACTACCAAGGCCACTACCAGCATCATTACTAACTAAACAATTTTTAAGACGCTTGAAAAAACAAACAAAATCTTCACTAAGCTCACCTAACGTAGTGAAAGCCAAAACACCTAATCCAAGACCATGTGAATCACATTCATTCAAGTATTTATTACGCTTACGCGAAATAGCTTTCGAAATAGCCTGGCTTGGGACAAAGGCACGAACTCCATCGCCAGTGAAAGGTGAAACGACTGTAATATCCATACACACGTCTTTGTCGTTTTCCCAGTTGAGCACCAAGATATCAGCTGGGCGAAGATCCTTGTTATTCTCTGATACCAATCCCAAAGAAACTTCTTTGCGCGCAGGATTGTTTAGTCATTATAAAATTATTTTAGATAAGGGTTTTTTTAAATTACTTATGGGTGACCCGATTTTGTCCTATTATGTGAATCCCCTCTATTAGAACATGACGCCCCAATAATAGGCTTCTTTGAAAAGGAAAGAACAACAGTGTTCATTTTACTCTCTGCATTCATTTTCTTTTGAAACTTGGTTTTTCTCCCTCTCTCTCTCGTATAATAGAGTTTATGCATTTATGGCCATTAATAATCTTGATAGCAGTTAATGAGGATACCTTATTAAATGGCTGTTGATCCACTAGAAAGTAGAAACAAGCAAATATCCATGAAGGATTCCCTAATTAAAGATGGTCGATCATCTTGATTGAGATGAAGTCATCAATTGCATTATGGTCTTAATTATGTAGTAACTAGATCATTAAATTGATCTTTTTGACAAGTATTAAAATGTATATTCAATATGCTGGATCTCACAACCAGCGTGTACATACCCTTCGACTATATGAAAAGGTATTGGGAACTATTTTCCTTTTCCTTGTTCCTTAGTGTTAATTCTTGGTCATGGTTACAATGTATTTTTATTTTTTTGAAAGGGTTACAATGTATTTGTTAAGACCTAAATTAATGGCAGATCACTTGCCAACTTAGAGTATCCCTTTGAGATCGTCTTTGTTTTTATTTATTTTTCTAACAAAAACTCGGCTTGTTACCGCAAGTCCTGGTAGTTAGGAGAAAATATGAAAAGAAAAACCAAACCACAATGTAGATAGAAGTTGAACTCAGACCTCTTGATATGACCACCGAAATTCGAACCAACTCAGCTGTGAGATACTTATCATCTGCAACACAATGTTTTAAAACCCAGACCGGACATTAAAACAGTAAAATTATTGGGTTGGGTCAATCAGGTCCAACCAGTGAACCACTGGATTAATTGGGTTAAAGGCTTGACTAACTTAGATGATAAAGTTTAGATACGGTAAGAACTGGATACGGTTGAACCAGTAAAGTTTAGATACGGTAACCACCGGGTTAATTGGGTTAAAAAAATGAACACATTTTTTTCGATCCTAAATGAACACTTTTTTTTTTTTTTTGAGAAGGTAAGAACTGGATACGGTTGAACCATTATAAACCCGGCTGGTTCACCGGTTTTTTAGGTTGATTATTGGGTTACTATTCACCCAGCCTCACTAGTTCGATCATAAATGAACACATTTTTTTTCAATCCTAAATGAACATTTTTTTTTTTTTGAGAAGGTAAGAACTGGATACGGTTGAACCGTTATATACCCAACTGGTTCACCGGTTCAACCGGCCGATTTATCTGGTTCACCGGTTTTTTAGGTTGATTATTGGGTCACTACTCACCCAGCCTCACTAGTTCGATCCTAAATGGACACATTTTTTTTTCGATCCTAAATGAACACATTTTTTTTGAGAAGGTAAGAACTGGATATGGTTGAACCGTTATAAACCCAGCTGGTTCATGGGTTCAACCGGTCGGTTTATCTGGTTCACCAGTTTTTTAGGTTGATTATTGGGTCACTACTCACCCAGCCCGGTTTTAGGACTGGTTCACCAGTTGGACCGGCCGGTCAGGTCCGGGTTTTAAAACACAGCTACAACTCAGCTGTTTTTCGACACTATGCGATCGAGAAACGACTACAAATAAGAGGAACTGTAAACACTTATATGTTTGGGACAATGCACGTCCGTTGTTCCTAAATGCAATTGTGATGGATGATTCGACGGGCCGCTTATACCCCATAAAAGTTAATTTCCAATAAAAAGCACTACTTCTTTCAAGAAAAGAAAGAAAATACACTTACCATCGATTGGAGGGGCTCAAGAACTTTATATAGACAAGATATCTGTCTTTGGTCAATGCTATTAATCGAGCACCTACGAATATCAGCTGAGACCTTTTCTCTTATGTAAATGTCTGTATCAGCAGATTTACTTCTTTTGCTAAAACTTATAATTATAGATATGTAAATAGAGATTTTACCTTCAATTTATTTATAACTCCTAGTAAGCTACAAATATAAGGGTGTAGACAAATGAGATAAGATCCTTGATTAGTTCAACAATAAATTAACAACGTGGAAGAGGTTTTTCTTTCAAAGGGATGATAAGATAACTTTAGTAGAAAGCGTATTATCACGAGTTTTGCGTGTTAAATGTCCTTATTCTGATATTTCTTCTTCCGTGGCTACGAAGCTTGAAAAGTTTATTCACGAGTTCCTCGAAAGATAATGAGACCAAAAACAAAATGGACTTGGTAAAATAGTCATCTATTTGCAAGTATAAGTAGAATAGAGGTTTGGGCACGAAAGTTTGAAGCTTAACAACAAAATCTCTCATTTTTAAATGTCTCTAGAAATATGTGTTCGAAGGTGATGCTTTAAGTAGAAACGATCCATAATATCATTAAAAGTGGTTTATATATTTAACGGTCACCGAAACCCTTTTTCTGATTTGGGGTGATCTTGTTTGATTCTGATTAATGGTCATTAAACACTTCCTTCTCATTAATTTTAACTTGTGTGTTCGAATTGTATTTTCTTTCTCTAATTAGCAAATTTCTATGTTGATACAAAATGGAGTTGGAAATTTCATTTGCCAAGAAATATTGAGCATATTTTTTACTCTAATATCTAATGATTCATATTTATTCCTTTGATACTCAAGGCTAGATCCTGATTAATATTTGAGGTTGATTTTCTTTACCATACTAAGTATATAAATTGACGCCTCTTCCTTTCCCAGAAAACTTCATATAACTAGTTGACCAATTTATAAAAGTACATTGATTTACAACTAGCTAAATATGGTTGTTATACTAGTAGGATGTCTCAAGTATTAATGTGAAAAATATTATTGATTTAACATTTTGTGAAATAGTATTGTGTATTTATTACAAATGAGTTATACACGTTAAAATGATCATATAATTTCAAGATATACGCTAATTTTAAAAACGCTTTTATCGCATATCTTTTGATTTTCGAAATTGGAATATCTTGTTTCCAAACAAGCCTTGGCCATAACACTATAAATAGTGGAGTTATGTACTTTTATAGACTCATCCCGGAGTACACTTCCGGAAAGTGTGATGTTATTTTTAGTAGCATGTAGTCACAATTAAGTTCGGGCCTTGAAATGAGGTCTCTATTCAGCAAGATTGGATGGCCCTTGAAATGAAGTTTCTATACAACATGATCTCGATATCTGATACTAATAAGCAGTTTGACGGATTCAGTGACCCTCGGTGTAAGAATTAAGTTTTCCTACTGCCTATTATAGGTACCTAATAATGGGTAGAATTGATGATGTTTTTAGTTAAAGAGATAGATGAAACAGGGTCGGTCTTAGGGAGGGAAGTAGAAAGAAAGAGAGAAATCAAAGTGATTATTGCTTGCATGAAGAAGAATGATCTGAGAGATATTTTAGCAGGATCGACTAATGACCTATTTATAACTGAACTCTATGGTCTCAAGTCGGTGAGATAAGGATGAGGGATTGGGATCATCCTCTTATCCGTGATCACATGAATAACTAACGATGAGTCAAGTTCATCCCTTGTTTCATGTAACCTCCACTGCTGATACTTCTCTTGGTGGTGAGAAATGCAGCTAGGAATTTTCAAGTGTGTCATAGACCACCAGACTAAAACCTCAATTATTATCCCCTTATTTTTGTGAGTGAGTCAGCCTTCACGATGATGTGTTGGTAAGGTAACAATGAGACTGACTGGGTTGGAAGAATGTTCTTGAATTCATGCATTATGACTAATCTAAATCATGTGGAGAGCACGAGATATCATATGAATCATGTGTGAAACAAAAGAGGAGTTGAGATTGAGAATCAACCTTTATGCGGCCGGCCATATATGGCTCATATGCCGGATTTTCCTTTGTGGGTCTCTGATGAGCATATGGAGCTTGGAGAGGCATGTGTATAACTCTATAACATATTTTGAACAAGTTTGTGTAACTTAGTTTCATGATGTTAGTCATGGACATGTTGATGAGACTGACACTCGTGTTTGAGAATTTTTAATACTCCTGAATGTTGTATTTGTACGAGATGGAGATAAGATCGGGACTCATGACGTGTAACCGAGAACATGCCCGATGTGACTAGTAAGCCCATCGGAGGAAGAGGCTAGCAACTAACCACATGGCTTATAAGAGTGAGATATGAGTCTTAAGTGTTAATCATATAAACCAAGATTTGAGTTTTGAGTCATGGTCACAGAGACCAAGATTTGAGTGTTGTTCACGGAGACCAAGTCTTGAAATTTGAGTCTCGGTCACGGAAATCAAGACTTGAGTCTGTCAAAGGGACAAAGACCTGAGCTTTTGTCACCTCATAGAGTCAGTCGCGGACATGCCCACAAGTGGATGTATTATACTTGAGTTGGGATTAAACATGAAATGACCCTTTTACCACTTGTTACAAAAATCGCCATTTACACTTGGTGGTAAAACAATTTGGAAAAAACTCGATGAACATTTGAATAATAAGAACAAATTGGTCGGTTAAGTTTGAAAGCCTCATTCTTTGAGTGGCATATAGGGAAGTCCAAGCTTGCAAAGTGGGGTGAAACCCCGATCCATTGGGATCAGAAATTTTATGGTCAGCCACATATCTTGTAGGTCAGGGTATCCAGAACTACTTTTTAAGACTTTGATCTGCCATTTTATTTTTCCTTCAGATATTACAAAAACTCTTTTTTCTCATAACGCTATGAGTGTGGTTTATTATGTCCATATTTGGAATATGATCTCTGCAGCCATCATATGGACTATTCAGATTGAAAAAATGCGAGAGTCTTTTCAGGAACGATAAAAATGAGAATTAGCTGATAAATGTGGTCAATTAGCATATAAAATTCATGGGATCGGTGATTCAGAATCTTGAAGATATCTCCTTAACCAAATGATGCTCAACTGAAAAAACTTTACTTTAAGCCCCCTTAGTTGTATTTGTTTGTTTCTCTGGGGTTTGACTAGTTTTGTATACAATCCATCTTTAGGTGGTTTTCGTTAGTGCCCATTTTTTCTATCAATGAGATTGATTTTCATTCAAAGAAAGACAAAAAAAATTATCGATACAACTATTTCCTTAATGGTTCCCTCCATAACTGTATGAAAAAAAAAGTAATGATTAAATACGAATTTTCCTGAGTAATTTACGATTAATATTCATTTTTTTCACATTAAAAGTATGATTTTAGTCTTCATTTGTTTCAAAAGACTGTTGTAACAGTTCTGTCAATCTCTGTCCTATAATATATTTTGTATCCACACTATAAAAACGACGATCTTTTTTTACAGATAAACTCATTTTTTAAATATGTTGAGTGAGTTGATCAAGTGTAGCTTTATATTAGCTACAACTGAAGATACATATTTTCCTATAATGGAAATACGTACCCACACAAGATTGAGATGTGGTTATTAGTCTGGATCCATCTCCCTACTTGATCTGATTATCGATCTTCGTCTGTAAGTTACCTAGTTTTTAGTCCAATTGGTGATTATATTTAGGCCGGTTAACACTGTTGAGTTCTAAAGGTAAGTAGGAGAGAGGACAAAAAAAATACTTCATTCGTCTGGGTTTAGTTGGTAAAATTGGGTTTTCATCTTGTCCATATTTACTTGATAAAATTGATATTTTCCCCTAATTTTTTCTTATTTGTCCTTACATAGTAATCAGCGCCTAGAAACTAAAAAAATATCAATTATCCAAATAATTAATTAGTTAAGGATATTTGTGGAAAAAAAATTGTTCTCTATCTATTTCTTAATTAGTTAAGGATATTTGTGGATATTTTATCAACTAAATCCGGACGGAGGTTGTTAGAGCACATATTCATGAGCATAATTCCACTGTTTGCAAATCAAGTTCGCATACCTTATTTCATTAAAGTTCCAGGAACTTTAGTTCGCAAACGAACCTGAGTTCATGAGTATGAAAAACATACTTACCGATTTTAGAACCTAACCACTGTATGCGAACATATTCGCATACCTTATTTCTTAATATCTTAAAAACATAACTTTATGTTGTTTTGGAGCAAATATATGATTAGTTCAGGAATATTTTCTCCCCCTTTATATGTGGTAGTTACAGAGCGGTTTAATAGAATTATTTAAAAGCAAGTGTCTGCTGGTACATATGGTGTTAGAGCATAGCTCGGTTGAACCCACCAAGTGTTGGTATGTCAAGTTTGGTTGTCATATTTTAGTGTGTCAAAACTCATCTAAGAGTCGCTTGATTATGTACTAGAGACAACTTCGTTTAGGTTAGACTAGAAAATCTAGGAATGTTGAGACATACAAGTATTACTCGAAGACCTGAAGAACGTGAAGAAGTAACGAGCTACAACGACGACATCATCCTTCCTCTTGAGGTTAGTAATATTGACTTGAACTGTTTCATTCCTAACGTATCTTTCAAGTCGTGCTATATTAAAAACATAACTGCGAAGTTGTGTATTGGATATATTACTCTAGTAGTGAGACATGATCACATGATCATAGTATTAGGGAATTAGACTACGAAGTATAATGCTTATCTTATGAACTTCGTAGATATGACATCGACATAATCTTATGAATGCTGTTATGATTATGTGAATGGGTAATGGTGAATATTTCATCCTAGGAAACAATGTTTTACATTTGTTTAAAGGAAGTACATTCATATTCTTGTTTTATGAATCGAAAGGGAAATCGCTAGGCTTATTGGTACGGCTATTCATTGCAAATCTTTGGATTACCAATATGTGTGAGATGGTAGAACCGATCGTAACTTTGTTATGTATCTTGGTACAACTAATCAGAATGCCTGACTTATGATTTGGTATGACTAGTTTTGATTAATTAGTGTAACCGATCCTAAGTAATCACCTGAGATGGTATGATCGATATTTGTAATTGGTGTGACAGATCCTAGTAATTGGTGTGACCGATCACAGAGTGTTGTGTAATCGATCCTTGTAATTGGTGTAACCGGTCCTAGTAATTGGTGTAACCGATCCTGGTAATTGATGTGACCGATCCCAGTGACTGGTGTGACTGATCACAAGCAATACCATGAGTATATGGTAACCGGTCCTGGTAATTGATGTAACCGATCCTGGTAACTGATGTAACCGGTCCTGGTAACTTGTATGACCGATCACAAGTGTTTCCATATTAGGGTATAACCGATCCTAGTGATTGGTACAACCGATTGAACCCATGGATGTGATTTGATATTTGATCAAACACATAGTAGTCTGGAATACAGGTGGACCAATTCTAAACTTGTTCGGAAGTGTGGTATAACCGATTCCAAGAATGTAAATATGAAAGATGATTTACATAGAAAAGATATCAACATACTTTGAACACGGACAGTAACTCTATCATTTATTGTTCAAAGATATTCCTTAGTACTCAAGGAGATCCTGTACCGAAATTAATTGAGAATCTTTTAATTAAGTTTTGTGGTTATATATGCTTTTAATGACCGGCAATTAAATGCATATCTCTAAAGAATAATAGTAATGTGCTTTTACTAATTGGAGATTTTCTATTGAGAGTTTTTGGAAAATATTGGACAAGCATTTACTGGGATTATGAAAACCGAATTTTGCCATTCATTGCATATCTTGAGAATATTTTACGTTTTGGAAATTCCTTGGTGTCCAAACATCATTGGTCTATAAATAACTAAGTTTGCATTTCTAGCAAACTATCCTAAGAGCCAGGCAAACTTCATCTTTTTGTTGTTTCTGGCAGAGCCGTCTATCTTAAGAGGAAAGTACCCTAATTAGGCGAAATCTCTTACGACCGCTTGTTTAAAGACTTCTGCGGGATCAAGAAGCTCTACGAGTACCGTTGGTGGGAAACTAGATAATTGCAGTGTTATTAGTTTTCAATTGATTTGATTGACTAACGGTTGTTGAAACGTTGATTGCACCTAGTTTGTTTATTCTTGAGAATCTTCTCTTCTGATATAAGATTCTCTCAAACTAGATCGAAGTACCGACAGGATCTTTAGAACTGTTTGTAGATCTAAAGACATCTTGCGATAATCCATTGTTAACAAACTCTGTTCTTGTTAGAACATTGCTCGGTCGAACTCGCAAGCGCTGCTATCTCAAGCTTGTTTGTCAAGTTTAGTTGTCAAAACTATAAGTCTTGATTTCTAGTCTACTTATAGCTATGTCTCGGATTAGGATAGAATGTGTAGTTGAGCTTTAGAGTTCACGACGTTCATCGATTGAAGACGAAGAACTACTAAGGGGAGCTTGTGGAACTTCATCAACAAAAGGTATGTGGACACTTAAGCTCATTTATCACTCAGAAGTCTATTTCTATTATATCTCCTATTGAGACAAAAGTCGTATAGCTATATAGACTTTATTTTACACACATTTGATATTTCGAGCTGAGTTTAACTCGCTTACATATTTCTCGAAATATGTGTTGGTAAGCTTTCGCTTTAACCAAGTTCATCTTTTATTCTTAACGAAAGTAAAAAGATGATCATGTGAAAATCGCCTGGTAACATTTTATATGATTTGTGTGAGACAGTCATTTGATGTAGACTCGGAATGTTTCGTGTTGATCTATTGATCATTTCAAAATTGCTTTGAAGCTAATAGTTTGTGTGAGACAGCTATTGTCGTCTTCCAAGAATGTTTCAATGATTAAAATGGAGTTTAGAACGATTAACCATTGATTGGATATAGCACAGTATGCGTACTTGTATGCTAATTGTTGCAAGTTATTCCAAGTCCGGGAACCATAGTATGCATACCCGTATGCGTACTGGTTTAACAGTTGAAGTCCGGGAACTTAATATGCATACCCGTATACGTACTGGCTTAACAGTTCAAGTCCGTAAATTTAGTATGCGTACCTGTTCGCATATTGGCGGACAGACCAAGTCCGGAACTCTAAGTATGCGTACCCGTTTGCATACTTGAGTGGGTTAAGTTCTAAAATCGGTTTATTCATGAACAAATACATTTATATAATAAGGAATGTAATCTTTGCAAACCGGGGCTATAATGTTCATGAATTGATTCGAGTGAATCAAAATCGATTTTGCTTCAATTGTGTCTTGTATACTTCTATGAGAATATAAACAATTGAACAACTCTATAACTAGTTTCATTTGAGTCATTTGAACTAGTTGTGATTAAGATGAACAAGGTTGATATGAAAGTGTTCATATGGCTAACTTCGGTTAACTATTGTTGAGCCAACTAAGTGTACACGTTTAGGTACGGTTACCCATATCTAAATGAAGGTACATTTCATTTGTGTGTAACAAGCTAAGTTCGATCTAATAGTTGAAAGATATTAGCTTGGATCTAATCAGGTTTTCATCTAACGGTGAATATTGAATGCTTTGTTAACAAGGTAACATTGATTGCAAACCCTGATTTGAAGGCTATATAAGGGAGAACTCTAGCAACTGGGAAACTTAATCCCTACACGTCCTGTGTGATACTAGTTACGACTAGAATCGATTCTCCTTTAACTTAGGTTTTTCTAAAACCATTATAGGTTAACGACTTGAAGACTTCATTGGGATTCTGAAGCCAGACCCAACTATTTTCTCTGTAGTTGCGTGTTCTGATCTTACTTTTTTCTATCGTATTTAGTACTATCTTCTCTAAGATTTGGTCGAGATTCAATCTCCGATAGGTAAGATAAAAAGTAATCACAAACATCTTCGTCTCAACGTTTTTGATTCCACAATATCTTGTTCCGCTTCCATGCGGTTAAGATCATTGTGAGGTGATTGATATTACTATAATGTTCTTTGGAAATATAAGTCCGGTGTATCAATTGGTTCCTATTCACCTTGATTTATCAAAAGACGAAATAAAACTCGTAGGTTTTTCTGTGGGAGACAGATTTATCTATCCAATAGACTTTTTCTGTGTGAGAAAGATTTGTTTATCAAGTCTTCGAATTTGGGTCGTAGCAACTCTTATTGTGGATGAGATCATCTAAGGGAATCAAGTGCGTATATTCTTACAGAAGATTTGAAGACGAAGAAGATATATTATTAGTTTCTCATATCTTTGTGTTGCACAAACCTTTATCGGCTGGGATCCAACTAGAATCAAATTTATTCAATTGATTAGTTGTGTGAGATCGTCATTCACAATATATCTCTTTGAGATTTATTTTGATTGAGTGTGAATCTAAACTTGGATACTTCTGTAGTTATTGGATAGATTGATCTAACCAGGCAAAGAAGTTTATTAGCTAAAACAGAACAAAACTTGGCTACTTCGGTAGTTATTGGATAGATTGATCTAACAGCTATTGGCTTCCTCACATTCTTTCTTTTTCTTTTCAAAGTTGGAGGTAACGTAGATTTATCTTTTTCCTTCATGATTTATGGCTTAACAATAACATCTTTTCTATCAGAGGACATAATGCTTGGAGTATCCATACGTATGAAGTTATGAGAGGAAATCACAAGATAATCTCAACAAGCAGTCTTATGATAAAAAGAGAGTTTCAAAAGAAGGAAAAAAGAATGTAGGGTTACGGAACCTTCTAAACACATAAGTTCACGCACGCACAACTCTCAACCCTAAGGAGGGTAGAATTGACGAGAATAACCCCTTTTATTGACTAAACAGGAAGATCCCTTCCAATATCAATTTAGATATGAAATGTGGAAGAATTCAAATCTTGCAAAGCACAGCAAAACTAAAAACCAGAA